>CM049840.1:37265801-37610801 GCA_027422415.1 Schizothorax lantsangensis
ACACTGCACACTCACAATGCACTCGACACACACAGTTTCTCACACACACACACTACACGGCACTGACGCTCACACTCTCACATCATCTGCTCACACACATGACGACTCTCCAGGGGTGGAGCTTCTGGTGTGTGACCTCCTGCTGACTCTGAGGACCAGCCTATGGCAGCGTGGAGGCGGTCTAACGGGGAGCCAGGCCCTGCCCCCGGATCTCAGCTGGCTGATTCCAGAGGGACCTGAGCTCCTGCGGAAGCTGGGACAGGCCCACAGACAGGCCCAGCACAAGGTGCCCTTTGACCCCGGCCTGCAGCTGACCTCTGCACTTGACCTCCACATGCTATTAATGGTGTGTGTGTGTGTATGATTTTAGCTGTTCCTGCACGAGACGTCGGTCCGACTGATGGCAGGAGCCAGTCCAACACGCACACACCAGCTGCTGCGACACCGAACACACAACTACAGCACAGGTAAAACACACACACCAGCTGCTGCGACATCGAACACACAACTACAGCACAGGTAAACACACACACACACACACACCAGCTGCTGTGACACCGAACACACAACTACTGCACAGGTAAACACACACACACACACCAGCTGCTGCGACACCGAACACACAACTACAGCACAAGTACACACACCAGCTGCTGCGACACCGAGCACACAACTACAGCACAGGTAAACACACACACACACACACACACACACCAGCTGCTGCGACACCGAACACACAACTACAGCACAGGTAAACACACACACACACACCAGCTGCTGCGACACCGAGCACACAACTACAGCACAGGTAAACACACACACACCAGCTGCTGCGACACCGAACACACAACTACAGAACAGGAAAACACACACACACCAGCTGCTGCGATACCGAACACACAACTACAGCACAGTTAAACACACACACACACACACACCAGCTGCTGTGACACCGAACACACAACTACTGCACAGGTAAACACACACACACACACCAGCTGCTGCGACACCGAATACACAACTACAGCACAAGTACACACACCAGCTGCTGCGACACCGAACACACAACTACAGCACAGGTAAACACACACACACACACCAGCTGCTGCGACACACCGAGCACACAACTAACACACACAGGTAAACACACACACACCAGCTGCTGCGACACACGAACACACAACTACAGAACAGGAAACACACACACACCAGCTGCTGCGACACCGAACACACAACTACAGCACAGGAAAACACACACACCAGCTGCTGCGACACCGAACACACAACTACAGCACAAGTACACACACCAGCTGCTGCTACACCAAACACACAACTACAGCACAGGTAAACACACACACACACACACACCAGCTGCTGCGACACAGAACACACAACTACAGCACAGGTAAACACCACACACACCAGCTGCTGCGACACCGAACACACAACTACAGCACAAGTACACACACACACACCAGCTGCTGCGACACCAAGCACACAACTACAGCACAGGTAAACACACACACACACACACACACACACCAGCTGCTGCGACACAGAACACACAACTACAGCACAGGAAAACACACACACACACCAGCTGCTGCGACACCGAGCACACAACTACAGCACAAGTACCCACACACCCAGCTGCTGCGACACCAAGCACACAACTACAGCACAGGTAAACACACACACACACCAGCTGCTGCGACATCGAACACACAACTACAGCACAGGAAAACACACACACACACACACACACCAGCTGCTGCGACAACCGAACACAAGTACACACACACACACCAGCTGCTGCGACAACACCGAACACACAACTACAGCACCGTAAACACACACACACACACACACACATCAGCTGCTGCGACACCGAACACACAACTACAGCACAGTTAAACACACACACACACACACAGCTGCTGCGACACCGAAGACACAACTACAGCACAGGAAAACACACTCACACACACCAGCTGCTGCGACACCGAACACTCAACTACAGCACAGGAAAACACACACACCAGCTGCTGCGACACCGAACACACAACTACAGCACAGTAAAAACACACACACACACACCAGCTGCTGCGACACCGAACACACAACTACAGCACAGGTAAACACACACCATCAGCTGCTGCGAAACCAACACACAACTACAGCACAGTTAAACACACACACACCAGGTGCTGCAACACCGAACACACAACTACAGCACAGGTAAACACACACACACACACACACCAGCTGCTGCGACACCGATCACACAACTACAGCACAGGTAAACACACACACATCAGCTGCTGCGAAACCGAACACACAACTACAGCACAGTTAAACACACACACACCAGGTGCTGCAACACCGAACACACAACTACAGCACAAGTACACACACACACCAGCTGCTGCGACACCAAACACACAACTACAGCACAGGAAAACACACACACACCAGCTGCTGCGACACCGAACACACAACTACAGCACAGGTAAACACACACACACACACACAACAGCTGCTGCGACACCGAACACACAACTACAGCACAGGTAAACACACACTCACACCAGCTGCTGCGAAACCGAACACACAACTACAGCACAGGTAAACACACACACACACACACACACCAGCTGCTGCGACACCGAACACACAACTACAGCACAGTTAAACACAAACACACACAACACACACCAGGTGCTGCAACACCGAACACACAACTACAGCACAGTTAAACACACACACACACACCAGGTGCTGCAACACCGAACACACAACTACAGCACAAGTACACACACACACACCAGCTGCTGCAACACCGAACACACAACTACAGCACAGGTAAACACACACACACACACCAGCTGCTGCGACACCGAACACACAACTACAGCACAGTTAAACACACACACACACACACCAGGTGCTGCAACACCGAACACACAACTACAGCACAGTTAAACACACACACACACACACACCAGCTGCTGCGACACTGAACACACAACTACAGCACAGTTAAACACACACACACACACACACACCAGGTGCTGCAACACCGAACACACAACTACAGCACAGTTAAACACACACACACACACCAGGTGCTGCAACACCGAACACACAACTACAGCACAAGTACACACACACACACCAGCTGCTGCAACACCGAACACACAACTACAGCACAGGTAAACACACACACACACCACTGCTGCGACACCGAACACACAACTACAGCACAGTTAAACACACACACACACACACACACACCAGCTGCTGCGACACTGAACACACAACTACAGCACAGGTACACACACACACACACACACTCTCTCTCTATAGCAGCAGCTGCTGTGTGTTCAGTATGTTGCGCTGACGCTGTGTTTGTGTTGCAGACGGTGACTGTGCTCCAGCGAGCGCGAGAGGGCTCATGCTATCCTGCTAGCGTGTCGTCACCTGCCGCTACCGCTGCTAACGCCGCCGGGTCACAGAGCTCGACTTGCTGGCTGAACAGGCACACACACACAGCTGCTGGACAGCGAGTGGGCGAGTACAGCACAGATCCCCTGCAGGACTGCTGCTGGCAGACTACTGCTGCGTCTCGGTGGAGGAACACCATCGCTGCCTTACACACATAACACACACACACACACACAGATACTGCAGCGGCTCGGAGGAGGTACCACCTTCGCTGCCACATTACACACACACAGATACTGCTGCGGCTCGTCGGAGGAACCACATCGCTGCCACACAACACACTCACTCCACAGATACTGCTGCGGCTCGTCGGTGGAACCACCATCGCTGCCACATAAAACACACACACACACACACACACACACACATATACATACACACACTTTTATGTACTGTATATACACACACACACACACACTTTACTGAATCTTTCTTCTGCTGTATGTCAGTCATGATCATGTTAATATTAGATGTATATTAGTTCACCTGAATACTCACAAGCACGCCACACACACACACACGGTTCATTCAGATCTGCAACAGCTAGTAAATAAACGGCTCCTGTGTCGCAGCTACCTCACACACACACACACACACGTTGTACAGAACTGTGTCTTAAAGACCACAAGTCTTCTAGCACGTTGGTGAGACACATGAGGTTTTATATAATTATTTCACATGACGACCTTAACGCTTCATGTGTAACTTTACTTTCAGATTAGTTTCTGATGTGTTTGTTTTATTTTGCTTCGGTAGTTTTTTGTTTCTTTATTCTTTTATTTTTGTATTATGACAGCGGGACTTTTATTATGACAGCACATTATGATAGATAATGATAGATGGTGATGTAAAGTCACACACATCAGAAATGAGCTGATAATGCAGAAAACGTTTTGAAAATAAGCGTGCATTATTTGCTGTTTATAATATTTAATCTAAAGTTTTGGTTGTGTTTTAATATCTAACTGTAATAACTCTCTGTGCAGCTCTGTCACATGCACTCTTTCTGCTCTCACTCTTGCGTTCACGTGTTTGTCTGAATTTCTACATTTTCAGATTTTTTTTTTGTAATAAAACTGCAGAAGCCGTTGAAGAACCATCTTGTGTTTGTGTGCGGTTCATTAAACACAATTCAATTATAACATATATGCTTCTTTTTCATTCCTTTGGGTTCACAGACTTGAACTGAAGCTCATAATAATGTCCACCCATCAATCAGTCATTTTATCTGGCAGTTTTTATTAGTTTTGATATGTTTCTGATCACAATCAGAAAGTGAGTTACACCAATCATAACTTGAAGACCCCAAAAACTCAATTTTCTCTTCTGCGTGGATGTATTTCCTATAGCAACATAATGTGGGACACATTTATAAGTGCATTTATAAGTCATTCAAGGTATCTTGTAGGGCTGAGGTTTCCAAGTCACAACATCTAACTACTGGGGTGCCTCAGGGCTCGGTTCTTGGACCACTTCTCTTCTCTGTCTATATGGCATCACTAGGTTTTGTCATTCAGAAACATGTTTTTTCATATCGCTGCTATGCTGATGACACAACTCTACCTCTCATTCCATCCTGATGATCCAACAATAGCTACTCGCATCTCCGCTTGTCTAACTGACATTTCTTGCTGGATGAAGGACCATCACCTTCAACTCAACCTTGCCAAGACAGAACTGCTTGTGGTTCCAGCAAATCCATTGTTTCATCACACTTTCACCATCCAGCTCATCAACCATAACTTCTTCAAAAACAGCCAGAAACCTTGGAGTTATGATTGATGATCAGCTGACTTTCTCAGACCACATTGCTAAAACTGCCCGGTCCTGCAGATTTGCTTTATTCAACATCAAGAAGATCAGGCCCTTTCTTTCGGAACATGATTCACAACTCCTTGTTCAAGCTCTTGTTCTGTCCAGGCTGGACTATTTAAAGGCTCTCTTGGCAGGTCTTCCAGCATCTTTACAATTAATCCAGAACACGGCAGCAAGCTTAATTTTAAATGAGCCAAAAAGAATGCGTCACACCTCTGTTTATCAATTTGCACTGGCTACCAATAGCTGCTCGCATAAAATTCAAGGCATTAATGTTTGCCTACAAAACCACCTCTGGCTCTGCACATATGTTCAGACCTATGTGCCTCTAGAACAGGGCTGGACTGGGACAAAATATCGGCCCTGGCATTTTTTGGTCCAGGCGGCCCACCACCACATATATACACACTAGGGGTGGGAATCTTTGGTCACCTCACGATCCGATCCGATTCCGATTCTGGGAGTCACGATTCGATTCCAGAACGATTCTTGATCTACTTTTTTCCCCTTATTAATTAATTAGTTTACCGACTTGAGAATCTTAAAATCCTTATATTTACATATACAATATGTACATTTACATATACAATAAGTAATTAAGTACTTTTTAAAATAATTACAAATGTATTTTTTTTTAACAGTTGTATGTTAAGAATTTTAAACTAATGTAACTTAAAGGAACACTCCACTTTTTTTGGAAATAGGCTCATTTTACACCTCCCCTAGAGTTAAAAAGTTGAGTTTTACCGTTTTTGAATCCATTCAGCTGATCTCCGGGTCTGGCGGTAGCACTTTTAGCTTAGCTTAGCATAGATCATTGAATCTGATTAGACCATTAGCATTTGGTCATCAAAAATGACCAAAGAGTTTCGATAATTTTCCTATTTAAAGCTTGACTCTTCTGTAGTTACATCGTGTACTAAGACTGACGGAAAATGAAAAGTTGCGATTTTCTAGGCTGATATGGCTAGAACTTTGGTAACTTTGGTACCATTTTTAAAATGGTAACTTTGCTGCCATACCATGAGTGCAGCAGGTGCAGTGATATGACGTAGCGCCTGAAAGTAGTCCCCAGCTATATCATAGGCTACTGAGCTGGGGACTACTTTCAGGTGCTGCGTCATATCACTGCACCTGCTGCACAGATAGTACAGCAGCAAAGTTACTTGATTATTACGCCTGAATGAGAGTATAGTTCCTAGTCATATCAGCCTAGAAAATCGCAACTTTTCATTTTCCGTCGGTCTTATTACACGATGTAACTACAGAAATGTCAAGCTTTAAATAGTAAAAATATCGAAACTCTTTGGTCATTTTTGAGCGCGATGCTAATGGTCTAATCAGATTCAATGATCTATGCTAAGCTAAGCATAGATCATTTGAACTTCAAAATATTAATTTAATCAGAATCAAGACACTAAAATTTAATAATAGCATACCTCTGTTAACATCTGTGAAAGGTTACTGAATTAAGGTCAGTTGCATGAACATAGTCACTAACTTAAGACTGTCTTAAGAACTAGTTTGACCAACTAGCAGCTAACCAAGTGTATCAATGTTGTGGTAAGGGACAACATGTCGCAACTGTCCCTACACTTGACAGCTGTGATAAAACTTGGTATAATAGCTTGACTCAAAATCTTTGACACATGCTAGCTATGCCTATTAGAAGCTAAGAAAACACAGATATAAATCATATGTTTTTACAATGCTTCACGCAAACAACTTAGACAGTATGGCAAAAAAATCTGATTATTAAAAAAATACTTTTTACCATGAAAATTATTTTTTGTAAAAGGAATGGTCCCATGTGCCTGATTTCATCTAGGAAGGGTGGGGGGCTGATTTAGCATGTGTAGTATGAATATCATCACTGTAGCTCATTCCTGATTGAAGAAAGAAGCCATGTTGCAACCGTCCCCACCAGTACCGTTTCTAGGCATAGGCGGGGCTAGGCAGTCGCCTAGGGCGCTACCAGCTGAAGGGGGCCAATGAGCGCACGTACTGCCACTACATTTTAACAGGGTTGTGATCAAGAGTGGCACGGTCACCCTGAAATATGACTGCCGCCCCACTGGATCCCCAACATCATTGGGCTAGAGTTCTATCAATCTGACGATGCCTGTATGCCATTGGATCAGAGCGCTGTCAATTGCTGACTGATTGTTGCATGCTTGCATTTGGAGTGCTCATCAACGCCATTAGATCAATGGGTTCTGTCAGTGCTTTGGCAAGGTAACGCTTTTTTTTTTTTTGCCATGAAATAAAGCTAAGTTCAAAGGCCAATTTAAAATATTGGTACAGTAAATAAAGTGCACAAAATCAGTATTTTGTTTAGGCAGTATTTGTGGCAGTTGATAAATCGTGTTGTGAGATTTGTCCAAAAGGTGTGCGTTTTTGCGCCAATGCATTGTTAAAGGATCAGCGTGTCATGTAATATTCCCATATCAACTTTACCAGCTAATTAAAAAATATTGGTATAGTAAAATTCGCTAATTCACAAGATCAATACATCCTTTATTAAACCGCTTTGTCGAGTTTAATACATCCTTATGGAGGTGTCGAAATGCTGATCAATTCATTCACTTCTAACACAGCACTTAATGGGAGAAGCATCATACACATAGAGGGCAGAGCGTCATGTTATTTAAAGGGGAAGTTCACGCGTTAATGAGTAGCAAATGATTAAGTAGCTGCATTGATTACTTTTACTGAGTGTCTATTTACACAAAGTGCAAATAGCCCGCCTTGTTGGCAAAAGCTATTTACACTAACTCTGCCCACTAACCTTTGATTGGGCTAGTCAACAATACAAAAGACGAAAGCTAGATGTCAGCCCTTGTGGTGCAGATGGTAAAACGTGTGTGATATAGTCTTTTTGACGCGATCGACACGGGTTCGAAGCCGCCTTTTGGCGAAACTTTTTTTCTCCCTTTTCAAATTTCAGATCACATCAGAAAAGCATTTATTTTTAATAAAAATGAAGAAAATAATCAAAAAGTTGAAAATAAAGTATCGGGTAGGGTTAGGTAGGTGTAGGGAGGCTTTTGTCCCAATAAGGTGGCATCCATTTAATAATTTGAATTCAAATTTAAATTTACACTCAATAAGTTATTATTGCATACTGTTTTATAATGTTTTACAATACTGAGGTGCAGATAATTGCCACTATTTGCAATAAGTAGTATAAATAGCAGAAAATCCTGCTATTCTAACAGTGTAAATAGAATCTATAGCTATTTGCACTTAGTGTAAATAGCATATCACTAAAAAATACTGCTATTTTCACTTAGTGTAAATAGAATCCATTGCTATTTGCACTTAGTGTAAATTGCATCCATCGCTATTTACACTTAGTGTAAATAGCATCTATCGCTAAGAAAATATGCTATTTACACAGTGCAAATAGCTGCTGCCTTACTTTTATGCCACTGATCAGGCTTTTATATGTAGTTTGGGGCAACAAAGGGTTTTATAGGTTTGACTGAAATAATAATGCAATAACTGACACTTTAAATCAATGTTTCAAGCAACAACAACAAAACAATTGAACAAAAAACAGATAAAGACAAAAAGTAGCCATTGATAGTATCTAAACATGTATCTAAATCCAAATGTAATAAAATTAATTTGTGTAATTTATGTGTAAATTATGTGCAATGTCTTAGCTACTAGGGATTGTAACATAGGGCTATACAGGCATCTAGTGGCAACACAATGATATTACAGATAATAAATTGTGCAAAATGTTTTATCTTAAGTCAATTTACAAATAATGCATTCAGATTTGTAGAACTCAATCTCCACAAATTACTCACCGCAGAGCAAGCCTGTTCTTGATAAAGCTGCTGTGAAAATGTGGGAAAAGCTGATGAGGAAGAAGTTGGAGTGAAGCGATCTTTATATAGGCGGAGCAAAATACTTCATTGCTACGTCTGTAGCGCATTGTGATTGGGTGGTTTACGCTGTCAATACAGGAGCCAAACCAATGGGCCACTGGCTGCTCGTTGTCCCTGCGTGATGGTCCTTGGCAAAAAAATAAATAAATTATGTCGGCCCCATCAGTGCATCGGCCCACCGGGAAAATGTCCGGTATGCCCACTTACCAATCCAGCCCTGCTCTAGAAGCTTGCGTTCTGCAAGTGACTTTATTGTGCCATCCCAAAGAGGCAGAAAATACCTTTCACAGACTTTTAAATTAAATGTTCCCTCCTGGTGGAATGACCTGCCCAATTTTTTTATTTTAAAGAAATTTACATACAAGTCAATTTTATTCTAAGCCAGGGGTGTCAAATTCAGTTCCTGGAGGCCTCAGCTCTGCAGAGTTTAGTTCCAACCTGCACCAACACACAAACGATGTACTTTTCAAATAAGCCTGAAGGACATGATTAGCTGGATCAGGTGCGTTTAATTAGGGTTGAATCTAAACTCTGCCTCAGGAACTGAGTTTGACACCCCTATTCTAAGTGCATGTAAGGTGTTTTTCAAAAAAAAATTAATATACAAAAAAACACTCGGCTTTTTCTGTGGTGATTTGCGTTTGTTTACACTTTGTTTACTTTCACAGACGTGGGACAAGTATATCGCCTCCAACAGATGTGTGACACAAGTATATCTTAAGCATATTTTGATGCTGTATTTTACTTAAAGGGATAGTTCACCAAAATCAAGAACTTCATAATTATGTAATCAGTGAATAATAATTTACTCATCTTCATGTTCAGGCCCCTGAGTTTGAGGGCCCTAGCGGCTTCTTAAGCCTTTTAAATCCAGCCACGCGTATCGCTGAAATCGGGCCTGTTTCTGGGTCTCTCCTTTTGAGTTCAAAGGCAGACAGAAAGATCGATGAAAAATGAGAAAAATACTTTTCGGGTTCCCAGGCCCGGGCCCTTTCGGCACGTCACTCCTGACGCAACTCCGTGTGCGATTTGGGCCCCTAGGAGCTTAAAAAAAAAGTCCCACTTTCAGCTTATTTGAATGGGTTCGGCCTAGCGGTTTCGTGGACGCGGCTCAGAAGGGTTCCGATCGAGCCAAATTCAAAATCCTCGCCTCCAGGGGACCCCTTCGATCGGGCAGAAAAGTTTGGAGACCCTACGACCTCTTTTAGAGGTTAAAAGGTCAGAAAAGGGGCAAACACATATCTGTATTTTTCCCTGAATATATTTGCTGATTTTTTTAAAGGTCTTCCCAAATACTGAGGACTTTGGCCCTTTTCCACGTCTTATGTGAGGGCCCCATGGTCAAGCATTCAAAGCCCTTAGGCCCTGGTCCCAATATGACTGTTACTTTTAATCAAACATAAAGAAACATCCCATTTCCAATTTATTCAGCGTGCCATTCATAGTGGTTCCATGGACATTCATTTTTTATGCAAATTACACTATTTTATGACCTGAAAGTTGCATGAATGGGTTCTATTGAGTGTCCTGAGTACAGTAGAGATGGTTTCATCGACAATATTGCTAATTCTTATGAAAAATACACTTATTCACTTGTGTCCACAGGACCTGTACAGAAGGCACATTAAATAGATTGCAGATGGGATGTTTTCAATTCTACTTATTGTTTATGTAAATTATACACTATTATGACATGAAACTGACATGAATGGGTTCCACTGAGTGTGCTGGGTGGTTTCATCAACAATATCACTCATATTTATGAAAAATACACTTTATTTGTGTGTGTCCACGGAACTGCTATGAGAAGCCCGCTGAATAAATTGGAATTGGGATATTTTAACTGGAACGACCAGGAGTGGTCCGATCGAGCCAAATTTGAAATCTTCGCCTCCAGGGGACCCCTCGATCAGGCAGAAAAGTTTGGAGACCCTACGATCTCCTTTGGAGGTCAAAAGGTCAGAAAAGAGGCGAGCACATGTCTTTATTTTCCCTGAATATTTTTGCAGATTTTTTTAAAGGTCTTTCCAAATGCTGAGGACTTTGGCCCTTTTCCACGTCTTATGTGAGGGCCCCATGGTCAAGCATTCGAAGCCCCTAGGCCCTGGTCCCAATATGAATGTTACTTTTAATCAAACATATAGAAACATCCCATTTCCAATTTATTCAGTGGGCCATTCGTAGTGGGTCCGTGGACATTCCTTTTTTAATGCAAATTACAATATTTTGTGACCTGAAAGTTGCATGAATGGGTTCTGTTGAGTGTCCTGTGTACAGTAGAGATGGTTTCATCAACAATATTGCTCATACTTATGAAAAATACACTTTATTCACTTGTTTCCACAGGACCTGTATAGAAGGCCCATTAAATAGGTTGCAGACGGGATCTTTTCAATTGTACTAATTTGTATGCAAATTATACACTATTATGACATGAAACTGACATGAATTGGTTCCACTGAGTGTGTTGAATACGGTAGAGGTGGTCTCATCAACAATATCGTTGATATGGAGTGGTCCGATTGAACCGAATTCGAAATCCTCGCCTCCAGGGGACACACACACCCAGAGCAGTGGGCATCCCGGGAGCAGTTGGGAGTTCGGTGCCTTGCTCAAGGGCACCTCAGTCGTGGTATTGAGGGTGGAAGAGAGCACTGTACATTCACTCCCCCCACCGACAATTCCTGCCAGATCTGAGACTCTCTAACCATTAGGCCACAACTTCCCCGTAAACAATCGGATATAGCCATCCCATTGAATATCTTGCAAGTGGGACATGTGTCCATTTGCAATTTATTGAATGGGACCACCAATCTATTCAATAAATTGGAAGTGGGATATGTGTCCATTTGCAATGTATTCAATGGGATAGGTTTAATAGATTAGTGGACAATCATCCCCACAGCCACAGCTATATCACCCTGCAGCCCAAGACTGGTTGCCCACTGAAGCTAAGCAGGGTTGAGCCTGGTCAGTACCTGGATGGGAGACCTCCTGGGAAAACTAGGTTGCTGTTGGAAGAGGTGTTAGTGAGACCAGCAGGGGTGCTCACCCTGTGTCTGTGTGGGTCCTAACGCCCCAGTATAGTGACGGGGACACTATACTGGCAAAAAGCACCGTCTTTCGGATGAGACGTTAAACCGAGGTCCTGACTCTCTGTGGTCATTAAAAATCCCATGACACTCATCTTAAAAGAGTAGGGGTGTAACCCCGGTGTCCTGGCCAAATTCCCTCCACTGGCCCTTGTCAATCATGGCCTCCTAATAATCCCCATCCACTTGATTGGCTCTATGACTATCTCCTCTCCACCTGTAGCTGGTGTGTGGTGAGCGCACTGGCGCCGTTGTCCTGTGGCTGCCGTCGCATCATCCAAGTGGATGCTGCACACTGGTGGTGGTTGAAGAGAGACCCCCTCATATGATTGTAAAGCGCTTTGGGTGTACAGCAATACACAATAAAGCGCTATATAAATGCATCATTCATTCATTCATTCATTCATCCCACTAACCTACTATAGCCATCCCATTGAATACATTGCAAGTGGGATATGTGTCCATTTGCAATTTATTGAATGGGCTTGCAATAATAGGCTAGTGGGATGATTGTCCACCAATCTATTAAACCGATCCCATTCAATAAATTGGGAGTGGGATGTGTGGCCATTTGCAATTTATGTAGTAAATGGCTGTGTCTGCGGAGGTACTATCTGGGGCCCATTAAATATATTAGAAATTGACACGTCCATTTCCAATGTATCCTATGGGCTACAGATAGTGTTTATTTGGACATTTTAAAATCAAGGTCCATTCATGATAAAAATTATTTTACTGCACTCAGTAAAATATTTATTTTATAATTATTTTACTACCCCCTGAGTCCATAGCACCCAGTTTCATGCCAAAATTCCACTGTCCACGAAACCACTATTTCAGACAATGGAATAAATTGCAAGTGGGATCTCAATCTCTCAGCTCTGTTAGACAGCTAGAACTTGGATTCCTGCCTTAGTCTTAGTGCCCTATATCAGAGTCAAGAGTTTCAATAAGATTGAAGAAACTTTTTTTTCTGACCGAAAAAAACTCTAAACCATTTGAGGTTTTTTTTTAGGTTGAAAAAAACAGTTTCTCCAAACTTCTTGAAACTCTGTATTCTGATATAGGGCACTGAGACTAAGACAGGAATGCAAGTTCCAGCTGTCTAACCTTTCCAGAGCTGAGATATGGAGATCCCACTTCCAATTTATTCCATTACGTGAAATAGCTGGTTCCTGGACGGTGGAATATTGGAACGAAACTTGGTGCTGCGTACTCAGGGGGACCCGCAGAGCGCAGTAAAATATTTTTTATAATGAATAAACCTTGATTTAAAGTGTCAAAAAAGAAAACACTACCCGGAGCCCACAGAATACATTGGAAATGCACGCATCCCACCTTTCGCAGATGAAGTCACAACAATTGTGGTACAAAAGTTGGTGGGCCTTGCCAAAAAAAGATTGCAGGCCCACACTAAATCTGCATTGTAAATAGTTCCAGGTTCTTTGTCTTTGTTGTTTAATTTTGAAAATGTTTGATGTTTTACTTGTTTTGTTGCAATTTTTCGTTCCAAAAAATAAAGTTTTGTAAAGTTTTCATGCGATTTACCCCGTTTAAGTAAGGATTTTCAAAATTCCTATTTGTCTTCTCTTTTTTTGCTGAAAAATAAACTGCTATAAGTGTCTATTTTCAATTTATTCAATGGGATCAGTTTAATAGATTGGTGGACAATCATCCAACTAACCTACTATAGCGATCCCATTGATTAAATTGAAAATGGACACACATCCCATTTGCAATTTATTCAATGGGATCAGTTTAATAAATTGGTGGACAATCATCCAACTAACCTACTATAGCGTTCCCATTAAATAAATTACAAATGGACACACATCCCATTTGCAATTTATTCAATGGTATCTGTTTAATAGATTGGTGGACAAACATCAGAGATCCCACTTGCAATAGTCATCCCATACAATAAATTGTAAATGGACACATCCCAATTGCAATTTATTGTTTGGGATCGGTTTAATAGGTTAGTAGGATGATCGTCCACAAATCTATTGAACCGAACCCATACAATAAATTGCATTTGGACACATATCCCACTTGCAATATACTGTATTCAATGAGATGGATATAGTAGGTTAGTGGGATGATTGTTCACCAATCTATTCAACCAAACCATACAATAAATTGCAAGTGGGATATGTGTCCATTTGGAATTTCTTTAATGGGATTGCTATAAGTTGTTAGTGGGATGTTTGTCCACCAATCTATTCAACC
The DNA here is from genome assembly GCA_027422415.1 of Schizothorax lantsangensis. Taxonomy (NCBI): domain Eukaryota; kingdom Metazoa; phylum Chordata; class Actinopteri; order Cypriniformes; family Cyprinidae; genus Schizothorax; species Schizothorax lantsangensis. Next base: position 37,280,341 of record CM049840.1, read on the forward strand.
AAACCATACAATAAATTGCAAGTGGGATATGTGTTCATTTGCAATTTATTGAATGGGATCGCTATAATAGTTTAAAGCAATGTATTGTTTAATTGAGTGGTGGACTATCATCCCACAAACCTACTATAGCGATTCCATTCAATAAATTGCAAATGGACACATATCCCACTTGCAATTTATTGGATGGGATCCACTTAGGTGATTGTTAGATAATCATCCAACTAAAGTATTAAAGCAAAACAATTCAATAAATTGAAATTGGACACACATCCTGCTCCCAATTTATTGAATGGGATTGGTTTAATAGATTGGTGGACAATCATCCCATGAACCTATTATAGCGATCCCATTCAATAAATTGCACATGGACATGGACATACATCCTACTTGCAATTTATTGTATTAGATCAACTTAGGTGATGGGGATAGAATCATCCCAAGAACCTATTATAGTCATCTCATTCAATAAATTGTAAATGGACATGCATCCCAATTTCAATTTATTGTATGGGATCGGTTTAATAGATTGGTGGACAATCATCCCACTACCCTATTTTACCAATCCCATACAATAATTAGCAAATTGACACACATCCCATTTGCAATGTATTCAATGGTATGGCAATAGTAGGTTAGTGGGATGATTGTCAACCAATCTATTAAACAGGACCCATATGATAAATTGCAAGTGGACACTTGCATATACCACTTGTAATGTATTGTATGGGTTTGGTTTAATAGATTGGTGCACAATCATCCCACTAATCTACTATAGCTATCCCATTGAATATATTGCAAGTGGGATGTGTGTCCACATTCCAATTTATTGTATGAGCTTAATGAATGGGATCGGTTTAATAGGTTGACCGACATTTGTCCCACTATCCTATTATAGCGTTCCCATTGAATAAATGGCAAATGGACACACATCCCACTTGCAGTTTATTTAATGAAATCCAAATACATTAATAGTGGTGCAAAAGTGGCTAAGCAGACAAATAGTGGGTTCGTGGGATGCGAGCATGGGCGGGGGGTGAGGCGGTGGTCAGGAGTGGTCAGATGGGGTCAAGGGGCCCATCTGTCACTTTAGTGGGTAACGGGGGGTCTTTTGGCCAATTTAGTGGGTAAGCGGACAAATAGTGGGTTCATGGGATGGGGGTGTGCCTGGGGGTGGGGTAGTGGTCAGGAGTGGTTAGAGGTGGTCAAGGGGTCAGTCCGCCACTTTAATGGTTAAGCGGATAAATAGTGGGTTTGTGGGATGGGGGTGTGGCCGGGACGGCGGTCAGGAGTGGTCAAATTGCAAAAAATGCAATTTTTTGCTTATAACTTCTCAGTGGTTTGGCCAAAAATCGCAAAACTGGTCTCTTTAGATTCGGTGCATCATGTCGAGTCGAACCATATCCAATTTTCCCATGTCAGCCATTTTGAATTTTGTAGTCAAATGCTAAATTTTACGAAGGCATTGACGCAAGTTTTTGAGTTACCTGAACTTGCGCACAGCATCTGGTGGAGAATTGTAGAATTGCATTTAGTTCATTTAGGTTATTTTTCTAACCATCAACCGATGCTCATTAATCGATTACTGACCAGTAAGATTAGAATGTTTTTTTTGTTATTTTTTTCAGGGCTTTAGCTTTATATGCACAAATAGCAGCGCAAACCACAGACCATGAAGATTCACACATCGTTGCATTACCCTGCATATAAATTGAACTTCTGTGAAAGGAGAAAAACAGAAATTAAGTCTATAGAAGGAATAAAATAAATAGGACCACACAAAATATATAATAGGCTATTATATAATTAACAGATAAACAAAAGGAAAAGCAAAACCGTGGAACAAGTATACACTTGTTTTGTGACACTTGTTACGTGCTTGATGTCAAAGAGGGATGATACAGTAACATTTAAGTGAGAAAATCGTTACTGGGTGTGGAACTGATCAAAGATGACACTGAAAAGTAGTATGTTTCAGAAGAATTTACTATGCGCGTTGTGGAAGGGTACAAATCATTAAAAAGTGAAAATAAAAAGGCACGTGACGCGTTAATGGCGGTGCAGCTTTGAAAAGACGCTCTCCACACCACTCGCATATTTTCAGGTCTTTGAAGGACATCTAAATGCTAAATTACGTGAAATCGTCGAAAATGTCAACCCAGGCCACACTTGTTCATACTCGGGAGGCCGCTACCTCTCCCATTAAGAAGAAATTTAGGGAGTCTTCCACCGCAATCTCCCGAGCTGAGCTGGATGGCGCCATTTTGGCCGGAGTGAAACAAGCCCTGAGCGAACAACAGACTGATTTAGACAGAATTGTTACTGTCGCTATCAAATCTGCTATAGATGATGTGCTGACGCCTCAGATTCTAGGTCTGAAACGTGAAATTGAAAATACCAGTAAAGCAGTCACCGCCGTAACCGGGCAGATCGAGCAAGTGGGAAAATCGGTATCTCTGCTCCAATCCAGATACGACACCATACAGGCGGCTGTTCGTAAAGACAGGGATCAGATCAGCCATCTGGAATCTAAATTTGATGACATCACATTAAAGATCGCTGATATGGAAGACCGCAGCAGAAGATCCAATGTACGGTTAGTCGGCCTCAGAGAAGGTGTTGAGGGAGATGACTGCATCGCCTGTTTAAAGGCGAACCTGTCCAAATGGATACCTTCTATCGCGAACAGAGAAATTAAAATCGAACGCGCACATCGCATCTACTCAGACAAGCAGTCTAAACGCCCACGCACGGTTATATTCAAACTGTTGGACTACACCGATAGACAAGCCATTCTCAAAGGTGCGAGGGCCGCATACCCGGTCAAGTTCGGCAGCGAAACCCTTCATTTCTTCCCGGATTACAGCGCAGACACCACTAAGAAAAGGAAGGCTTTCACGGAGGTGTGGAAGAAGATGGATACACTCGGAATGCAGTCGTTTCTCCTCTTCCCGGCTACACTCAAGGTCATTCATGCAGGGAGACAAAACCTCTTCCGTTCGCCGCTGGAGGCCGAGCAGTATCTTCTGTCTTCACGGCCTGGGAACGACATCGCTATAGCATCCGTGGGACTGCCTCCTCAACTGGACCGCTGTGCTGACATGGATATGGAGCAATCCGCTACTCAGTAGAGATAAAACTATACAGCGAGTGTACTGTATATGCTGTTGTAAGCCATTTATTTTACCTTTTTCATTTGCTATTTTGTTTTCATATTTTCTTTGGCCACAAAATAGGTTATGGACATTCTTGGTACTGAGGTAGGTCCCCCTTTATTTTATTTTATTTTATTTTTCTAGGCTACTAAATCTCTGAGCAGGTTGAGATTTTATATAGAAATTAATTTTGTGATTTATTTTTAAACAATCTGTATTACAATCGCGAATCCCCCTCCCCCTATTCTAGCTATAATAATATCTCCTTAGTAGTGGTTGGGATCACCGCAATTGAGCAGTCACGGCTCTTGTAAACTGCAGCCTTACACTAGGCAGAGGATTCGTTATACCCTCGCGGCTTGCAAAGTGTATGTACATAGTTTGGTTTATGTTCATCTGTGTTTTGTTCGAAGCAGCAACTAACTTTAATGTACAATTTTCTCCAAATGGTTTTCGAGGCCTGGGCTTTTCTACTGTCCACTTGTCATTTTGCCTGTACATGATATGTCTACTTTTAATATTTTAAGTTGGAATGTGAGGGGTTTAAACTCACCGGTAAAGCGCACTCGTTGTTTGGAATTTTTGCGACGGAGAGATGTGTCCATCGCGCTACTCCAAGAAACCCATTTAAAAGACGGAGATGTTCATCGCTTTCAAAATAAATATTATAAGATGTTGGCATGTTCATGTGCGCTTAACAAATCTAAAGGCGTTTTAATCCTGTATAAGAGATCATTAAGTTTGTCTGTGGATTCTATGGGGAAAGATGATTGTGGCCGGTTCGTATATGCAGCTATTAGAATTAATCATACCAAAGTCCTCTTAACCTCTATATATGCACCGAACATATGTGACCACCAATTTATGGATAATATTTCTGGAACCTTGATTAATTTCAATGATTATCACATTATATTAGGTGCGGATTTCAATGCTTGTGTCCACCCCGAGTTAGACCGCTCCTCCACTGATTCTACTGTGGCAACGCCCTCGTCAGCAGCTCTTAATAGCTTAATTGCAGAGCTTAATCTTGCAGACCCATGGCGTATTAAAAACGGTAATACTAAAGCCTACACATTTTATTCTACCCGTCACAAGTCGTTTTCTAGGATTGATTATATTCTGGTTGATCCTTCCCTGGTCCAATACATCAGTACTATTGACATTTTGCCTATTTTGATTTCGGATCATTCACCGGTTATTTGTAATATCACTATAGGCGCTAAAGTCTCTAAAGTCAATAGATGGCGCTTTAATAATACATTATTATACGACATATCCTTCCTAGACCAACTTAGACAAGAGTTAATATTTTTTTTGGAAATTAACTCCCACTGCCATAATCCACAGATGTTGTGGGAAGTTACAAAATGTTTTTTAAGGAGTAATTGCATCTCATATTCTGCTAAAGTCAAGGCCTCTAGGAATAAACGGTTTGAGGAGCTAGAAAAAAAGATTCATGATCTAGAATGTCAACTGGCTCATGCTTTTTCCGATAAGCTTAATCAGGAGCTATCTTTATTAAAAGCAGAATATGCTTCTCTATCTATATCCAAAGCTGAGTTTATCATTCACAGAACTAAGCAAAAATACTATTTTAATGCAGATAGGCCTAGCAGATTGCTTGCACTGAAACTCAAAGAGTGCGAATCTAAAGCAAGCATTGACGTTATTAAAACTGGCTCTGGTGAAATTACTACAAACCCAAAGGCTGTTAATGATGAGTTTAGATCATTTTACTCTATGTTGTATTCGTCTGAGGTCTTTCTTGATAGAGGAGAATGTAGTGATTTTCTCAGTCACTTGAATCTTCCCACTTTACCAATTTCTGCTCAGGAATCGCTGGATGCTCCTTTAACACTGGAAGAACTCCACAATGCAGCTAAACTGTTGCAGAAAGGTAAATCACCTGGCCCTGATGGAATTCCTCCGGAGCTCTATCTAGCTATCTGGGATATTGTGGGCCCCCTAATTCTAAAGTCTATGAATTATGCCATTGATTACAGTACACTTCACAGAGATCAAAATGTAGCCATCATTACCCTGTTGCTTAAAAAAGACAAAGATCCACTAAGTTGTTCCAGTTATCGTCCAATATCTCTGATATCAGCCGACGTCAAGATCCTAGCCAAGGCATTGTTTTTATTGACAATTTGATTCATTATGACCAGACTGGCTTCTTGAAGGGCCATTTAGCATCAGATAACATACGCCGACTATTACACATTATTGATCACGCTCAGACTAGCGTGATCAATAATGCTAACTCCGCCATTTTTTCTTTGGACGCTCTCAAAGCGTTTGATAGACTTGAATGCGACTATCTATGGTCTGTTCTGGAGCGATTTGGATTTGGTCCCAAGTTCCTAAATATTATACGATTGTTATATAAAGGTCCTTTTGCTTCCGTAACAACAGGTTTCTGTCAATCGCAACCTTTCCCACTTCAAAGAGGTTGCCGGCAAGGTTGTCCCTTATCACCAATTTTATTTGCACTCTCACTAGAGCCTCTCGCACAAGCTCTTAGACAAAGCCAAACAATAACACCTATAACTATCAACAACTCACATCATCACATCTCATTGTATGCTGATGATATTATGCTTTATCTTTCAGACTTAAATACCTCTCTACCAGACTTGTAGTTCAAGTACTAAAACGTATCACAAAGTTGCAGTTTGACCTTGATCCTTGTCTTATGTTGTTAAATGATGATTCTTCCTATAACTTTACATTAGTTCAGAGAAGATTGTTAATGTCTGGTTTCACTGCTGCTAAAAAAACAATTACACAGCAATGGTTCACACCTGACATGGATCCTAGAAGATTCTGGTTGCTGTCTTTTCATTATATTGTTTGTTCAGAACGCAGCACTGCAAGGATTAATGGGGCTAGAATACAAACTGTCACTTATTGGAGTAGTATAGCCCAAGCTCTAAAAGAATTGTTTTAAATTAATGATGCATTATCCGGTGTGGTAATTTGCTGCCGGTGTTTATTTGTATGTTCCTTTTCAGTTACCCTGAAGTATTAATCACTTACTGTACTTGTGTGTTTTGTTCCCTGTAATTTTTAATTTAATTTTTTTTTCTCTTCTTTCTTGGTACTTATGCTGTCATCCAATATTTGTAATGTTATTATTTCAAATAAAAAAAAAAAAAACAATCACAAAAAAAGAATAAAAAAAATAAAAAAAGTGAAAATAAATATGAAATTTAACACACACACACACAAAAAAAGGTAGGAGTGCAACCCAAATCAAAGAAATAAGCAAAACAAAACTATCCTTATACAGTAACTAGCCTCTAAACCAGTGGTTCTCAACCTTTTTTTCCACCGGGCCGCACTATGGTCCAAGTGCAAGTCTCACGGGCCGCACGCATCTCATTTACATATTACGTCATCAATTCAAATCAACCGGATTTATAATATTATTTATAGACTAAATATTATGACATCTAAATGATTACATTTATTGAAATAAATAAAATTATTCTACTCACCTAATAAAACACCTGACGCTGTCGGGAGCTTACCAATTTTGTGAAATTCTGCTCGAAAGGAGTAACACCACAATGACGTTGCGATTGTAAGTTGCAGACTGTGAGATGCGCACGGACGCGTGACTTGACGCGCGACACTGCAGAAAGTGTGCGTTCACAAATGTAGCCTATGTTGATCCAAATATGGAAAGCATTTTCAAATTTAATAATCTGAGGTTCTCTCCAGAGATGTTTTGCCACATTTCTGTAATAAGGATGATTGCTACGTAGTAGTATGGGTGTTTCTTTTTGCCTGAACATCTTCAAGTGAGTGGCGGGGCAAACCGAAAGTTGATGCCAAAAGTCCAGCACTCTCTTCTCTGCGCCTATTCTTGTTTGAATGCTTTCCTTCGCTGGCATTTTCCACATTTCGTTGTCTCCCTTAACAAATTTGTCCATGCTGATGCTCAATTTTACAGAACTAATGGCTGCTGATGACTATTTGAATTGAATTCTGCCAAAGTGCGCGCTTGTAAGTGTTCGTTAAATGCGTAACATTAATTACGTGAGTACATAGGTCTGCTCATGTCTGAAAATAATATATATAAAAAACTAAATTATTTTACATAACAAAAACATCATAGCTTATATTTGTTTAGTACATTTTTAAAGTAATGTAAAAACTAAAATGAATTGTAAAACTGAAGGTTATATTTTAATTGTGTTCAGCACAGCATGGTGGGCCGCATTAGGATTCGTGACGGGCCGCATGCGGCCCGCGGGTTGAGAACCACTGCTCTAAACTGACTAACAAAAGACATATGAAAATAAAACCGAAATCTTCGGCGTATACGACGCCCTAGCTAAACTGCTTTAAACTAAAAAAACAAAAGTACAAGGGTGGCGAAACTCTCCAGCACTAATCTAACAAAACACAACTAATCTAATCCAAAAACAAAACAAACAATCATAACAAAGAATGACTAGATTTTTGTTGAATATACTTGATTATATAAAGGAGTGACTTTTGTGTTCTTGTTGTCCTTCCCTCTCTCCCTCCCTTTTGATTGAACCTTGAGATGTTGAGTATGTGTCTGCTGTTTTGTTTTGTTTTATTTTGGATATTATGTTGTGTTGTGTGTGAAAAAAAATAAAATAATTGTTGATAACAAAAAAAAAGGAATGACTAGATTTTAAAATTATCACCAGCTATATTCTTGGTTAAGTCGCTCGGAGCACTGAGATGCATACTTAATTTTGAACTTGACACATAGTAAGACTGAAACTTTAACAGCTTTCATTGGCCAAGGCCCGCCCATGAGGCCGTTTGACCGACATGTCAAACAACCAATCACAGTTCATTTCATTCATCGTCACGTTTTGAGGCGTGGAAATGTCGCCACAATAACAGACCGGTGTGTAAAACTCTCAGACGTATTTTAAAGGGGTCATATGATGTTGCTAAAAAGAACATTATTTGGTGTATTTGGTGTAATGCAATGTGTTTATGCGGTTTAAGGTAAAAAAAAACATTATTTTCCACATACTGTACATTATTGTTGCTCCTCTATGCCCCTCCTTTCTGAAATGCGACAATTTTTACAAAGCTCATCGATCTGAGAAGTGAGGCGTGCTCTGATTGGCCAGTTATCCAGTGCGTTGTGATTGGCCGAATACCTCAAGCGTGAAATGGAAATTTTACGCCCCCTTACTGTATTGTGATGCCGTATCCTGGTGAGACGACACAAAAACAATAAAACCCACAATAAACGAGGCATTTGTTGCATCCAGTGGGGACATAATTACTGATTAAAATGACTTATACTGTCTTTGTACAAACTTTTTAGTAAAGAAAACCTCTTTCCACACAAAAGACATGAATGTGGCTTCACCTTTGTGTGAACTCTCAGGTGTTTCTTCAGGTATGAAGCTCTCAAAAATGTTTTGTCGCATTGATCACAAGTGAACGGTTTCTCTCCAGTGTGAACTCTCATGTCTTTTCAGATGTGATAACTGACTGAATCTCTTGTCACAGTGTGAACACTTGTAAGGTTTCTCTCCAGTGTGAATCCTCTCATGCTGTTTTAAACAGCTCGCTGTAGTAAAAGTATTCTCACACTCAAAGCACATATACTCTCTCACACCAGTATGTATTTTCTGATGTTCTTTCAAACTTTGTAGGAGTGAAAAACTCTTTCCACACAAATGACATGAATGTGGCTTCTCCTTTGTATGAACTCGCAGGTGCTGCTTTAGGTGTGAAGCTCTCAAAAATGTTTTGCCGCATTGATCACATATGTACAGTTTCTCTCTAGTGTGGATGTTCATGTGTTTCTTAAGGTTTGATGAGTGTGAGAAACTCTTCCCGCACTGATCACAAGTGAATGGTTTCTCTCCAGTATGAACTCTCATATGAAGCTCAAGTTCAGATTTGTATGTGAAACTCGTTCCACACTGAGTGCAGGTGAAAGATTTCTTGGCTCTTCTTTTCTTTAAATCTTTCTGCTTGGGTTTTTCTCCATTTCTGACGTGATTTTTCTCCTCAACTTCACTCAATTCTTCTTTCTCTTCATTATCTTCAATCAACTCTGAAACAAAAGTAAAAACCGTACATTTGTCAGTAACTCATTAAAAAACAAAACAGAAAAGTGAAAGGACATAAAAATTGATCATTTTGATGCAGTTTTATAATTTATACGTCCCTGAAACTTTCCATGAATGAGGTACACTGATCTTCAAATTATTAGTTTTAAAACATTATAGGCACAAATCTCATGTTTTTTTTAACTATTAAATATGTTTGATCAACTACATGAAGGATCTGAGGATCCTCAAAAACAAACTGTGTGTTCCATCAAGCGAGCGACCATTCATTTCTGTTATTAATTTATAATCATTCTTTCATATAACAGGATCTGGCATCCAGGACTGGATCTTAACTATCTGGCGTAGAGACTCAATCTAACATACATTTTGTTGTAAAAAAAAAAAAAAGTACCCAGTTCAAAGGAAGTGTCCCTTATTATTTGATGCTTCAGCAAAATTATTCAACAGCTCTAGAGATTTTTCCTGTTACAACAAACCAAAATATAAAAGTGCCTGAAATTATTTAACTGTCAGCATTATTAATAAATGAATGAAGAATAAAGACTAGGGATGCACCGAAATGAAAATTCTTGGCCGAAGCCGAACAAAATGAAACACTGGGCCGAAGGCCGAAGACCGAACAAGGTTCTTCGCATTTCCCCCCCCCATGTAGGCCTATTTTGCCAATTGTTTCGCCATTGCATAAATTAAAGAGCCAAAATGTGCTTTTTACTGTTTTATCCTGCTTTTCAAATAAAATCAATTACAAAACAACAATTTAAAAATATTTACATAACACTGAACATGTTTTAACATTCTATCAGACATTATACCAGCAAAGCACAATTTAACTTAAAATAATAAAAAGTAGTAAGTTACTAAAATAATATTTTTTTGGCCATTTTTGAGACCCCCTTCTTGAATCAGACATGTATTTTTTTACTGTACAAATAAATGCAGCCTTTCTGAGCAGAAGAGACTTCTTTTAAAACATTAGAATATATTACAGATCCCAATTTGAACACTGTGTGAATGTTATAATAAATGTATAGCTGTTGTAGGGTAAATCATATTATCATTATTATTGTCTTATTTTATTTTACAGAACAACAGTTAAATTTCAATACTAACATTTATGAATGCTGATGGAGTTGTTGCTTTTTCTTAGATTTTATTTTGGCAGAAACCCGCAGGAAGATCTGTGCTTCTTTTTGTTGACAACAGCATGCAGATATTTAAATTATTCTCATTATGTTTGTCGCACGTATCACATTGTCACATGTCTTTAAAAAACTAATAAAAATGTTACTGAGCAAATGACAAGTAACTGTTTTAGCGCAGATTTTCCTCGTGCTGTGGACTTTGAACCCTGGCGCCACGAGCTCGTGCAGCGCTGTTTGAATACATGCAATCCCTGCGTGTATTAGAAAACATAACATTCTGCAGTTTATTTACTAATCGTTTGAGGCCATTTCGCGATTTCAATCATCACAGTAACCATGCAACAATCGCCCTTCCTCTTCTCATCGGAGACATGTGATGCAGCCTGGGCTACAGCATTACGGTAGGCCCCCCTACCTCAGAAAACCTTTTTTATTTGTTTTAAGCTTCCTGACAATTATTTATATTTCGATTTTTTTTTCTTGTTAATATGCCAGTTAACGTTCACTGTTCCCTTTCGAGGGAACTTCGAACTGCGTCCTCTAGGGGTCGCTATGGGGAACGCCGTCAGCGTGACCCGTGTCTGAGGCATACATACAAAAACACCACCTGTTGGCTGGCGACAGCCTATGACGTCACTACTGGCGCGACCACAGTATAAAGGGGCGCCAGGAAAATACGTCATCCTCTTCTTCGTCTTCAGTGACTGTTTTGTTTGAAGCATGCATTCTACTGGTAAGAACGATTTTCTACTCTTACTATGGCGAGCACTAGCAAGGCGTTTAAGAGATGTGTGCATCCGTGTCCTCGTTATTTGACACCTGATGACACACACGATCTTTGCGTCTTTTGTTTGGGCAGGAGCACGCACGCGATGTTCTCGAGGGAGCAATCTGCATGCACTGTGAGTGTTTCTCTATGAGAAAGCTCCGCTCTCGTCTGTCTCTCTTTTCGAGGAAGGAGGGGCAGCCATCTGCTTCCCGCGGTTCAAGACCCACTGTTGCCGAGGCACGGAGGGGAATGAGCTCGTGGGGCTCGCAGGCGGAGGTGGCTCATGAGTTAGAGAGGGGGCTTTCCCTCTCGCGCTCGTCGGCCGCAAACGAGGGTGAGCTGCTGGATGATGATGATGCGATCTCGCTTACATCATCTGATCCAGCGGCTGGTGCTCTGCTGGGTTATGCCCAGGAAGAGCAGGAGATGTCTGAGGGCGAAGAAGCTGAGGCTGAGCCTGCTCAATCCTCCTGCCCTGCGTATGACGAGTTGCTGGAGGTTATGGAACGTGCCACGGCGAGGCTTGACTTGCCGTGGAAGCGGGCCAAAATGTTGGCGCCGCGGGGTTGTCTCAATGAGCGTTATCTTTCTGGCCATAGTCCCCCAGCTCGAGTGAGCCTTCCATTTCTTCCTGATCTCCATGCGGAGGTTGCGAGGGAATGGAAAAAGCCGTTTTCTGCTCGCATCCACAGGTTTCAGCATACCAGTTATGCTAACGTGGAGGGGATGCGTAAATTTTTTATTTAATTTTTTTCTTTTGCTGTTTTCGGCTGAACAATTTCGGTTGCCGAACATTCGGTGCATCCCTAATAAAGACCAACCTGTTTGTTGTTCAGTATCTTCAGTGTGTTTGATTCTGCAGGGTTCTGGATCTCTCATCTTCTCTCTGTCCTCTTTAATAAACTCAGTCTTTGCAGATTTCAGCTCTTCCTGATGCTCTGATGCTCGTCTTCACTTGTGAACTGATGGGAATATTCCAGCATTTATTGCTGAATAGCTGAATGTGTGATTGTTGTGGGAGGATCTTCACTGATGATGTGATTGTTGTGGGAGGAGCTTCAAAGGAATCATACAAAATGCATGTTATTATTTTATTTAGTACTGACCTGAATAAGGTATTTCACATAAAAGATGTTTACATATAGTCCACAAGAGAAATTAATAGTTGAATTTATAAAAATGACCTCGTTCAAAAGTTTACACCCCCTTGATTCTTAATACTGTTGTTAGCTGAATGATCCACAGCTGTGTTTTTTTGTTTAGTGATAGTTGTTCATGAGCCTCTTGTTTGTCCTGAACAGTTAAACTGCCTGCTGTTCTTCAGAAAAATCCTTCAGCTCCCACAAATTCTTTGGTTTTCCAGCATTTTTGTGTATTTGAACCCTTTCCAACAATGACTGTATGATACAATAACACTGAGGACAACTGAGGGACTCATATATAACTATTACAGAAGGATCAAACACTCACTGATGCTCCAGAAGAAAAACCATGCATTAAGAGCCGGGGGGTGAAAACTTTTTGAACTTGAACCTATTTTGAGTTCTGGGAAACATGTAACTACAGTCGTGGTCAGAATTATTGGCACCCTTGGTAAATATAGAATTATGATCAAAGAAGGCTCTGGAAATAAACCTGCATTATTAATCCTTTTGATCTTTTTTTTTTTTTTTAATCACATAAATCTAACTTTTCATTGAACTAAAACAATTGAAAATGGGGGAAAATCTCATTATGAAACAAATGTTTTTCTCAAATACACGTTGGACAATTATTGGGACCCCTAGAAATTCTTATGAGTAAAATATCTCTGAAGTATATTCCCATTCATATTCACAATTTTGAGCACTCCAGGGTGATTATAAACATGAAATTATCCAGCCATGGCTTCCTGTTTCAAAGAAATATAAATAGGAGGGAAAACAAAACCCAAATTCCCTTAATCACCCATCACAATGAGAAAAACCAAAGAATATATTTCTGATGTGCAGCAAAAGATAATTGAGCTTCATAAATTAGTGAAGTGGCTTTAAGAAAAGAGCTAGAGCAGTGAAAATTCCCATTTCCACCATCAGGGCAATAATTAAGAATTTCCAATCAACATAACATGTTATGAATCTGCCTGGAAGAGGACGTGTGTCTATATCGTCCTAATGCACGGTGAAGAGGAGAGTTTGAGTGGCTAAAGACTCTTCAAGGACCACAGCTGGAGAATTGCAGAAAATAGTTGAGTCTCTGGGTCAGAAAACCTTAAAAAAAATTGTCAAACAGCACCTACATCACCGCATGTTGTTCGGGAGTGTTTCAAGAAAAATTCTCCTAGCTCATCCAAAAACAATCTCCAGCATATTCAGTTGTCAGACACGACTGGAACTTCAAATGGGACTGGCTTCTATGGTCAGATGAAACTAAAAAATGAGCTTTTAGCAGCAAACACTCAAGATGCGTTTGGTGAACACAGGGATAAAAGTACCCCATGTGTACAATGAAATATACTGCTGTATTTCTGATGTTGTGGGCCTATATTTCTGCTGGAGGTCCTGGATGCTCATTGTTTAGACACATGGCATTATGGATTCTATCAAATACCAACAGATAAAAAATCAATAAGTGACTGACTCTGTTAGAAATCTTATAATGGGCTGTGTTTGGATCTTCCAACCGTACAATAATCCAAACACAAACCTCAAAAACAACACAAAAAAAGTTTCTGCTGGCCATTCCAGTCCTCTGACCTGAACCCTGTATAAGATGAGTGAGGTGAACTGAAGAGAAGAAGCTGTGAATCTGAAGGATCTGGAGAGATGCTGGATGAAGGAATGGTCTCTGATCTCTTGTCAGGTGTTCTCTAACCTCATTATAGGAGAAAATACAGAGCTGTTAAACTGGCAAATTGAGGTTTCAAAAAGTAATGAATAAAGGGGTGCCGCTAATTGTGGCCAGTGTGTATTAGAGAAAAACATTTATTATAATTATATTTCCCCCCATTTTAAATTCTTATTATCCAATGAAAGGTTACATTTTTGTGATTTTTTTAAAATAAAAGATCAAAAGGATAAACAATGCAGATTAATTTTCACAGCCTTCTTTGATCATATTTACCAAGGGTGCCAATAATTCTGACCACGACTGTATCTTCTGTACCCTCTGAAGGGCTGTACTAAATGAAAAAAATATGATATATAGGTCACAAAAATGTACACATCTTCAGTCTGTTCAAAAGTTTTCACAGAATGAATTTAAAAATAATTTTTTAAAAAACACAGGTTTGTAGTAGGTTCCTAGTGACAAGAATTACTTACTACAGGTGAGACTTTAAAAAAAAATTATAATTATATTTATATATAATTATATTTATATATAATTATATAATTATAATTCAACAAAATATTTTCCTGTTCTTTAGTTTGTAGTACATTCCTAGTGTCCAGACTGAATTAATACAGGTGACTTTTCATATAAGTACACAACCACAATACTTCAATACTTTACATCAATGACCTCTATTTAGCAAAATGTTGTAACGTAGCTCACTTCAGTAAGTGTCAACTGAGAGCTACATGTTTAAGTAAAGGGGATTTATTTTCCTCATTTGTGAAACTATTTGTCCTGAACAACTCTGTATTCAACTCATCTTTTATGAACGGAGGAACATTAGACACAATATGATCGTGTTTAACGGTTGAAGAGCATTTCTGGAGTAAAAGTTCCTTTCTGCTCAGACAAAACATTTTAAGTATATCACTCCAGCGCTATTCATACGAGAAGCTGACATTTACCTCACATTCCTGCTGCCCTCAAACTTAATTACGCAGAATAATCCAGGCACGACACCAAAAAGCAACTAATCGAGAAGAAAGAGAAGAAAAAGAGGACTCACCCTCACCGTACAGCGCTCAGTCTCTCGCGCATGCGCACACCGAGTGATCCTCACGAGCGCTGCAGAGTGAAGCAGAGCGTCTCGAGCGCCTCCAGACAGCTGGACTCAGTACAGGTCACAAACCCCGCCCCCTCCATATAATCTAATGAGACGCGAGACAAACGACATAATAACATTACACTTCTAATATTTGTTTCCAAAGATGCGTTTTGACTTTGTATGTATTTATCACGCTGATGCACGTTCAAGTGTTTGTTTGTTAAATAAGTTTGGTTTTAGTTAGTTATTTGTTTTATTGCATAACAAGAACAGTAACACAACACACATATATAGAGAAGATCACAGTGTTTACAATCAGGTACATTCATAATAGCATCAAAGAAACGGAAGAAAAGAAAGAAGGAAAAAAAACTACAGCGGATAACAAGACATTCCCATTAGAAAAGGATTCAAACACTATATCCTTTTTGCTTTTTTATTTCTTAGATCTTTTAAGGCTTCAATGTAACGCTTAAATTCAATTTTAAATAATGTAATGTTAGTTTTATTATTAGACCATTTTTGTTTGTGCATATGATATTTCCCAAACTTAATTATTAAATTAATCACCAAATTTTGCTCCAAACTCTTATTTTTATACACCAAAAATATATATTTACCAGAGAATTGAATCTTTAATTTGATAAATTTAAATATTTGATCTTCAATATCAATCCTCAGGATTTTGTGAGACTGTGGTGGGTGGTCCTCGGTCCCTGTAGGGGGGAAATGTTTGTACATTTTAAAGTTAAATTCGTCAATCTGGTGCACTTTGAGAGTTCAAAATGAAGAGCTCAACACAGGTTCAGTGTCCAAACTAAACAAAGACTAAAGCTGCTGAATTTACTTGTGCTTGAAATTTAAAGCGAACTCAACTCTCTTTTTAGTTGTGATAGTGTCTCAGTCTCACTGGTGAACTTGGAAGCCAAACTAATTAGAATAGGGTGACCATACGTGCCATTTTCCCATGACGCGTCCTGGCCAGGATTTCTATATTGCCTAAAATACCTAGGATTTGGCTTTGTTTGTGTGTGCAGACCGATCGGTGTATGACGCGGTTCCTTATGTTTTCGAAATGCATCTCGAGGTACTTTGAATCAAAGCAATATAGAAATCCTGGCCAGGACGCGTCCTGGGAAAATGACACGTATGGTCACCCTAAATTAGAATATGTATCTAAATGCAATTTCCAATGAAGCTCCTTTTCGAGTTGTGTATTGTTTCCACTGAATCACATGGTCGATGACAAACGAAGCCTCACTTTCTGTCCAATCATGTGTGTGCTTCGGATTGTGTGTCAAATCCTTACCTTACTTCAACGGTCCTATCTGGCACAGTCTGGTTGGTTGAACTGTGAGGAGTGTAGTGTAGTTTGAAAGCTTTCTAAACATAGATAATATTAAATATATATACAGTATATATATATATATATATATATATATATATATTACTTTCTGGTTTTGATTGTTAGCTAGAAGTTAGTTTAATAATTAGTTACTTTAGTGTCACTGCCTTCTTTCTCTTTTTTCTTTTCTCTCATTTTTTTTTTTTTTGAGGTGGTGGTAATTTATATGAGAAATGGCATCTGGAAAAAAAAAATACATCCCCTGTTTGGGAACATTTTGAATTGATATCTTCCAATAAAGTATGCTTGGTATACATATCACTAATTGACTAATATTTCCCAGGTCATCTACATCTTTATTTAATTTATGTAACAGGTGAGATGTTTGTTGTGTGATAAGGAGCTTATGTTTTCAAATAATACTTCCTCCATGCTCAGACACTTTAGAGCTCTACATGAGAACGCACAGCCTGTGACCAATCCTGTACACACACAAGGTACACAAAGTGTATTAATATCACTATGACATTTACCTATGACTTGTATTTGTAATAAAAATATGCTCTTCCCTTCAGGTTCTCGAAAACAGATGATTGATGAGGCACTGGTGAATATGATCATCAAAGACTCTCAACCGTTTTCACTGGTGGAGGATGAAGGCTTCAGGGGTCTCATCCATGGATCCTACCTACTGTATGTACTGCCAAGCAGGCAGGTGTGTGTAGAAATATTCAGTTTGACCATTTACACTGGATAATATTTTAATGACTTTCTTTTACATTTATTTTATTGTTGCACATTTAGGCCTTGAAGAAAATGTTGGACTCAAAATATGAAGAAGCCAAGATCAAGGCAAAGGCTGAAATGGAAAATGTCAAGGCTGTGTCTTTAACTTCAGATATGTGGACATCACTTAACATGGACACTTACTTGGCCATAACCTGCCACTAGATTGATGGGAGTGATACGCTCAGCACTGTCTTGTTGGGGGTAGAGAAGTTTCCAGATAACCACACAGCTGAAAATAAAGCCCTCGTAAAAACAAAAAAAAGTATATGGAGGAGTGGGAAATCAAGACAAAGGTCAAATGCCTGATCACAGATGCTGCAGGAAAAAAAATGATTGCTTGTGCAAAGATTCTACAAGTGAGGCACACAATCTGCATTGCACATTCATTCAATTTAATGGTTAAAAAATCGTTCGAACAAGTTCTGTGACATCCGCACCAAGGCAAAGAAAATTGTCACCTATTTCAGATCCAGCACCATTGCCAAAGAGAAGCTGGCCCAGATGCAGCAAGAAATGCGCAGACCTGCCCTTAAAGGTGCCATAGAATGCATTGATAAAATATTTTTAATTATTCTCTGATATCTACATAGAAGATATGTGGCTTAGGTAAGTGCAAAAATTCTCCAGAAACAGTTTTACATGTCCATTTACAACTCTAGGATTTCTCCCCAGAATGAAACGGTCTGTTATTGGCTTATTTGGAAGGGTCATGAATAATAATGTTGAGCTCTGCTCTGATTGGCTGTTTCACAGTGCGGCTCAATGTTGAGCTCTGCTCTGATTGGCTGTTTCACAGTGCGGCTCATTTCAGTAGCTCACAGGAAGGAAACACAGGGAAAATATATATTTCATTTAGGGCTGTGATGGTCGCCGTGACAACCGCGTCACCACGGTGGTCGGTTGTCACCGCGGTTGTCTATTGCCACCGGCGGTAGTGCACGTGACGTCACACACTCTATAACAAATACGAACGAGACAGCGGTAAATGGAAGATGCCAACAAGAAATGTGGCAACATACGCCGCGATTCCTATTCCACAGAGAGCGCGTGCAGACGAGGAGTTCACGCACCCGCTTGCTTGGTGGCGGAACAGTGAACCGTGTCTAAACCGGACGCCGCGTCGCAGCACAACAGGTTGAGTCTGTCTACAGGACATTTGAACTTTGTTTCAGTACGTCATAAATAGGACGAGGCAGTTTACTGTGAGGGATGTGTCGTGTCGTATCGCGCCGCATCTAGTGTAGACAGCATCACTGATTATAATGGGTTCTTGCCGCGCCACTCACGTTAGGTAGACAGGGTGTATTTAACTTTCTTATTTAAGGCTACTTTCCTATTTAACTGTATTATTTCTTTGATATTTATTTTACTGTTTTACAGGCTGAGTGTTCACTGACGGAAGTGCTAAAATAAACACGCACATTTGTTAATAGATGATTGAGCCTCATTTATTTACAACCCCAAATCAGAAAAAGTTGGGACAGTATGGAAAACGCAAATAAAAAAAGAAAGTAGTGATTTCTAAATTTACTTTGACTTGTATTTCATTGCAGACAATATGAACACAAAATATTTCATGTTTTGTCTGGTCAACTTCATGTCATTTGTAAATATACATCCTTTCCTGTCAGTCAGACCTGCAACACATTCCAAAAAAAGTTGGGACAGTAAAGCATTTACCACTTTGTAATGTTGCCATTCCTTTTCACAACACTTAAAAGACGTTTAGGGACTGAAGACACCAAGTGATGAAGTGTTTCAGGTGTAATTTTTGTCCCATTCTTCCTGCAAACAAGTCTTAAGGTGGGCAACAGTACGGGGTCTTCGTTGTCGCATTTTGCGCTTCAAAATGCGCCACACATTCTCTATTGGAGACAGGTCGGGACTGAAGGCAGGCCAGTCAAGTACCCGTACCCTCTTCCTCCACAGCTAGGACTTTGTAATGTGTGCAGAATGTGGTTTTGCATTGTCTTGTTGAAATATGCATGGACGTCCCTGGAAAAGATGTCTTCTTGAAGGCAGCATATTGTTCTCCAAAATCTCTATGTACTTTTCAGCATTAATGGTGCCATCACAGAAGTGCAAGTTACCTTTGCCAAGGGCACTGACACAACCCCATACATGACAGACCCTGGCTTTTGGACTTGTTGCTGGTAACAGTCTGGATGATCCTTTTCTTCTTTGGTCCGGAGCACACAGCGTCCATTTCTCACAAAAAATACCTGAAATACTGATTCATCTGACCACAGTACACGTTTCCACTGTGTGATGGTCCATCCCAGATGCCTCCGAGCCCAGAGAAGTCGACGGCGCTTCTGGACACTGTTAACATAGGGCTTCCTTTTGGCACAGTACAGTTTTAACTGGCATTTGTGGATGTAACTACGTATTGTACTTGACAAAGGTTTGCCAAAGTAGTCCTGAGCCCATGTGGTGATATCGCTTATAGATGAATGACGATTCTTGATGCAGTGCCGCCTGAGGGATCGGAGATCACGGTTGTTCAGCTTAGGCTTGCGCCCTTGTCCTTTACGCACTGAAATTCCTCCAGATTCCTTGAATATTTTAATTATGTCATGCACTGTTGAAGGTGAAATATACAAATCTCTTCCTATCTTTCTTTGAGGAACATTGTTTTTAAACATTTCAATAATTTTCTCACGTATTTGTTGGCAAACTGGCGATCCTCGGCCCATCTTTGCTCCTAAAGGACTAGACCTTTCTTGGATGCTGCTTTTGTACCAAATCATAATTACAATCACCTGTTGACATCAACTGTTTCAAATCACATCATTATTTAACCAATTTACCTCATTACTAGCCCTAAATTGCTCCTGTCCCAACTTTTTTTGGAATGGATGTATATTTACAAATGACATGAAGTTGACCAGACAAAACATGAAATATTTTGTGTTCATATTGTCTGCAATGAAATACAAGTCAAAGTAAATTTAGAAATCACTACTTTCTTTTTTTATTTGCGTTTTCCATACTGTCCCAACTTTTTCTGATTTACTATTTTCTGTGTTACTATTCTTTCAATCCTGCTTATTAAACATTATTGAACATATATGAAACAACTGAACATAATTTGAAACCCATACGAAAGCACAATGGATTGAGCACAATCATTTATATCACAAAGCAAAATGATACACAAGAATAAAAGTTTTTGACATTGTACTTTGGGGAGGAGCTCCATATTTTGGTGTTTTTCCACTGCGTGGTACGACTCGGCTCGGTAGGGCTTAGTTTGGCTCGGTTTGTGTTTCCAAGGCAGTTTAGTACCGCTTTAGAGTGGGCGGGATTATTCACGTGTCGTTATAGTTGCGCCGCCTCTACTGCCGTGACTCCAGAAAAAACTTTTTCATTCTGTGTCGCTCCATCACGCTCTCGCTGGATCCGCTCCTTGGCTATCAACGAGAGGAACATCTGTGCTTCCTCAGCAGACAACGAAACAGCCATTTTTTGGTTGTTATAAGAAAGGTGCGCTCATTCAAAACAGTTGCAGCGGGTCTGTTGTGTCTCTTGCCGCAAGTTCAATGATGCAGGTAGTGACGACTTTCTCCGGCCAATCAGTGATAAGTAGAGTTTACACGTCATGTTTTGGTAATGGTATGGCTCACTTGGAACCTCGGCCGAGGTGGTACCAAAAAAAGTACCAGGTACCATGTACTGTACTCAGTGGAAAAAACAAACAAAAGTGAGCCGTACTGAACCATACCGTGCCGATCAGAATCTCACAGTTGAATCTGCTGGATTTGAAGATGAACTTTATTCAACTTTAGATAATGTTTCTTTGTCATGTCGCTTGTAATGACAGATTTATCCAGATGATATTTTATTTGATGAGGAAGCAGCATCAGATCTGAAAGAGCTGGATCCTAAGGTGATCTACTTACTGTGATATATTTGTGTATGACTGTGTAGAGCAGAAGATCGGTTGAAACGCTTCCCACATGCAGCGCAGTGATACGGTTTCTCTCCAGTGTGGATCCTCTCGTGTTTTTTCAGGTCTCCTGACCGACAGAATCTCTTGTCACAGTGTGAACACTTGTAAGGTTTCTCTCCAGTGTGGATCCTCTCATGCAGTTTTAAATGGCTCGCTGTAGTAAAAGTCTTTTCACACTCAAAGCACATGTACTCTCTCACACCAGTATGTATTTTCTGATGTACTTTTAAATGTTGTAGTAATGAAAAACTCTTTCCACACAAATGACATGGATGTGGCTTCTCCTTCGTATGAACTGCCAGGTGCTGCTTCAGGTATGAAGCTCTCAAAAATGTTTTGCTGCACTGATCACATGTGTACAGTTTCTCTCTAGTGTGGATGTTCATGTGTGCCTTAAGGTTTGATGAGTGTGAGAAACTCTTCCCGCACTGATCACAAGTGAACAGTTTCTGTCCAGTATGAACTGTCATATGTGTCGTAAGGTTTCTTTTTAGTGTGAAACTCTTCCCGCATTGATCACATGTGTACGGTTTCTCTCCAGTGTGAATCCTCTCATGTCTTTTCAGATGTGATGACACACTGAATCTCTTGTCACAGTGTGAACACTTGTAAGGTTTCTCTCCAGTGTGGATCATCTCGTGTGTTTTCAGATTTCCTAACTGACTGAATCTCTTGTCACAGTGTGAACACTTGTAAGGTTTCTCTCCAGTGTGAATTATCTCATGCAGTTTTAAATTGCTCGCTGAAGAAAAAGTCTTCTCACACTCAAAGCACATGTACTCTCTCACAGCAGTGTGTATTTTCTGATGTACTTTCAAACTGTGTAGATGTGAAAAACTCTTTCCACACAAATGACATGGATGTGGCTTCTCCTTTATATGAACTCTCAGGTGTTTCTTCAGGTTTGAAGCCCATAAAAATGTTTTCCCACACTGATCACATGAGTACAGTTTCTCTCTAGTGTGGATGTTCATGTGTATCTTAAGGGTTGCTGATAGTGAGAAACTCTTCCTGCATTGATCACAAGTGAATGGTTTTTCTCCAGTGTGGATCATCTCATGTCTTTTCAGATGTGCTAGCCAACTGAATCTCTTGTCACAGTGTGAACACTTGTACAGTTTCTCTCCTGTATGAACTCTCATATGAAGCTCAAGATAAGATTTGTTTGTGAAACTCGTTCCACACTGAGTGCAGGTGAAAGATTTATTGGTTAATCTTTTCTTTAAATCTTTCTGTTTGGGCTTTTCTCCACTTCTGATATGATTTTTCTCTTCAGATTCACTCGGTTCTTCTTTCTCTTCATTATCTTCATTATCTTCAATCAACTCTGAAACAAAAGTAAAAACAGTACATTTGTCAGTAACTCACTAAAAAAACAAAACTGAAAAGTGAAAGGACATAAAAATTAACCCTAATATAACAGCAGAAAGTAGACAATTGTTTCAAAAAATTTATCATTTTGATGCAGTTTTATAAATTATACGTCCCTGAAACTTTCCATGAATGAGGTATACGGATCTTCAAATTATTCGTTTTAAAACATTATAGGCACAAACCTCACGTTTCTATATGAAGAACTATTAAATATGTTCGATCAACAACATGAAGGATCTGAGGATCCACAAATACAAACTGTATGTTGCATCAAGAGAGTGACCATACATTTGTGTTGTTTTTATTGATTTATAATCATTTATTCATACAATCATTTATAACCATTTGTCATTTATGTAATGTATTAATATTTTTAAATCATTTACTATTTATATAATTTTATTATTTGATAAATTCATTATTTTATAATGTTTTTATATTTCTTATTATTTTCCTTGCTTATGTATTTTCATTGTTTAATCTTATGATTGTGAGGTTTCATTAACAGTTTTGTAAATAAGAGATAAGAGGGAATGTTTAAGGAAACTCAAGGTTTATTATGGGATGGTGTTGTATTTGGTAAAAAACTACTTGTTAGGGGCCAAGCCCAAAGGGCTGTAGCCCCTATTGTAATTGTATGTTTTCTTTATTATTAGGGGCCAACCCAAAGGCTGTCTTATGCTAGTCATCTTAGCATTCTACTAAATTACAGGCTAAACAATTACCATTCTGTTTAATGTGACTCTTCAGCTATCGAATTAACCATTGGCTGCGTTACAATTAACTTTTTTTTTCCCCCAATGGGAGTCTATGCCAGCCCTATGAAGGGAACATAGGAAAATGATGCAATTTGGCACACTTGTAGTGATGGTCATTACTAGTGATCTGACCAACTTTGGGATCTCTAGAACCAACTCTATAGCGCCACCACCAGTTCAAAAATTCAACATTCAAATGGTTATAACTCCTAATTCTAGAAAAATGAAACTTAGTACACCTGATTATTCTCTTCATGCTGATCCCATTCAATACCTTACATTAAGACTCCACCCATTTCAGTAGCGGCCATTTTTAAAAGTACAGTATTCTGTCTTTTTGCTACTACTCCTTCAAAATTGATTTTGGCTCCATGCCAAAGTTGGGAACAGTGCCACCTATGGGTCGTGAGATACCAAAAATTCAAATTTTCGCTTATAACTTTTGAACAGTCCATTAGAAAATTAGAAGATTTGTATCTATGGATTCCTTGGGTCATGCCGAATCAGAGGATGTCAATTTTGTCAGGATTGGCTGAACCACGTGTCCACCATTTTTAAATTTGTCATAAATTGCAATATCTTCTGAACCATTTGACATATCGGCACAAAAATCTGTAGGCATCATGAACACAATGTCCCGGAGGTACCCCGGAAGAATGAAGACAGCGCCACCTAGTGTTCCAAAAATATAACAATTCTTGCAAAAACGCTTAACTTTTGAAATTGTTCTCCAAATGTTCTTATTTTTATGTCCTTTCCTTTCGGGTCTCTAGAACCAACTCTATAGCGCCACCACCAGTTCAAAAATTTAACATTGAAATGGTAATAACTCCTGAACCCCTAATTCTTGAAAAATGAAACTTAGTATACCTGAATACTCTCTTCCTGCTGATTACATTGAATAGCTTACATTAAGACTCCAGCCATTACAGTAGCAGCCATTTTGAAAAGTACAGTATTCTGTCTTTTCGCTACTCCTCCTTCAAAATTAATCCAATTCTTCCCAAAATTGGCTCAGATGATCTTTCGATTTTTTTATTCATCTTTGTTAAAAAGTTATGATGTTTTGAACTTAATGAGGTTGACCCAAATTGGTTCAGAGGCTGTATCTCAGCCAAACTTTGATCAATCGAAACAAAACTTGGTACGCTTCATCAACACCATGATCTGAGGGTCCATGCCAAAGTTGGGAACAGTGCCACCTATGTGTCGTGATATAGCAAAAAATGAACATTTTCACTTATAACTTTTGAACAGTCAGTCAGAAAATTATAATCTGGCTATCTATATAATCTGTGTCTATGGATTCATTGGGTCATGCCGAATCAGAGGATGTGTTCGTTGTCTTATGCTAGTCATCTTAACATTCTACTAAATTACAGGCTAAACAATTACCATTCTGTTTAATGTGACTCTTCAGCTATCGAATTAACCATTGGCTGCGTTACAATTAACTTTACTTTGCGTGTTACACTGGTTAAAATGCTAAAGAACTGTTTAGTCAGCTCATTCTCACACCTTAACCTCTCCTAGGTAGCCAGTCGAAGGTGTATCAACTGAGTGGCGCGCTCTGCTAAGCCACAGGCCCCAAACCTTTCAGTTTGTGGGTTCGAATACCAGGTGGCACATGCCCAGACTGCAAGAGGTACTGTGGCCAGAAGAGTTGCGAATGTTGCTTTTGTTGCAGACGTTGGATGTTCTGTGCTTGTTTGCCTTGAATCAGAAACGTGTGTTTGTTCATTCTCATGTAAACTTCTATTCAATTTTGAACTTCTGTGCTTCCGAACCTATCTGTTTTTTCTATGTACATTCCATTTCCACTGTTTTTGCTCTTCCCGCTCTGCGCCGCTCTACGGGCCATTCGCGGGCTTGGCCCCGGTAATCGCTGCTTGCAGCTATATTTGGATTTGTGTTCGTCAGATGAAGTCTGAGCATTAAAACACACAACTAAGGTTATTCAATAAATGTTGGTCCTTTTTATCATCATCATATTAAAAGACAGTTAATACACTTTTGGTACAAGACAAGTCTTGATGTTAATGGGTTTTGGGTATCAACTACCCTGCTGACTATTTGTTCAGATACCCAAAAAAAAAAAAGGATATTTTCTGACAGGATCTGGCATCCAGGACTGGATCTTAACTATCTGGCATGGAGACTCAATCTAAAAAGTAAAAAATAAAAAAGTACCCAGTTCATACATTTAGTTGAAAAGAAAAGTACCCAGTTCATAGGAAGCATCCCTTATTACCTGATGTTTCAGCAAAATTATTCAACAGCTTGAAAGATTTTTCCTGTTACAACAAACCAAAATATAAACTGTGAAGTTTCCTAACCGTCAGCATTATTAATGAATAAATGAAGAATAAACACCAACCTGTTTGTTGTTCAGTATCTTCAGTGTGTTTGATTCTGCAGGGTTCTGGATCTCTCATCTTCTCTCTGTCCTCTTTAATAAACTCAGTCTTTGCAGATTTCAGCTCTTCCTGATGCTCTGATGCTCGTCTTCACTTGTTAATTGATGGGACTATTCCAGCATTTATTGCTGAATTGCCGAATGTGTGATAGCTGTGGGAGGAGCTTCACTGATTATGAGATTGTTGTGGGAGGAGCTTCACTGAACATGAATTTCTGTGTGGAAGAAGCAGATTTGCCAAAATAAACAATAAATCAAAGAGTCACAAAGTTTTCCATTAAATTACATTGTATTTGTTAATGTACAGTTGAGGTCAAAAGTTTGCATCCCCCTTTCAGAATCTGCAAAAATGTTAATATTTAGTACTGACCTGAATAAGATATTTCACATAAAAGATGTTTACATATAGTCCACAAGATAAATTAATAGTTGAATTTATAAAAATTACCCCGTTCAAAAGTTCACATACCCTTGATTCTTAATACTGTGTTGTTACCTGAATGATCCACAGCTGTGTTTTTTTGTTTAGTCATAGTTGTTCATGAGTCCCTTGTTTGCCCCTGAACAGTTAAACTGCTTGCTGTTCTTCAGAGAAATCCTCAATATCCCACAAATTCTTTGGTTTTACAGCATTTTTTTTGTGTATTTGAACCCTTTCCAACAATGACTGTACAATTTTGAGATACATCTTTTCACACTGAGGACAACTGAGGGACTCATATATAACTATTACAGAAGGTTAAAATGCTCACTGATGCTCCAGAAGGAAAAACCATGCATTAAGATTACTTTTTGAATTTGAAGATCAGGGTAAATTTAACTTATTTTGGCTTCTGTGGAACATGTTAGTATCTTCTGCAGCTTCTGAAGGGCAGTACCAAATGAAAAAAAATATATATATAGGCAAAATAAGAAAAATGTACACATCTTCATTCTGTTCAAAAGTTTTCACAGAATGAGTTTAAAATCACACAGGTTCCCAGTGACAAAAATGACTTACTACAGGTGAGACTTTAAAAAAAATATATATATAATTCAACAAATAATTTCCTGTTCTGAAGTTTGTTGTACATTCATAGTGTCCAGACTGACTTAAAACAGGTATGTTTCATATGTGCTAAGAACACAACCACAATACTTTACCTCAATTACCTCCCTTTATACAGGTACAGTACTTAGCATATATATAGTGACGAGTCGGCTGCCTCCCCCTAATTATCAGCATCTCCCCGTCCCTTAATCGCCGCCCTTCACCAGGCTTCCGACGGGAGTGGGTGTGTGAGAGAGGAGGGGTGCTGAAAACAGCCAGGTCTGGCAGCATGTGATGAGGCACACCTGAAGTGAATGGAGCCTCATCACCGCCGCTGTTATATGCCGAGTGCGCCTCTCCTCGGGAGACCGGTCTCTTCCCCGTGCATGCACGCTGGTGTCCTTGTGGGTCCAGGGAGGGAGCGTCGAGCGACGAGTTCCGCACCCGCGAGACGGCTGACGGGCCAGGATGCCGGGCTGTATACCCCTGGAAGCGCCCCGGACCCGAGAGGGGAGCGTGTGCGGTCGCCGGACTCCGCCCCCTTACCTGGACCCTTCCTTCTCGAACATTGCCCCTCCTTCACGAACCCCGCAGGACACCAGATCCCCTGTTTACTTTGGACACTTTAACCCCTTTGGACACTTTATTTTATTATTTCTGTTCAATAAAAGCCTCTCCGAGGCCCCACTGTGTCTGTCGTTCTCTCCTCCCGCCACAATAAATATATATATATATATATATATACATATTAGTGTTGTCAAAAGTACCGACCTCGATACCATTCGGTAATGAAATTTTAAAAACGTCCATTTCCCGCTAAGATTTGAGCGCTGTTGAGCGGATTCTTAAACAGCGCTGATTGGTCATTGTGTTCACATGCTCAACAGATACGTCTGTGATTGACTTCAATGATCAATGAAGTGCTCGATGAAGTGCGTGAAGCTCTTCCAATCAGCACTGTTTAAGAATCCGCTCAACAGTGATCAAATCTTAGCGGGAAATGGACCTTTTTAAAATTTCATTACCGAATGGTATCGCAGTCTGTACTTTTGACAACACTAATATATATATATATATATATATATATATATTTTTTTTTTTTTTTTTTTTTTTTTTTTAATTCACCAAAATGCTATTTTTCTTCAGTAAGTGTCTAACTGAGAGCTAGTTTAAGTAAGGTGGATTTACTTTCCTCATTTGTGAAACTATTTGTCCATGCCTGAACCATATTCAACTCATCTGTTATGAACGGAGGAACACTAAATCACAATGATTGCTTTTGCTGGTTGAATGAAGGGCATTTCTGGAGTAAAACTCTCCTTTCTGTACTGACCACACATGTTAAGTAAATCACTCCAGTGCTATTCAT
Source organism: Schizothorax lantsangensis (assembly GCA_027422415.1). NCBI lineage: Eukaryota > Metazoa > Chordata > Actinopteri > Cypriniformes > Cyprinidae > Schizothorax > Schizothorax lantsangensis. The sequence goes on from CM049840.1 coordinate 37,308,445, forward strand.
ACGAGAAGCTGGCATTTAGGGTAGGGTGAGGGATAACGCCCCCTTTAAGGACTGTGCTTTTTTTTCTGTGAAACAAAAGTTAAATGTGTTTGTTGTAATATTTGGCCGAAAAAAAAAAAAACTATTTGAAAATCTGGAATCTGAGAGTGCAAAAAATTCATAAAATTGGGAAATTCACCTTTAAATTTGTTCAAATTAAGTTCTTAGCAATGCTTATTACTAATCAAAAATTAAGTTTTGATATATTTATTGTAGGGAATTTACAAAATATCTTCATGGAACTTGATCTTTCCTTAATATCCTAGTGAGTTTTGGCATAAAAGAAAAATCGATAATTTTGACCCATACAATGTATTTTTAGCTATTGCAACAAATATAACTGATATTTATATAATTTATTTATATATTTATATAAATATAACAACAAGCTTTAAAACACTTTTTTTCTTACTGCTGAAAATGAGATTGTTTACTGTGAAATCCATTTTCTCTCATTTACATCACCATAAGCTTCATGGTGAAAACTTCTACATCACTCTATAAACATTTATCTTGATTTTATCTTGTGGTTATTTTGGGAACAATAGTAGGGGGGCGTTTTCCCCCACTCTGCCCTACCTCAAAGTCCTGCTGCCCTCAAACTTAATTACGCAAAATAATCCATGCACGACACCAAAAAGCAAACAATACAGAAGAAACAGAAGAAAAAGAGGACTCACCCTCACCATACAACTCTCACTCTTCTTCTTCCTTGATGTTTAACAGCGGTTGGCATCCAACTTCAATGGTGCATTACCGCCACCTACTGTACTGGAGTGTGAACAGGATCTAGACAGAGATAAACTAAAACTAGAAGGGAGACTTCCATCTCTCTTCTCCCCCCTACCCTTTAATTAATAATAATGATTTCCAAAACTGTATTCTATATCCTATTTGCTATACCAGTGTCCTTCTGGAAGCTAAATAATGAGTACTAATATCATTTGAAGTTTTTCCCAGAAGTTCCTTATGTGAATTCCCTTGCAGCCCCAAATTCCTTATGTTTTCATTCATCTTTATCATTTCTCTCTCATATTTTTAACTCTGGCTGTTTCTCAATTCCAAGAATGCAGAGAACGGACTTGCAAGGCTTCCTTGGAAGAACGAACTCGGAAGGACGCTAGGACACAGAATGCGCACTTATGAGAATTGAGATGTACTGTGTTCTTGCTTAACTGACCGCATAGTCTCAGCATAAGCAGCGGTCAATGGACAATAAATACACTATATTGCCAAAAGTATTGGGTCACCCCCTTCTAATAAACATGTTTGACTACTTTAGTAATTTCTATGAGTACAAATCTTAATGTTTAAGCATTTAATGATATTCTAGGGAATTGTGTGCTTCTAATTTTATAGCATCAGTTTGGACAGGACCCTTTTCTATTCTAACATGACAATGCCTATAAGGTGTGTATAAGGCACGGTTAAAAAAGTGGTCCCAACACTTTTGTCCTTATAGTTTCTATACAAGGTCTGCATATAAAGTCACACCAGAGGTGTTCAGCTGGGATCAGGACTTGGCTTTCTGCAGACCAGTCAAGTTCTTCCACACTGACTCAATCAATCATGTCTTTTTGAACAGTGCCTTATAATTGTATATCATTTTATTTTACAGCGTCATATGTTCATTCATAAATATTCATTTATGATGTAATGTACCTCAGGCTTAGCCAAGACCGTGGCCAGGTAAATTGTATTGTTTTGCTGCATCCTTGCCGGATTACAACTTTAAATGCAGGCATTGCGTTTGAACTGATTTGAATAATGTAATGATACATATGAAAAAATACAAAATCATGCACACACAAACATAGCAGTTCAAATGCTGACTGATATGTTATCAAGGTGCGATTTTATAATACTTTTATTATAATATTATAATAATTATAATAATATTTTTATTATAATAATAATAGTTTGTCTTGACCATGGTGAACATATTTAGAAAGGTTTGCAACCCTGTTTTTAGGCAATTAAGTAAACATAAAAATGAAACTGAATATACATAAAAAACAAATTATGCATCAGAATTATGCAGCATTATGCTCAGAATGTATCAGGAGGAAGAACGGATCTGATTAGTTCTTCATACAGATTATTTAGTCATAGTTTTTATTTAGGTTTTGCTTGTATATTTACTGTAAATATATGTAGGTGTCACGGTGCACACACGAGGGAGGAACAAGGACACGCAGACGAGGACGTAAACTCAAATAATAGTCTTTAATCAACACATCAGGGCAAAACATGGCAAGGCTGACAGACAAGATACACCGGGAGTAACGAGTAGACCAGACCAAATCAAACTGAGCAGACAGGACTATAAATACACAGGTAAATCATAGCTAATTAGACAAACATGGCTGGACAAGAATAAACTAATAATCACATCAGATGAGGACAGGAAACAAACCAAATATGGACACATGAGGCAGGAACACAAGACACACGACAGAGGACTGACAGTAGGAAAGTCAAAAGAGTGTATTAAGACAAGGATGAGATGACAGAGTTATGAAGTTGACGATTATGATTATTGATTATTGTTTTAATAATTGTAATACATTACAAAAATAAATAATGCATAGAACGCATTTCATTTTTAACTTACAAACATAAACTGTACAGAAATTAGGCTATTTCATTGGCAAACCAACTTAAAATAAGAATTTGAATGTAACCATTTTCCCACTGTTTTCTCTTCTTGAGAGAATGGTTAAATTATTTGTCAACCATTCTCTCAAGAAGAGAAAACAGTCAGTCCATTCTCTTCCTGCATTATTGGGCTCTTCTCTCCTCCGTCTCCCTCTGGAACCTGATATCTTCTCAGAGAAGCTCCACCAGCTCATCCTCACAGCCCCGTTTTTTCTTGCCTGGTGTTGGTGCAGGCTCATCTTCCTCACGGTCACCCACTGTTGAACTTGGCCCTGGCGTTTCCTCGGGATGGAGGCAATTAGGACAGGGCGCAGTGGCGTGCATGGGCTCGAGCCCCTGCCCCTTTGAGGTCCGACGCTAAAGTGCCCTTGCGGTCCGGTCTGTGCGATATGAACGATATCGTGGACGATAAAAATCAGTACCGCCGCTCCGTATATGCAGAGTACTCAGTTTGCTTAGGGCACCAACTCGCGGGGGGGCACTATCCCAGTTGCTCAAAAAAAAAAAAAAAAAAAACGTGACGCGCCATTCCCGCGACCGCTCGCGCTTCATGTTTGCGGCTGAATGCAGATGATCATAATTGATGGACAACTATGCCCATGAAAAGACATCAGCAGTCCAGTGCCGAGAAAAGAAAAAAAAAAGATGAAAACGAAGCCCGCACGTCACTTTCAGGTAGGCTACATTCATATTTAAAGAAGTATTAAGATATATATATTTTTTTCTGGTTATAAAAACAGACCTAAGCCAACAACAGCCTTTATAATGACTTAAAATGCATTATATAAAAACAATGAGGCAGCCCTACTGTTTAAAACAACTTTTGAGTGAGTAAATGAATGTATAAAAATAAAACACTAGCCTATTTTAATTACTGGGTGAATTATTCCTTTAATGTTAATAAAACACTAAACACAAAGAGAAAAATCACCAACTACTCTTGACTGAAAAACTTTAAAGCAGTTTCTTTAATAGGAACCCCCCCCCCCGGTCCACATTTTGTTAAATGTGAGCCTAAATCACCACAATTAAAAGAACCAAAGACTTAAACTACTACAGTCTGTGTGCACTGAATTTATTTAATACACAAGTTTCACAATTTGAGTTGAATTATTGAAATAAATGAACTTCTCCACGACATTCTAATTTATTGAGATGCACCTGTATTAGGTTATTCCACCTTATATTAGGTTATTGGGGGGTACATTACGAACATTTAACTGTTCATAATGTGGACTGTGGCGCCGGCCAGATGGCAAAAGTTCAAAAAGGGGATGACTTGGATGTGAGGGATCCAGAGTGATTTTCTGAGCCCTTTTCCTCACTCTGGATGTATACAGTTCTTGAAGGGGGGCACCAATAATCCGTTTAACACACCGAACCGTTCTCTGTAGTCTTCTCATGCCTGATTTTGTAGCTGAGCCAAACCAGACAGTTATTGAAATGCACAGAACAGACTCAATGACGGCGGAGTAGAATTGTTTCAGCAGCTTCTGTGGCAGGTTAAACTTCCTCAGCTGGCGAGGGAAGTACAACCTTTGTTGTCGATGAGAGTGTCCCAATTCAGGTCCTGAGAGATGATGGATCCCATGAACTTGAAAGTCTCCACTGCAGCCACAGTGCTGTTCATGATGGTGAGTGGGGAGAGTGCAGGGGGGTTTCTCCTGAAGTCCATGATCATCTCCACAGTTTTGATCATATTGAGCTCCAGGTTGTTTAGACTGCACCAGACAGCCAGCTCCTTAACCTACTATCTGTAGGCAGACTCGTCACCATCCTGGATGAGGCCGATGAGTGTGGTGTCGTCTGCAAACTTCAGAAGCTTGACAGAGGGGTCTTTAGAGGTGCAGTCGTTGGTGTACAGGGAGAAGAGCAGTGGGGAGAGAACACAGCCCTGAGGAGCTCCAGTGCTGATAGTACGGGTGCTGGATGAGAATTTTCCCAGCCTCACTAGCTGCTGCCTGTCTGTCAGGAAGCTGATGATCCACCAACAGATGGAGGTGGGGACGGAGAGCTGTGTCAGTTTATTCTGAAGGATGTCCGGGATGCTGGTTTGAAGCATGAGGGGACTTCGCACATCTCCAATGATCTGTTGAAGATCTGTGTGAAGATGGGGGCCAGCTGGTCAGCACAGGTTTTTAGGTAGGCTGGTGACAACGTCTGGGCCTGGTGCTTTCCTTCTCTTGTTCTTTTTGAAGACCTGGTGCACGTCATCTTCTCTTATCTGCAGTGAAGGTGTGGGGGAGAGGGGGGTTGCAGGAGGTGTGAATGGTGTTTTTTCAAATCTGCAATGGAACTCATTCAGATCGTCTGCCATTTGTTGATTCTCCAGAGTGCTGGGGTATGGTGTCTTGTAACTGGTGATGTCTTTCATGCCTTTCCACACTGAAGCAGAATCACTGGAAGATAATTTGATCCTAAGCTTGCCAGAATAATTCCTCTTTGCCACTCTGATCTCCTTTTCCAGCGTGTATTTGGCCTGTTTATACAGGACTTTATCCCCCTTTCTGTAAGCATCTTCTTTGGCCTGACGGAGCTGTCTGAGTTTTGCAGTGAACCATGGTTTGTCGTTGTTGTAGGTTAAATGAGTCCTGGTAGGAATACACATATCTTCACAGAAACTGATATATGATGTTACAGTCTCTGTGAGCTCGTCGAGATCGTTTGCAGCAGCTTCAAAAACAGTCCGATCAGTAAGGTCGAAACAGGCTTGTAAAACCCGCTCTGTTTCATTAGTCCATCTTTTAACAGGTCTTAATACAGGCTTAGCTGATTTCAGTTTCTGCCTGTAGGTTGGTATAAGATGAACCAAACAGTGATCAGAGAGTCCTAAAGCTGCCCTTGGGACAGAGTGATATGCGTCCTTTATCGCTGTGTAACAGTGATCCAATATATTACTGTCTCTGGTGGGACATGTGATGTGCTGTCTGTATTTTGGCAGTTCACGGAAGAGATTTGCTTTATTAAGTCCCTGAGAATGATTAAAACAGTGTCCGGGTGTTTTTGTTGATCTTGACCTTGGCGTTGCTAGCGCCATGCTCTACTATTTGAGCTATAGGAAAGCATCACTTATTTCTTGTTAATAAGATATATGGGCTTAAATAAATATGCTCTTGGGCACAACAAGCAAGCTAACATGCAGTACTATCTAAATATAAAATGCATTTTAATTGTGTATTTTTGCACGTCGACTGTAAGTACCTTAAATAAATACCTAAGGGAACCCCGGAGTATGACGTAAGAGGGAACCCGCGATGAATTAAACATCAAATAAAGCACAGTGACAGGGAACAAAAAATAGTAATTTAGTCAGTAGGTACCATGTTCAATACAGTAGCATCTTAGAGATCTCTAATCAGTTAAATAGCAGAAGTTATTCCTCCACCACCTGCGTGTGACGTCATTAACAATGGCCCTAAGTTGCTGAACCAATGTGGTTCAAACAACGGAGATGCGACCGTGTTCGGGAAACAGCCGTGATTAGCAAGTTCATTTCCAAAACAATGCATCGTACTATGGTGGTTAATCAGCGAGTTACGTCGTTGTTCGGGAAACGCACCCCAGGACGGGTGTGGGGGGTTTAAAATCTACAATAAAACTCATTCAGGTCTTCAGTAAGTTGTTGATTCACCTCAGTGCTGGGGGATGGTGTCCTGTACTTGGTGATGGCTTTCAGGCCTTTCCACACTGAAGCGGAGTCATTGGAATTGAACTGATCTTCCAGCTTTTTAGCGTAGGACCTTTTAGCCACTCTAATCTCCTTATTCAGTGTTTCTGGCCTGATTGTACAAGAATTTCCCCATTTCTGTAGGCGTCCTCTTTGGCCTGACGAAGATGTCTGAGTTTTGCTGTAAACCATGGCTTATCATTGTTGAATGCTACATAAGTCCTGGAGGGAATGCATATATCCTCACAGTAACTGATACATGAAGTTACAGTCTGTGTGAGCTTGTCCAGATCATTTGCAGCAGCTTCAAAAACACTCCAATCAGTAAGGTTGAGACAGGCTTGTAAAACTCATTCTGTCTCGTTGGTCCATCTCTTTAAAGTCTTTACTACAGGTTTAGTAGATTTAAGTTTTTGCCTGTAGGTTGGTATAAGATGAACCAGGCAGTGATCAGAGAGCCCCAACTTAACTGGCGCTTAACTGGGAGTTTGACCTCACCCAAGTAAGCAAAGTATCCTTTCCTTTTCTATATTGGTAAAAGGTATTACTTTTGGACATTTAAACATCAATTTCCAAATGTATCTTTTGCTTCTCAGCATGATATGGCCCATATGAGAAGTTGGTGGGTGAATCTGCTCTTGTCCAAAATGACACATGGTAGGTATAGAATATGGGAATAAAATCCATTTTACACAAGTAATGTTTAGTAATAAGTTACATTTGAGTGTTTTTTTTTTTGCATATCAGTTTTTGCAGTGCACATCAGCCATGTCGGAAGCATTCAAGGAGGAGACAACAGAAGGGAGTTTTACCAGATGCTTTTGATGCTGTTTACATTGTACAGCACTGACTTTTACTACATACCAAGCCTGTTACGAATTTAAAGGCTACTTTAAACAAGAACAAAACAATGTTTTTTCTTGAAATACTACAATTGTAAAACTGAACTTTCATAACACGGCAAAATATGATTTTAAATAAAAATGTAATAAATTAATGAACATGGGCTCATTAATGAGCCCATGTTCTTTTGTAATTTACGCATGTCTTTAATTAAATAAGTTTACTGAATGTTTGAGTATGTTATGTATAATATAAATAAAACATGCACTATGAATACATAAGCATCTCTCTCTCTATGTGTGTTAGTGTATATCCTTTATGTAACAAACATTGATATGTATACGTACACACACACACACTTTTATATACATATTCAGTTGGAATTTAACATTTAGCCAAAATATTTATTTCTTCTTTAAACTTGAAAAAATCTTTAATCAAATAATACACAATACTGAATAATATATAGTTATTTATATAAGTATTAACATTGGTTATAAACTGATATACTCATTTATTCGTCTTCTTGCCACTGGCTGCAAGCGGCAACCTCTTCTTCCGGTTTTAATGGCAACTTTTTCCCTGAACCCCCTCTCAACTAATGAGCTGGATCTCTCTCCTACTGACTTACAAGTATGGATGGGAATCGGTTAGGTTTTAATGGTGTTACTATTTTTACAATCTTGCTTATTAAACATATTGAACATAATATGAACCAACTGAACATAATATATAACCCATAAGAAAGCACAATGATATAATTTACATCATAAAGCAAAATTATATACAAGAATACAAGTTTTGGACATTGTTCTTTGGGGAGGAACTCCATCATTGAGTTGATCTGAATCTCAGTTGAATCTGCTGGTTTTGAAGATGAAGATGAACTTTATTCACTGTGAAAACTTTAGATAATGTTTCTTAGTCATGTCACTTGTAATGACAGATTTATCCAGATGATATTTTATTGCTTGATGCATTATTGTGTCACAATTGATGAGGAAGCAGCATCAGATCTGAAAGTGCTGGATCTGTAGCTTATCTATTTACTGTGATATCTTTGTGTATGTGTGCATAGAGCAGATAAACGACTGAAACACTTCCCACATGCAGTGCAGTGATACGGTTTCTCTCCAGTGTGAATCCTCTCATGTCTTTTCAGGTCTCCTAACTGACTGAATCTCTTGTCACAGTGTGAACACTTATAAGGTTTCTCTCCAGTGTGAATCATCTCATGCAGTTTTAAATGGCTCGCTGAAGTAAAAGTCTTTTCACACTCAAAGCACATGTACTCTCTCACACCAGTGTGTATTTTCTGATGTAATTTCAAACTTTGTAGATGTGAAAAACTCTTTCCGCACAAATGACATGAATGTGGTTTCTTCTTTGAATGAACTCCCAGGTGTTTCTTCAGGACTAAAGCCCAATAAAATGTTTTGCCGCATTGATCACATGTGTACAGTTTCTCTCTAGTGTGGATGTTCATGTGATCCTTAAGGCTTGATGAGTGTGAGAAACTCTTCCCGCACTGATCACAGGTGAATGGTTTCTCTCCAGTATGAACTCTCATATGTGTCGTAAGGTATCTTTTTATTGAGAAACTCTTCCCGCACTGATCACATGTGTGCGGTTTCTCTCCAGTGTGGATCATCTTATGTGTTTTCAGGTCTCCTGACTGACTGAATCTCTTGTCACAGTGTGAACACTTGTAAGGTTTCTCTCCAGAGTGAATCCTCTGGTGCTGTTTTAAATATTTATCTGAAATAAAAGTCTTGTCACACCCAAAGCACATGTACTCTCTCACACCAGTATGTATTTTCTGATGTTCTTTCAAATGTTCTGGATGCAAAAAACTCTTTCCACACAAATTACATGAATGTGGTTTCTCCTTTGTATGAACTCTCAGGTGTTTCTTCAGGACTGAAGCTCTCAAAAATGTTTTGCTGCACTGATCACATGTGTACAGTTTCTCTCTAGTGTGGATGTTCATGTGCTCCTTAAGGGTTGATGATCGTGTGAAACTCTTCCCGCACTGACCACAAGTGAACGGATTCTCTCCGGTATGAACTCTCATGTGAAGCTCAAGATCAGATTTGTTTGTCAAACTCTTTCCACACTGAGTGCAGGTGAAAGATTTCTTGGCTCTTCTTTTCTTTAAATCTTTCTGTTTGGGTTTTTCTCCATTTCTGACATGATTTTTCTCCTCAGATTCACTCAATTCTTCTTTCTCTTCATTATCTTCAATCAACTCTGAAACAAAATTAAAAACAGTACATTTGTCAGTAACTCATTAAAAAAACAAAACCGAAAAGTGAAAGGACATAAAAATGAATCCTGATATAACAGCAGAAAGTAGACAATTGCATCACTAAATTTTGATAATTTTGATGCAGTTTTATAAATTATACGTCCCTGAAACTTTCCATGAATGAGGTACACTGATCTTCAAAATATTATTTTTTAAAACATTATAGGCACAAACCTCATGTATCTATAAGAAGAACTATTAAATATGTTTGATCAACAACATGAAGGATCTGAGGATCCACAAATACAAACTGTGGTGCACAAGAGAGCAAACATACATTTGTGTTATGTTTTTCTTTTCTTGTTTTCATTAATTTATAATAATTTATTCATATAATCATTTATAACCATTAGTCATTTATGTAATGTATTATTATTTTTTTAATCATTTGCCATTTATATAATTTTATTATTTGATAATTCATTCATTTATTATTTTATGTTTTTATATTTTATATCTCCTGGTATGACAAATAAAATCTAAATCTTTTTAACCGTCCGCATTATTAATTAAGAATGAAGAATAAACAGCAACCTGTTTGTTGTTCAGTATCTTCAGTGTGTTTGATTCTGCAGGGTTCTGGATCTCTCATCTTCTCTCTGTCCTCTTTAATAAACTCAGTCTTTGCAGATTTCAGCTCTTCCTGATGCTCTGATGCTCGTCTTCACTTGTGAACTGATGGGAATATTCCAGCATTTATTGCTGAATTACTGTGGGCGGAGCTTCACTGATGATGTGATTGTTGTGGGAGGAGCTTCACTGAACATGAATTTCTGTGTGGAAAAGCAGATTTGCCAAAATAAACAATAAATCAATGAGGCATTAAGTGTTGTCTCTTTGTAAATTATTACCTTATTATATTACAGTATTGAACTTTGACTCTTGAACCTTAGCCCTCTCCTCTACCCTCGTCGGTGGAAAAAGCAAACTAATGTGGTGGCTTATGCTGTGGGGAATCATTCTCAAGGTCTTGGGGTTTTGATGCCAGAAGAGAAACTTCTCAAGGTCTTTATTATCAGAGACAATAACGCCGAGAAAAATCTTTTTCTGTACCCTCTTTTAATACAGTTTTTCCTCTAGGTGTGTTCAATACATTGTATACATGTTTGTAATGGGATCACGACGCAGTCAGGAAGCCTTAATTTTATGTTCCGTGAAAATAAGGGCCCCATTGTATATTTTGCCTAAAGGATAAACAGGACACGCAGCTTCACCATATGTCTGCACATTCCATTCATGCTGGCTTTTACACACGGGCATATACATGATAGTAGGATAACTTGATACATAAATGCCTATATTCACATTAATTTATATTTTGATTAATAAAACTCTTCGTCACTATCAGCTTAGCTTACAGTGTCTTCTCCTAAAAGTCAACTTTGACAGCTCCACCTTTGAAACAAGATGCTATTCCAGCCTTAATGCAGTCACATACCGGACGAGAAGCACAGTGCTGCTCCACACCACGTCTTTAAAATTCACACACATTGTTTTCTATGAGAGCACACACACACCGCAGATCCTAGCTGGGTGCTGTTCAAAAGCCTATGCAAAATGTTAATTATTTTACCAAAATCAGAGGGATCATACAAAGTGCATGTTATTATTTTATTTAGTACTGACCTGAATAAAGTATTTCACATAAAATATGTTTACATATAGTCCACAAGAGAAATTAATAGTTGAGTTTATAAAAATAACCCTGTTCAAAAGTTTACATGATTCTTAATACTGTGTTGTTAGCTGAATGATCCACAGCTGTGTTTTTTGTTTAGTGATAGTTGTTCATGAGTCCCTTGTTTGTCCCGAACAGTTAAACTGCTGCTGTTCTTCAGAAAAATCCTTCAGCTCTCACAAATTCTTTGGTTTTCCAGCATTTTTGTGTATTTGAACCCTTTCCAACAATGACTGTATGATTTTGAGATCCATCTTTTCACACTGAGGACAACTGAGGGACTCATATATAACTATTACAGAAGAATCAAACGCTCACTGATGCTCCAGAAGGAAAAACCACTCATCAAGAGCTGGGGGGTGAAATATTTTTGAATTTGAAGATCAGGGTAAATTTTACTTATTTTGTCTTCTGGGAAACATGTAACTATCTTCTGTAGCTTCTGAAGGGCAGTACTAAAAAAAAAAAAAGAAGGCAAAATAAGAAAAATGTAGGGGAGAGCGGGGCACAAAGTAACACTTTTTGACTTTCTCAAATTTCACACTTGTCTAGTACAAATATGTCGCTTTGTTTCATAATTACAGTATATACGTTTTTCTTTATTTACCCTCAAAAATTGGAAGTCAAGTCAAGTCACCTTTATTTATATAGCGCTTTTAAAAATACAGATTGTGTCAAAGCACTTAACAGTATCAAGTTGGAGGATAGAGTGTCAGTAATGTATAATAATAAGATTAAACACTCAATTTTCAGTTAAAGGCATTTCATTATTGAATTCAGAGATGTCATTGTCTAGCTCAGTATAGTTTAAATAGTATCTGTGAAATCCAATTGACGATAATCGCTAGAAATTAAGTGTCCCCAACTGAGCAAGCCAGAGGCGACAGCGGCAAGGAACCAAAACTCCCTCTGAGACAGAATGGAGAAAAAAACCTCGGGAGAAACCAGGCTCAGTCGGGGGGCCAGTTCTCCTCTGGCCAGGATATTATTGTTTATTTATTGTTTTAATTAAGACTTTAAATGTTTTATATTTCTATTTTAATATTGTTGCAATTTCTAACAATAATAGTATTATGTAGTTAGGTATTTTATTATATTTTTAGTTATTTGTTTTATTTTTAGTTTTTAAGTGAAATGTGACAACATGCCCCGTAGGTGGGGTACATTGTAACATCTGAGGGGCACGTTGTAACATGACCATATGACAGCCTAAAATGTTATCTGATCTTATGAAAAAAAATACAAGACAAACTAAAATAATTATTTATTTTAAATAAAATAATGGCATTTTTTAATAATTAAAAGTAATCTGATTTTTGAGTTTGACAATGAACATAGTGCAACCATGCCTGGGACGGCCCATATAAACGAGCCAAAACGCATTCCATGTCTTGAAATAATAATTTCTGAACATTAAACATTGATTGTCAGTCTTTATTCACCTGTTTCTCATCGTTTCTCATTAAAATGTATTAAAGTAAATAGTGTGAATTACATCACTAACCTCACAGAATAGCACGGCAGGGCAGATTGTAACGCAGTGTTACAGCTTACCCCATCTGTGCAACTTTAATTTAAAACCGGTTAGTGTCTCCTGCTAGTTATCGAAGCATTAAAAAATAATCTAAACTGATAAATAACAGATTGGAGATTAAAATAATAGCAGATTTGTCTCATTTTAAATTAGTAATAAAAACTGAGATGAAAAATTTACTTAAGCCAGAAATATAATTTTACTATGGTAAAATAAATGTTCAGTGATATCTTCAAAAGACTTTTGAATTTTGGCACACTTTTTTCTCTATATAATGTTGATATGGTAACTAGTAAATACTGTAAATTTGGTTATGCTAGCATGTGTGGAAATATTTAAACCATGTGTGTAACAACTAACCCCGCATTACTTTGTGCCCCGCGCTCCCCTACTGAGATAAGTGAAATAATTTAATATAAATATATAGATAATATAGTTTTTTTTTCTTCCCCTATACATCTTCATTCTGTTCAGAAGATTTCACAGAATGAATGAAAAAATAATTTAAAAACACAGGTTTGTAGTAGGTTCCTAGTGACAAGAATTACTTTCTACAGGAGAGACTTTAAAAAAATATATAATTCAACAAAATATTTTCCCATTTTGAAGTTTGTAGTACATTCATAGTGTCCAGATTGACTTAATACATGTGTTTCATATTTACAAAGTACACAACCACAATACTTGAATACTTTACATCAATTATCTCTCTTTAGCAAAAAAAAAAACAATAAAACAATGGAACTTTAATTCACCAAAATGTTCAGTAAGTGTCTCACTGAGAGCTACATGTTTAAGTAAAGGGGATTTATTTTCCTCATTTGTGAAACTATTTGTCCTGAACAACTCCGTATTGAACTCATCTTTTATGAACGGAGGAACATTAGACACAATATGATCGTTTTTAACGGTTGAAGAGCATTTCTGGAGTAAAAGTCCCTTTCTGCTCAGACTAAACACGTGTTAAAATCCCTCCATCGCTATTCATACGAGAAGCTGATATTTACCTCACATTCCTGCTGCCCTCAAACTTAATTACGCAAAATAATCCATGCACGACACCAAAAAGCAAACAATAGAGAAGAAAGAGAAGAAAAGGAGGACTCACCCTCACCGTACAGCTCAGTCTCTCGCGCATGCGCACACCGAGTGATCCTCACGAGCGCTGCAGAGTGAAGCAGAGCGTCTCGAGCGCCTCCAGACAGCTGGACTCAGTATAGTCACAAACCCCGCCCCCTCCATATAATCTAATGAGACGCGAGACAAACTAAATTATTACATTACACTTCTAATATTTGTTTCCAAAGATGGGTTTTGACTTTGTGTGTATTTATCACGCTGCTGATATACGTTCAAGTGTTTGTTTGTTAAATAAGTTTGGTTTTAGTTAGTTATTTGTTTTATTGTATAACAAGAACAGTAACACAACACACATATATAGAGAAGATCACAGTGTTTACAATCAGGTACATTCATAATAGCATCAAAGAAACAAACAGAAAAAAAAGAAAGAAGGGAGAAAAAACAAGAAATCTCCATTAGAAAATTATTCAAACATTATATACTTTTTGCTTTTTTATTTCTTAGATCTTTTAAGGCTTCATTGTAATGCTTAAGTTAAATTTTAATTTATGTAATGCTAGGTTTATTATTAGACCATTTTTGTTTGTGCATATGGTATTTCCCATATATTTATACATAATTATAATTATACATAATTATCAAATTAATCACCACATTTTGCTCCAAACTCTTATTTTTATACACCAAAAATATATATTTACCAGAGAATTGAATCTTTAATTTGATAAATTTAAATATTAGATCTTCAATATCAATCCACAGGATTTTGTGAGACTGTGGTGGGTGGTCCTCGGTCCCTGTAGGGGGGAAATGTTTGTACATTTTAAAGTTAAATTCATCAATCTGGTGCACTTTGAGAGTTCAAAATGAAGAGCTCAACACAGGTTCAGTGTCCAAACTAAACAAAGACTAAAGCTGCTGAATTTACTTGTGCTTGAAATTTAAAGCGAACTCAACTCTCTTTTTAGTTGTGATAGTGTCTCAGTCTCACTGGTGAACTTGGAAGCCAAACAAATTAGAATAAAATAATAATAGTAATTTTATATTATTATTCCTATTACAGTAATAGCCATATAGACAATGTTAAAGACCTTTTATGTTATAATGAGAAGCATAACTATATCATGGGTTTATTATGAAACTGTGGCAGCCCGCCACACTCTAGTTAATGAAGAGGAAACACTGATCCAAAACATTTGGCTAAATACACAATCATAAAATAAGTGGATTCTTTCTATAAGTTACAAAAGATGCATGTAGTCTCCATGTCTCTAAAAGATTTTGCTACTACTTGTGTCTCTGGGTAAATCAAATGAATAATCTTTAACTTTATTGGAGAGACAGTATTTACTGGGTAAATTCCATTCAATCTGAACATATTACGAACTACAAAAAGGTTTGCATTTGGCAATGTGGTTCCACATATTTTTTTTTTTATATAAAAGTTATTAAATTCATTATCCATAATTTTTACACCATTAATACTTAAAGGATTAGTATATAAGGGGATAAACTCAAAAGAAAGTTGAATAAGGACACTAGAACTGACATCAAATACTACTGTAAACTCTTCAGCAGTTATGGGATCTTATAATAATTAGGAAGGTTTTAGTTAGTTTTGTGATGCTCTAAAAACAGGAGTGTGTCGTCATGATTGACAGCTGAGATTGACAGCTTCTCTGAGTGAACTGAGGCACTATAGGACTTTATCATGATCTTCAGGAGCAGATCAGAGTTGTATTTATCTTATGTTAACACAAGCCTCAGCTTGACACAAACGACTCGATTAGTTCCGGGTTTGATGAAGGCCCTTTGCATGCACGGATATTGCAAGACATATTAAAGTGGCAACATAATTGTTTTTTGGCTAAATCAGGTTTTAGATAGGATGTCAACAACGGCTTAAAAATAACTGCATTTACTATGTACAGATAAGTGCAACGGTAATATGTATTGTTTATTGTTCTTTAATTCTAACATTCTAACATTATTTAACTTCTTAAACTTTATGAAGAATTATAAATCAACTTCATAGCAGATCTAGGCTAATGAATTTTCGTCATAAGGAATATACGAACATAACGAATACCCTAGCCATGCTACAAAACAAAATTCATTAAAAAACATAAATCACAAAATCTAACTAAATAAATTATTCGATATATATATATATATATATATATATATAAAAAAAGAAGCGGACCACTACAAATCTTTTTGTAGATCTTAGCATTAAACAGTAAGCATTTGCATTAATGTTGATATTGTTACGGTGCAAACAGCAGGGAGAAACGAGTAATAATAGTCTTTAATAACGGTAATATTCCGGCAGCTGGGGTGCCGGAAAAATACCGTAAAATAACGGACAAAAACTCAACCCGTAAAAATACGGTAATTTTCTGTAGTTAAAAAACTTAATTATTCTGGCAGCTGGGGCACCAGAAAAAAAAGGTAAAATAACAATTAAAATAGGTTTGTTCCAGTATTTTCATATCAAAAGACTACAATGCTGTTCCATCACATTTATTTAACATTGAAATATTACATTCTCACATTTCTGTGCACATTTTATGTTTTTACAGAATGAGCATTACATATTGTATCACGTCATCAATATAGCAGGATGCATATTGAGTAATTTCACATTTCCAAAAACAGTATAAACATTTACTGTACTTTCATACCATTAACATTATCACACAGATTAAACAATTTCAATTTAAAAAAAAAAAAAAATAATTATTTTAAATGTACAATTTTTCAACAACAGAGTATGTGTCAAGGGCCTAAAAGTCCATTTCCTGGTTTAATTATACTCTATTTGGTTCAACTTGAATACAGGGAAATGCATAAGACACTGAATTTAAAAGCTCTCCACACAGACATCATATAGCTTTGACAATCAAGGTATCTTGGTCACATCACTGAATACAAATTACACTAAATATCCAATGCTAAATATTTACAGGAGGTTGTAACTTCAATAGCAACAAATTCCTACTGCAGTCAAATAAAACAAATTAGTTCAAAGTCAAATGCACAAAAAAAAGAAAATTCTGATTTGAGCTTATTTTTTTGATGACCATTTTGAAAGATATTCAGTAAAGGCACATTCACATCAAGAAAATTAATTAAATCAGAATCAGAAATAAAGAGATCAGAATCAGAAATAAAGAGGTCAAGCAATTAAACTGCAGCAAGTCAAGTCATCGTTATTTATATAGCACTTTTTACAATACAGATTGTGTCAAAGCAGCTTTACAGTATTAAACAGGAAAACAATGTGTTGAAGGAACCAAAACCCCATCGTTCTTCTCTGGCCAGACGAAACCAGCAGTTTAATTCTAGGCTGCAACAAAGTCAGATTGTGCAGAGGACTCATCTGGTTCCTGTGGTCTTGTCCCGATGGCCGTCTAAGTGACATGGTCTTAACTGGGGATCAGTCTCTGGGGCTCATCGAGTTGTCCTGGTCTCCGCTGACGTTCAGGGCTGTAAAGGTCATCTCTAGATAAAACTGAACTGAATCTGGGTGGCTCCGGTGACCTTGGAACAAGAATGAAAGAGACTAATATTAGTGTAGATGCCATTTTTCTAATATAACAAGTACATCGGGCGTTATGGGAAATTTCGGTCGGTTTAGCATTGCAATCCACATCCACAAAAGGGATAATAAAGTTCAGTTTATTCTGAGTGGTTACAACACACTAAACTGAACTTTATTATCCCTTTTGTGGATGCTAATATAGTAGGGGATGTAATGAAATGATCAATATCGTGGTATCACGATTGCAAAACTCAATATTATTGTGGTCACATGACAATATGAAACGATAGGTCTTCTGGGCAAAAAGTGTAGATTTTTAAAATATATTTAAACTTCTTATTCTAACATAAAAGTTATTTAAAGTTGTGTTTTGGGCCATTATGTTTTGGCACAGTCTCTGTCAAACAAACTAAAACCAAAAGCACAATATGGCTTAATTTTTTCTAACTTTTTTCTTTTCTTAGTTAAGAACATGGGTTGGAGCTCATAATTTTCACCTCTCAAAGTGCATTAGATAGAAGAATTTAATTTTAAAATGTAAAAAAAAAAAATAATTCCAAGTCTTCATTTGTTCTTTTTTATTAATCGCAATAAATATCTTATCAGGGACTTCATCTAGATATTATCGTATCGTAAGATTTTTATATTGTTACATCCCTATAATATAGTTATCATAAGTTATTGGTCTTGGAGTGAAAGAGTGATGCTTCAGGACAAGTTAGAGAAGCTATGTGTTAATGTATAAACTTACCCCTAACATAGATCTGGGATAGGATCCTGGAGTTTCTTCAGACAGCATTATTCTCCTTGCTCTGAATTTGTGTTTGAGGAACTGGTACCATAACTGCAAACATAGAGGGTAGAAACAGATCAGATTAAAAGAAAAACCTCCAATTCTAAAAATGTATATAAACAGAAATAACAAACTTCTGATCATTAGAACTTCTCAGTTATCTTACACTTTTCACATTACATAGCAATTTCCTTCTAGAGTCATAAGGAAAGTAATATTTCCCAAGAAGAAAACCTGCACATATTCTGCATTGGCAGAGTACCTGAAAGATAAAATTACAACAGTTAGCCATAAAAACTAAGATAAACAACATTTAATTTGTTTTTATTACTTAAAATGTACCATAATACTTTAAAAGAATATTAGCAAAGAAAGGGTGAACAAATTACAAATAAGTTCACATACCGGACTTACATGTGTTTTATTCTTGGAGGATTTCTGACGTGTTTTTATCGGAGTCTGGTCTGAGGATTTCTGGAAAAGAGGGAATGACAAAACCAGCATGCAATAAATTCAGCTTGATTCATTATTACTTAAAGTTATACTTAACATTTCTTTTGTTGAAGACAAATGGCATTTTGATGGCATTCTGTTGGGACTGGTTCAAGTGTAAACACCTCCATCTCACTAAATTTGTTGAATTGGGTCCATTTTGTTCTTGTTATCCCATCCACCTTATTATATGCATGAAAGGAAGGACAGTTACTTTTCTAATATGAAAGTTGCACAAATTAAATAATAATAAATGTATGTACAAATTAAAATACATACTTGTAGTTTTGATTCGTGAAAGCACTCTCCTCACTTCTACTGGCTTTATGACGTGAAGGACATTCTCTTGTACATAGTTCAAGATGATCTGTGTTTTCTAGATGGATGGGATGTGAAAAATTATTTCAGGAAATGTGCCTCATTTCTAGCCTTGATGCATGACCTTTTAGAGTTTTTCACAGAAACACCACAACGAATACAATATAATATAATATAATCATATACATCTTTATTTATTAAATTATACAATTTTCACCTTTTTAGCTTGCCTCTGATGTCAATTGCTCAAATAACTTATCTGCAGAGAAAAACAAATGCAAGCATGTGAGTGCATGGGACATGATAATTAAAAATTCTACAAAAATCCAAAGACATATTAGTACTGTTAGTAGTAGTACACAATAAATAATGTAGTTTCTGTGCGCCTGCTCGTGCTTCAGTGAAGGCAGCGCATTCATTTAGAATCAGTTCAAAACTGATTTCATTTCTGCAACAACAAAACGTTGCTTTTGTAAAATAATGCTGGAGCGCGTCAGAAAAAAACAACCGAAACTCAGCGTACGGCTGCCTCACAGACATGTGAAATAGGCTAATTCTATATAAAGTTTAAAATGTCTACTTTTAAATGAACCAATTCAAAAACAAATATTTCCTGATTATTGTATTCTGTATGAAGGTTGCATTTCTCTCTAAAGTCGTGTCCAGTAGGCTACTCTGGAGACGAGAGAGAATTAATAAATAATTAAAATATCTCCTTTTTTTCCAACACATTCATAATCATTAGGCGACTTTTGCCTGTGCTTGGTGGCAAACTTTAAAGGCTACGTGTGCTTGAGTGCAGAATATATTGAAACTCATTGGATTATTAGCTTCAATATAAACATGCGATTAGTTAATAATGACTTAAATGAACAACAAGTTAAGTTGTTGGGGGCAGCCCTATTATATAGCCTACCAGCTAGACGTCTCTGTTAAAGCATTTTAGCTTCAGAGCTGTCACGAGAGATGTCCGTCCTTCACATTTATTTTTCCTCTGAAACACAAAAACAAAAATAGCCTATGTAGTCTATATTTTATGTTGTGAATAGCCAACTCTTTCCTTCCGGCTGATATTATTGCTTCTGGGCTGTGCATTGTAAAGCACAAAGTCTACAAATAGGCCGTTGTTTCCAAAAAACTTTTTTTTGGTCACGTCGCATGTGTATCCTATTTTCCTCATCATTTATAGACTGATACTTTACTGATGTCTGGACTCTATTTTCAGTGCTTTAGGAAAATATAAAGAGATGGTCCAATATAACTATTGGTACTACATTCTATGAGAATGTGTGTTTTGACTGTGAATGTTACGTCCATAATCTTTGAAATACTTAATTTTTTGTTCAAAATTGTGATGATCGTTTTTGAAACACTGCAAAAATATGCACATTTTCAAAACTGTTTTTGTGAATGTTCATTAGCTATTGGTATAACTGTGTGCTCCACATTTTCATTGTATGATTGTAATGTTCCATTTATAGAGAGATATAAAATATATTGTGCAGAACTGAGTTAAGTGTATTGGTCCGGCCCTCTGCAAGCACCCAAATTTCTCATGTGGCCCCTTGGGAAAATTAATTGCCCACCCCTGCTCTAACTGGAAAAGTATCCTCCATCCATATATGCTTTCATCAACACATCTTTGCAAATACCTCTCTTCCTACTACAGCCACTTCACACTTACTTTTTAAACAAAACATTTAGACAACAGCCTTAAAACTAAAATTGCATGTTCATTAACCAGATTTAACAAATCATTAATATATTATGAAAAAAAAACCCCGCATACACAATAGGCAATTCATTTTTATGACACATTAGATAGAAATTTGCCTTGTTTGTTTTTACATGTCTTATACAGCTGTGATGGCTTTTGGTTAATTTGGTTATGTCAGAAAATGAACTGATAAAAAGAAAACTACATATTCTCTGGAAGCCGGGCTAAATGAATAAACACCGTTATTGCATTCCTGACATGTGTCAGACCCACAGTCACCTCACAGATACCAAATACATTGTCCATAACCTAGATATTAGGATAAATACACTGGTTTTACAAAAATTATTATTTCCAATACATTATATAGTGCAAGAAGAGGGATCGTAACTCCACTCATTCATTCCCACATTTGAAAGGTTCAAAACAAAATTGTAGTCTAACTTCAAATAAATCATAAATAAGACCCAGATAAAGTCAACTTTAAAATAGAAATAAGACAACAATCAATATTTCCACTAAAACCTAGAATAGTTCCTAAATTTTACTTAATAGCCCTTTTATTAAGTTTTACTTTCATCACAGATCCATTTGCAATCATCATAGCCCACATAGAGCACTGTTCATATAACTGAATAATAAACCTAAACTTGTCAATATTTGGTCGAAATGACATTGTAAGTAAAAAAAAAACCTTGTTTATTTATTGTCATGCATGTATTTTTATATCATGACAATACTTTTAATCATACTCGATGCCTAATTATTATTTTAATGCACATCTTCAACTATCATACCGTATTACTGTACTCTGACTAAATTAACAACACATTCAGAAGCAAATCCTCAGGACCTTGTGTAAAATCAATTTTGTCCTCACTATCTCGTCAGTAAGAAATGCTTACAGGTCAGCTACCTGATCCAAGTCTTAAAAACCCTTCATTCATATTTGTCATTTGGCAGCGATACTCACTGAATCCAAATTTTTATAAACTGAACAGACAGATTTCACAATCCTATCAAACAATTCTATTGCTCAGATCTAAACTGCCAAATATTCATTAAAAAGACATCCTCAGTTCCTGTAAAACAGTGTACATTATCAAAAACCACTGTCAGTGTTCACAATAATGTTAATTTACTTTGACTTGACAGGTGTTCATAAACAGTTCCATGGCTCCTATTACAATTTTGTTGTTCATAACATTAATTTTAGTTGCTATATTTCATTTAATTATAACTACTTGTCACTGTATTCCTCCATCAGCTGGTTAGCCAGCAGATCCAATAGTTTGTGTTAACTTATCTCTGTTCTACATAAACCCAACTATTGCATCACTCAGACCTTGAGGACACACACACAGAAGGGCTTTTCACACTGAGCTTAACCCCGGGTTATCGTCGTTCTAAACACCGCTTTTAACCCCGGGTAAAGACACGTTTCACACCTGTAATTTGAAAGCGGTGTTAGCACCACATTTTACCCGGGGTTATGAAACCCTGCTCCGGAGCAGGGTTAGCACCGCATTTGTGGTGTTAACCCTGCATTGCGTGCTAAGTTTGTTCAGTGTGAAACGAGCGGTGTTTGCTTGTTGCTGTTGGATGCCTGGCAACAGACAGCCAATCAGAAATTGAGCAGTGAGACTCATGTCACGTCAGTAACAACAGGTAACGCGCGTCGTGTAAACTGCAGCCGGTGAGAAGAAATATCAAAAGACGGAAAGCGTAAAGCGTGTGAACTGGAGCGAATAGGAGACGGTATTATTCTTATGCTACTGTACAAGTAAACACTAACGTTAGTCTCTCCACACTTCAAAGAAATTCAAAGAAATATTCACATACTTTGCTCCTTGTTTTCTTTCTTTTGTACTTTTGTCTTTGTGCGTCTCATGAGGCCGTTCACATGTCGCGCCTAAAAATGCGTTTAAAAACGCTAAAGCGCTTTCTCCTTCTCTCCAAAGCGCTCTGTAGCTTGCGCTCCCATGGCGTCTGCCGTGGCTAAGCAACCATGACCTGCACTCTTCATGAAGACGCAGAAGTTTCAGCAAAGGATAAATGGATTTCCAGCACTAAATCGCTTGCAGTAGCTCTGCTACTAAATTTATTTAAAAATGGCTATCCCTGCCTGTACAGCTATGATCAGCTGTTCCTCAATCTTCGCTGATCTAAAGACAAAAGAGGCGACGTTGTTTTTAATAACTGGCAAGACGCGGGAAAAGCCATGTAAACAGGTTGCCTGCTGTTCGTCCAATCAGTGACAGTGACACCGCAAATATGCAAATAAGAGCGTTAACCCGGGGTTTAGGAATGCACAAAACAAAAGTAATATATAAAACTGGTCACATAACAAAAATTACATAAAATCAAACAATGCCAGGTTTACCCTACTTATTAAAGTCAAAGTAGGAGCGAAGTGAAATTCAAATTAGGTCGATGGCACGAATAAGAAGTTTGTAGAAATATTTATTAGGCTAACGTTACATTAATAATAATTATTATTATTATTATTATTTTTTCAGGAAGGGAAAATCAAAATCGCGATCAGCCTGCATGTGCTGTCACACAGTGTTCAAACACATTACACTTGGTAGGGTTTGGTGGAAAAACAAAACGAAATTGAATATTGAATATTTAATGAAACTCTTACCTTGGCCGTTCGTTGGTTCGGCCGTGTTCATGTGACTCGTTGCAGACTCGGACTTGTCCAGAAAAACGAATAAATACAGTCCATGTCTTCTTTTCTCTGAGGTGAATGCGTTGTGTTCGTATATATTAGCGAAGTAAAGAATCAACATCTGTCAACTGTCATCAAATAAAGGGAAATCTCTGTAAAGAAAGTAATTAAGTTATACGGATTTTTCTAGGCGTTTAATGTTTTATGTCAATTTTTTTTAGTAATCTTTTATCACCTCTAAAAAAACCTACTTTGTCTTTGCCCTTTAGCCTCGTCTCCGTCTGTTGAAATCTGTTTACCGCGCTTTGATTTGATTGGCGGTTGGCGGCCAGCTTTAAGCTGCATTACTGCCACCTAATGGACTGGATTGTGGCGCATGAAAAAAACCCTCTGAATTTCTAGGTAATTCATTAAATGTATGTACATTGCATGGATGTACATTAATTTAAATTAATGATATAACTGGATGACCACAAGATTTATAAGGACTTTGTGACATTCACTTAGTCATTATCAGTCTCTGGCTGAATGTGCTTCTCTAGCTAGCCAAAAACAGGTAATCGAACACATTAATTACTAAAAACATTACTACCACTACTGCTGCTACTACTACTACTACTACTAATAATAATATATCCAGTTTATCTGAGTTCTATAATGGTCACAGTTCTAGCCACACGATCAGCAGACAATTTTATTTATTTATTGGTGCTGCAAGTAGTGACGAATTCACAAAACTAACATAATTTATTGTTTGATGAGCACGTGCTCACTACATTTCAGGAAAATTTACCATATTTAAGTGTTGAATGAGGGATTGACAGTCTAAGTTCCACAAGTGAAATGCTGACCAAAAATCAACATTGATTCAATATTTGTCTTTTCAACACTGAAAAGCATTGAATTATCAACATTGATCCAATATTATTTATCATTGAATTTTCAACCTCAACCAAAATGATGATTCTGATGGAATTTCAACATTGAATCAATGTCACCTTGCTTTCAGCTCTCAACTTCACTTACAGCATTTCCCTTGAAAAAGGTGTCAATCTTCTCCTGCCTCTTTCTTTTCTGCATCTTAATGATACAGCGTGACAAAAAGACAGTGGTAAGCTTGATAGTGACATGGGTCTGACAGGACTGTGACTGAGACTGCTAAATTTTGCTTACTTGCGCCTTGAAAAGGGGAGATATAAAAAAAACAAAAAATAAAAACGCCCACACAAAGCTTTTTCTCTGGTGGTATAAACAATGTAACAATTTACTGTTTTTAAACATTAAAATAATATACACTTTTCTTTCATAGTTCTTCAACAGGTATGCAAACAATGACATAATTTCTCACTTTTTTCTCCTCAACAGGTACAATCAAACACAACAGGTAAGTATCCACAAAAGTATTCAGCTAATCAACAAACAATGCTCAAAATATCAAAATCAATTGCACTGGCAATAAACCCATAAATACACTGCTTAACAATGACAATTTGTCCCTCCTCCTCGTCAATTCCCTGCCTTCTTCATCACAGTTACTTTATACATTGTCAACAATATCCCAATTAGCAATTAGTCTAAAAAACGAAATATAATACAGAAAACACTCGACATGTCAACAAAACATAAACAGAACATCTTCCCAAACACATATCAAGCTTATTTAAAAACCTCGAAAGCATAAACACTCATTCAAAGTACCTGGGGCCCGTTTCAATAAGAAGGTTCAACCAGCTCTGAGTTTAAACTTGAACTCAGAGTTGACTTACTCTGAGATGTGAAACTCAGAGTTTTCGGTTACAGAACAGCTGAATTGTGTTAGTTTACTCAACTCTAAGTAGGTTGACTCTGAGTTAAGCGCGTGCACCACGACTATGAAAAGTCATGATCAGTGGAGCTCCGAAATTACGATTCACCATGGCAACAGCTCCCGCCAAAAAGACTCAGCGCGCATACTTCCATCAATGCGTAACTTTAATTCTTAATAACTGTCAATAACTTAATAACTGTTATAATATCAGAGGTGAAAATTGTAAATTATTGAAATAATATTCGTTTTAATGGTATCCCATGGCCTCAAAAAAAAAAAAAGAAAAAAAGGAAAAAGACAACGAAGAAACAAGAACGTGGCAGCAGCTAAAAACGAAGTATAAAAGCACAATTCAATCAAGGTAAAGCTTTAAACATGAAAGGTTCATGAGTGTGCGCTAAATGACTTTACAAACTTATGACATTAAATATCATTCAATGTCTATTTCAACACGCTGCAGCTTTTTCCACATAGTCTAACACTCTTTTCACATAATTAAATATTTCTAATAATTATTAAATAAATTCACATAATTATAATTATACATTTCTTAATTAGAGTAATAAAATTAACTACTGGCTTGTAGACAGCAAGAAGGCAGAGCTGCACCAGCACCACTGACAGATGAAGAGGAGATGGCCAAGTATTGGAAGATTTCTCAAATCCAAAAGTAAAAAGAATAACTTTTGCTTTTGTATTAGGAAATAAAGATGACCAAAGAATTGTGAATAATGTGTTTATTTAACAGCTGTGGTGGTGGTTACGGCTCGTACTACCCCTCCATCTGGCATCCTTCCATTCCATACAGTAATCAGTTTCATCTTCAGAAGGTGTGATGGTGGGGATATGCTTGTCATCAATGCATCCAACAACACTGGAAATCCTGAAGGAAATTCTGATTATTGGGTTACTTCCAGACATCACAGAAAGATGTTATCAAGTGAATGTCATTTATCAGATTAGCCTCATTCAAACCGATTTCTACACCACTGACCTACAGTCAAGTCAAGTCAAGTCACCTTTATTTATATAGCGCTTTTAACAATACAAATTGTGACAAAGCAACTGCACAATATCAAAATGGGAAAATAGTGTCAATAATGTAAAATGACAAGATTAAACACTCAATTTTCAGTTAAAGGCATTTCATTATTGAATCCAGTGATGGCATCGTCCAGCTCAATTCAGTTCAAAAAGTTTCTGTTCAATCAAGTCGACGATATTGCTGGAAATTAAGTGTCCCCAACTAAGCAAGCCAGAGGCGACAGCGGCAAGGAACCAAAACTCCATTGGTGACAGAACGGAGAAAAAAACCTTGGGAGAAACCAGGCTCAGTCGGGGGGCCATTTCTCCTCTGGCCAGACGACACAGCAGTTCAATTCCAACTGCTGCAAGGTCAGATTGGAGGGCTCATCTGGTTCCCGAGATCTTGTCCTGATGGCTGTCTAGGTGACGGGGTCCTCACTGGGGGTCTGTCTCTGGGGCTCATCTAGGTGTCCTGGTCTCCGCTGATGTTCAGGGCTGTAGAGGTCGTCTCTAGGTGCTGATCCACCATCTGTTCTGGTGAATGCAGTGACCTCGGAATAAGAAACAAACAGACTAATATTAGCGTAGATGTCAATCTTTTTACGATGTAACAAGTACATCGTGTGTTATGGGAAGTGTTCCCGGTTCCGGTTGATCTAATTAATGCAGCCTAACAATCCTTTAACGGATTTGAATAATAGAAGTGTATTAGTGTGTTATGTGTACGCCAGGTTAAAGAGGTGGGTCTTTAATCTAGATTTAAACTGACAGAGTGTCTGCGCCTCCCGAACAGTGTTTGGTAGATTGTTCCAGAGTTTGGGCGCTAAATAGGAAAAAGATCTGCCGCCCACAGTTGATTTTGATATTCTAGGTATTATCAAATGGCCAGAGTTTTGAGAACGCAGCGGACGTGAAGGACTATAATGCGATAAGAGCTCGCTCAAGTACTGAGGAGCTAAACCATTTAGGGCTTTATAAGTAATTAACAATATTTTAAAATCTATACGATGTTTAGTAGGGAGCCAGTGCAGTGTTGACAGAACCGGGCTAATGTGCTCATACTTCCTGGTTCTAGTAAGAACTCTAGCTGCTGCATTTTGAACCATCTGTAGTTTGTTTATTAAGCGTGCAGAACAACCACCCAATAAAGCATTACAATAATCTAACCTTGAGGTCATAAACGCATGAATTAATGTTTCTGCATTTGACATTGAGAGCATAGGTCTCAGTTTAGATATATTTTTAAGATGAAAAAATGCAGTTTTACAAATGCTAGAAACGTGGCTGTCAAAGGAGAGATTACTATTAAATAGCACACCTAGGTTCCTGACTGATGACGAAGAATTTACAGAGCAGCCATCAAGTGTTAGACAGTGTTCTAGGTTAATACTTGTGGGGGTTTTAGGTCCGATAATTAACACCTCTGTTTTTTCAGAATTTAGCTGTAAGAAATTACTCGTCATCCAGTTTTTTATATCGACTATGCATTCCATAAGTTTCTCAATTTGGTGTGTTTCACCAGGCCGTGAAGAAATATAGAGCTGAGTATCATCAGCATAACAGTGAAAGCTAACTCCGTGTTTCCTAATGATATTTCCCAAGGGTAACATATAAAGCGTAAAAAGTAACGGCCCTAGTACTGAGCCTTGAGGAACTCCATACTGCACTTGTGATCGATATGATACCTCTTCATTCACTGCTACGAATTGATGGCGGTCAGATAAGTACGATTTGAACCATGCTAATGCACTTCCACTAATGCCAACAAAGTTTTCTAGTCTATTCAAAAGAATGTTGTGATCGATAGTGTCGAACGCAGCGCTAAGATCCAGTAGAACTAATAGAGAGATACAACCACGATCAGATGATAAGAGCAGGTCATTTGTAACTCTAATGAGAGCAGTCTCAGTACTATGATACGGTCTAAATCCTGACTGGAAATCCTCACAGATATCATTTTTCTCTAAGAAGGAATATAATTGTGAGGATACAACCTTTTCTAATATCTTTGACAAAAAAGGGAGATTCGAGATCGGTCTGTAATTAACTAGATCTTCGGGGTCAAGTTGTGGTTTTTTAATGAGAGGCTTAATAACAGCCAATTTAAAGTTTTTGGGGACATATCCTAATGTCCTGTGATACTCCTCTTAAAATGGTACTGCTCAAATAAATACGCACATGAATCTCATGTAAAAAAAATTATAATAAAATAAATAATATACAGTAATTAGTCTTGTTTCTATGAAGGAAAAAAAAAACGAATTCAAGTGATTTTTTATTTTATTTTGCAAATTATCTGGCAAGGTTTCAAGGTTTCAAGGTTTCAAGTTTTTATTTGTCACATACACGACTATACAGAGATTGTATAACCAGCAGTGAAATGTGAGTCAGGTCCGCTCCATTGACAGTGCAAATATTGTAGAATACAACAATAAACAATAAGATATAAAGCACAGAATATAAAATATAAAGTATAAGAGAATGTGCATGACAGTATGCTGTAGAATTAAATATTAAGATAAGCATGACTGTACGGGAGGGGGGGGGATGTGCAAACAGGTAGAACATGATGACATGAGCAGCAATCACAAAGAATAAATATAAAATATGATAAGATATCAAGATACAGAAAGTGTTGTGTGCAAATGACAGTATTGTGTGCAAAAGACACTGTCAGTATGAGGTAGATGATAATGGGTGTGAGTATATTACAGATTGTGAGTGATTAGTAAGTGAGGTCATCATGATGTTAAGAGTTCAGTTCAGTTTGAATTCAGGAGCCTGATGGCCTGGGGGAAGAAGCTCCTCCTGAGTCTCTCAGTTTTTGCCATCAGGCAGCGGAAGCGCTTACCAGATGGCAGCAGAGTGAATAGACAGTTTCCAGGGTGATTTGAGTCTTTGGTGATTTTGACAGCTCTGCTTCTGCAGCGTTTGAGGTAGATGTCCTGCAGAGAGGGGAGAGCAGACCCAGAGATACGCTCAGCTAAGCGCACAACTCTCTGCAGGGCCTTGCAGTCTTGGCTGGAGCTGTTTCCATACCACACTGAGATGCACTGAGTCAAAACACTTTCTATGGTCCCTGCATAGAAAGTTTTCAGGATTGATGGTGAGACCCTGAATTTCCTCAGCTGTCGCAGATGGTACAGTCTTTGCCTGGCTTTCCTAACCTGTGTTTGTATGTGTGTAGTCCAAGTCAGGTCCTCGGAGATGTTTACGCCGAGGTACTTGAAGCTGCTTACTCTCTCCACAGGGGTCCCACTGATCATAAGAGGAGTGTAGGGCAGCAGGTGTTTCTTTCTGAAGTCCACAATCAGCTCTTTAGTTTTGCTCACGTTCAGAAAGAGACAGTTGTCCTGGCACCATGATGTTAGTCTCTCCACCTCATCCAAGTATGCGGTCTCATCATTGTTGGAAATGAGGCCCAGAACCACAATATCATCAGCAAATTTGATAATAGATGTGGAGCTGTGAGAGGACACACAGTCATGTGTTTAGAGAGAGTAGAGCAGGGGACTCAGAACGCAGCCCTGCGGGGCTCCTACGTTCAGGGTGATGGAGTTTGATGTGTACTGGCCTAGCTTCACCACTTGTGGTCTGCCGGTGAGGAAGTCTTGGATCCAGTCACAGAGTGTAGAGTTTAGGCCGAGGCCTGTGAGTTTATTAGTCAGCTTGATGGGGACTATGGTGTTAAAAGCTGAGCTATAGTCTATAAATAGCAGCCTTGCATAGTTACCATTGCTGCTGTCAATGTGTGTGAGGGAGGAGTGAAGTATGTGAGAGATGGCATCATCAGTTGATCTATTGGAGCGATATGCAATCTGGAGAGGGTCCAAAGTAACAGGGATGGATGAGCTAATGTGGCTCTTAACAAGTATCTCAAAAACGTTCATGACTATAGATGTGAGGGCCACTGGACGATAGTCATTCAGGCAAGAGGGTTTATTGTTCTTAGGCACAGGGATGATGATGGATTTTTTAAAGGAGGTGGGAACTACAGAGGTATCAAGGGACTCGTTGAAGATATTAGTGAACAAACCAGCAAGCTGATCAGCGCAGGACCTCAGGACACGGCCAGTAATCCTGTCAGGTCCAGCCGCTTTCCTGATGTTCACTCCCTTTAGTGCTCTACGAACCTCGTCCTCCGTCACGGTGATCACATGATCCTCGCTTCTCTGCCTGCTGCTTCCTGACGTGCTGCTCGGCAGAGCCGCGCTGCATTCAAAGCGGCCGTAGAAGGTGTTTAATTCTTCAGCCAGCGACGGATCTGCACTCACCTCCGCGGAGGATTTGTTTCCAAAGGCACAGATGGTCCTTAGTCCCTGCCACATGCGTCGAGAGTCATTGAGCTGAAAATGAGACTCAATTCTCTCCTTGTAACGATGTTTGGCGGCACTTACAGCTCGTCTGAGAGCATAACACGCTGCTTTATACTCGCACATATTCCCAGACAAAAGAGCCTCGTTGTATGCGGCAGTGCGTTAATAAATTAAACGCCAAAATTAATTAAATTGCCAAATTAAATTAAATTGGCAATGCGGTAATAAATAAAAAATAGCCCATTCTTGTTTCCGTTTGCATTAAGATTATTTTTCTTACCCTATGGAGAGCACTTTTATATTTTAACAAGACTAAATATCTAGATAATTTTTTATCTATAGAAAATGCATCTTAACTTTCTAAATCTTTGTACTTGAAATAAGACAAAAATACTCAGTAAGAAAAGCAATTTTGCAACGTGAATGAATGAATGAGGTATTAAAACATCGCTTACACTTTAAAAAGGGGGAGGAGACGGAAAGAAACTCTTGGTTTACCGAAGAAAACCTGCTCCCGACCAGGTTAGGTTCACAGCATAAGTTACCACGGTAACTGACTCTCTGGTAACTGACTCTCTTATCACGATTGACAATGTTGTGA
Organism: Schizothorax lantsangensis; assembly: GCA_027422415.1. Taxonomy (NCBI): domain Eukaryota; kingdom Metazoa; phylum Chordata; class Actinopteri; order Cypriniformes; family Cyprinidae; genus Schizothorax; species Schizothorax lantsangensis. The sequence continues at coordinate 37,339,543 of CM049840.1, forward strand.
TAAGTAGGCTATACTAACTTTGTAACTCGTTACCCCCAACACTGGACATAGCAGACGTATGTAGCCAAGTACGAAGATGTCCGTGGCAGAGACTCAATAAGAGAACTCGAGCGAAATGTCCCAACCAAGCACCAGCGAGGAGGTTTGTAGCCAGGAACATCTTCCGCTCCATGAAACACGTTAATACTCAGTAGTACACATATATGTTTTTTAATGTATTTGCATTGTACTAAAATTGTACTAAAATGATTGTACTGAGATGTGTGTTGGCAGTGCCTGTACACATCCATCCTATAATGATAAAAATCCATCCAGTGTTTTTTTTTAAATCTCCTAATATGTTTTCCCCTGTCTCAAATCGAGCTGTTCGTCTTGTGACATCACAAGATCGGAGGCCCCTCCCACGATTGTTGATTGACAGGAGCGTTTCAACACAGACCCGCCCTGAGCGAGCTGTCATCATAGTCCGCCATTGTTTATACGCTGGAGCAGAACGGCGTCTAAGGGATCATGGTGTTCTGGGGTCCGTTCTTCGTACCTCGCTTAATACATCTGAGATGATTTGAAACATGCCAGATCTTCTAATCCTGATAACTGATCTCTGGCTAATTTGGTTCTTCCAACGAATTTGCGTATTAGATTAAAATATCTGGATTAAGTTGTCTAAGAATGTGGCTAAAGTTTACACTAACTTTCATTACGTGAAATCAAGTGTACATTACGGCATGTTTTCTATGTACTACGTTCTCAATATAATTCATAATCCCACGTTTGTAATGAACAACGCGTTATGGTTATTGTGTTATTATAAACTGTGTACGCTGTGGTAAAGTTAACGTGGTAACAGTACATCAAGCCTATATTTAACGAAAAAAAGTTTTTCATGACCATTAGCTGTAACATCAATCTGTCAATGAACTATACATCAGTAAACACATAGCATTCGTGTCTCACTACGCTACCCTGCTAGTACATACAAAGATAGATCAAAGTGACATTACGTTAACCAACCATTCAGAAACGTCCTATTCGAGCCTTAATTTTCGAACTTCTTCGGGGCCATCATCTTGTTCCGGGTCCGACTCCGGTTCAAATTGATATGGTTGCACAGAGCAGAGGGGCGGGGTGAGCAGAGCTCATGATCGCACAACCTGATATTGCCGAGTGCGACATGTTCCTGGGTCAACATCTTTTTTGACCCTGGAACAACATTGTGATTAACCAATCAGATTTCAAGAACCAGTTTATAATTTTTGTGAAGTTTAGGATTACAATCAGTGTTTGGTGCCTGTACATCAGTGTAATTCATCTATCAGTTCCTCTGATTTTAGGGTTTACTCATGGGTAAGGTTAGGTTTAGGTGTAGGAATATGGTTAAGATTATATTTTTGGATTAAAATGTTGTTCCAGGGTCAACAAAATATGTTGACCCAGGAACACGTCTAACTTGGAAATATCAGGACGTGCCTCATGATCATTTAAATGCACATGCACTGAAATGGCGTGCTGAACAGAGAGCTGTTTTTGACCAGGTAAAATGAGTGTTTTCTTACAATACTAATTAGAATTTTTAATTAAAGTATATTACAAACTTTTAATTTAGACCCTAAAGAATCATATTAACTTGTACAAAAATGGCATTATATGACCCCTTTAACCCATCTGTAATGATAAAATACTCATTCCAGAGGATAGTGACACAATCTACACCAAACAGGAACAGAATCGTCCCCCAAAATATAGAGTAATCATCCTCATGCACACATATATACTAGACACATGAATATTGAAACGGCTCCTATTCAAGGTTTGCTTTTTGTGTCAACTCGGAAGGATTTAAGCGTCAGTTTTACCTTTTATCTAGTCTCAAAGTGTGCCTGTTCATTAATGATTTTGATTTTGATGTGTAGAAAAATCAGCTGGGTTGTTTTGGCCTTAAGATCATTGCTTTGTTTTGGTTACTCTTGCTTAACAGGCTGATAAGAGAGGCAGAGCACCATCCCTGCCTCCACTCCAGCAGTCTCTCTCTCTCTGACCCAACAAAGGATCTTTTGATAGTCTCACCAAACTTTAATTTAGACAGACTGTAATATTAAATTCATTACAATATATAACCCTTCATCATTCACCAAAGTTCCAGCTTCCAAAGTTTCTATCTCAAATCTCAATTTAGACTTTCAAAATAAAATTATGCTAGAAGAATTTCTTAAAATTATTATTATTATTATTTACCTTAAATGCTTAATTCCCTTGACCTTTGTTATCCAAACCGTCTCTTCATTCAGCAAAAGCAGTCTTCATCTTTAGTCACCACCATGTCTTGTAATTATCCTATGCCATGCCTTATAACCTGCATGAATAAAAACTATGATATAGATATATTAGTTCAATATCATCTCAGCCTCATAGATTCAGGGATTCATAATAACTCTGCATATGAGACTCTTTTTTTTATACAGATCTTGCCAGTAACTTTGCCAACTTGACATAAATTAAGACATTTTGTCTCAAAATAATGGCTGTCATCACATGGTCTCAGGTGGTTCTTGAAAACCCATTGCCTTTATCTCTTTATAAATAAGCTCCTTTTCCTGATCCCCTTGCATAGTTTCACAAATTGTGACGCTTGTCACAATGAAAAACAAGCCATCAAGGAATGCGGTTGCTGGTGATCAGGTCTGGAGGAGCTCACATTTTTGAGGCAGATTGCTGTAACTTCTTACAGTTTCCCCCTTAACGATGCTTTTAGGCCTATCAAGCATCCGCTCAACTCCACTACCATCTCACATATAACCAGTGTTGGGCACATTACTTTAAAAAAGTAATTAGTTATAGTTACTAGTTACTTCTCACAAATAGTAACTGAGTTAGTAACTGAGTTACATCATTATAAAAGTAACTAATTACCAGGGAAAGTAACTATTGCGTTACTTTTAAAAAAAAAAATCAAATGTCAAATAACTTGGATGCCCCAATATTAAATATGTTAAATGAATGAAATGGACACTAAATAGAATAAATTATTATTAAAAAAACATTGTACATTAATCAACACTATTTATCTACTGACACTTAGCATCAGTTAGTCAATCATTATAATATGATATTATGATAATTTAGCATTATATGATGATAGATCTTTAGTAATTAGAATAACCAAGTATGAATTCATATTTGTCATGTTGACTGAACTTAGGACTGGTGCTTAAGATATTGTTTGTCATTTAGTTTTCTATAAAAAAAGGGGGGAAAAAATTGATAAGATAACAAAACTACTACGAATTATACCACTAATAACAATATAAAACGCACTAAGGATTAATGAGCTGCTGGATTCATGAATATTAATCACGTTGTATGGGTTCGCTCGAATTGATTCGCTGAAATCAAAACAGGGATGATAATAGGTGAGCGCAGGCCAATGAGATTGTCGTTTGCGCAGTAACCCCGCCCACTAGCGGAGTTCTTAAAAGCTGAAGAATTCCAAAGGAACTTCGTTATTTTGACAGGAAAATACAACAAAGAATATCGTTTACATGTAGCGCGTCAATTCTGCATGTTATGAAAGACTCTCTCGCTCTGTATCTTTCTCGTGTGTGTGAGAGACAAAGCGACGGCGAGCCGTGCGCTTCACACTAGAGTTTACGGTACGTCAAATACAGCTACACTGCGCATCCATTCAGATGAACTGAAAAATAAAATGATAATATTACAATAAATTATAGTAACGCCGCATTTTATTGTCAGTAACGGTAACGGCGTTGTAACGGGGGAAACAGTAATTAGTTTGATTACTCGTTACTGAAAACAATAACACCGTTTATTTATAACGCCGTTATTCCCATCACTGCATATAACACCTCCCTTCTCGGCAGGTGCCCAGTGGCGGTGACCCCCTGCCTTAGGTTGCCCTCTGCTTGGCCAATAGAGGATCTTACCCGTCATTGAGAAATCACCTCATGCACACTAGTAACCGCTCTTTCCCACTGCAACATCCTCAATCTCTAGGGCAGTTGTGGCCTAATGGATAGAGAGTTGGACTTGTAACCCGAAGGTCATGGGTTCGATTCTCAGGTCCGGCAGGGATTGTAGGTGGGGGGAGTGAATAACCAGCACTCTCTCCACCCTCAATACCACGACTGAGGTGAGACCCTTGAGCAAGGCACCGAACCCCCAACTGCTCTCCGGGTGACTCAGCATTGGCTGCCCTCTGCTCCAGGTGTATGTTCACTACTGTGTGTGTACACTTGGATGGGTTAAATGCAGAGCACAAATTCCGAGTATGGGTCGCCACACTTCCCTTTCCCCTTTCAACAGTTTTCCTCCAGAATCCAGTATTTTCTGCAGCTGAGGAAAGGTGCACTCAAGAACCTTGAGATCCATGGACACCACCTACTAGTGTTAAAACATTGAGACAGGTTAATCAGAGCAATATTTTAATCACTAAAATCAATTCAATATCTTCAAACCTTCATGCTGAAGCCTGTGTTATACTTTCCGCGTGTGCAATCCGGAACGTGTATGTAGCAGTTCCAGATCTGCACATAAGAAACTTCACAAAGGAGATGGCAGGGACGGTTTCACATCACTTCCATTTATTAATCCTGGAACACATGGGACACTTAATCAGAAAAACCATTCTCCACGCTATCCTCTTTCAGCGTCACACACAAGAACAACCGGGAGATAAGGAGAAACTTTTTGCGTCTTGCCTCGCCAGCATCCAATTGCGGTCTGAGGCTGACAATTACAACAATTTTATGTTAACATCGTGCAATACATTAAAACATAAGAAATAAAGAAATTGAAATAAAGTTGCTGGTTGTATGTTGTTCTTTTCACATGCATTATCAACAATTAATGTATAAGATTAATGGTCGCATGAACCAGCATACAAACATTCCCCAAAATATCATGCACATTCACAACGATACTTAAGAGATATGAATTAGGTGCATAATCCAAATGCGAAGCAATAGAATGTTTTTCAGAATAAGGGGAAAAAGAAAATAATAAAACATAATATTCAAAACCAGTTCACATACATTATCATTCAAATCACTTTTCACTGTTTGAATTAAAGAACTGAACATACCTGGAACACATGGGACACTTAATCAGAAAAACCATTCTCCACGCTATCCTCTTTCAGCGTCACACACTGCACAAACCACCGATTGATTATCTCCACGTGCGTCAGATAAAATTCACGTAAAACTCACATAAATCTCATAATATACAAATATACATACTCAAAATCGATTCAGAACACATTCAGTTTAGAATTAGATTAACTTTAGTCAAATGAACACTGTTAAACGTACCAAGAACAACCGGGAGATAAGGAGAAACTTTTTGCGTCTTGCCTCGCCAGCATCCAATTGCGGTCTGAGGCTGACGTAACTCCCACACTCCCCAAAGGCATAGCGCGTAACACAGATAAGAGTCCCATTTGCACAAAACACCATAATTAAAGTTCCTACACGCAATAACACAGAATGACCCTTATAGGCATTTAATACATAACAATTGTCTTTTGGCTCCACAGAAAATAAGTTTTGGGAAGTTCATCACAAAGAATACAATAAAATTATTATTTCTCTTCCCAACTGGTTACATTCACCCCCCTGAACTTCACAAAACTAGTCTAATACTAGTGACTAACGGACACTGGGGATGTGATCACACTCATTCAAAACTAGTATCTTCATGCAACATATGTGTTACCCAACTTACTGGGAGAGCGACAAAAGAAAGTTGGCCAGACTCTCAAGTGTCTGCCCGCAAAAAAAAAGAAGTGCCATAAACACTACTTCACAGATACTTAAAATGATCACACTCAAACAATACCCCAGATGAATAACACCAACAGGGAATTTTTAATCATTACTTAAGAAGCTTTTGACCTGAGAATGCTGAGCGAGGGGCTACGCAGGAGGGTTTTCTGGGTCATAATTTGAATAAGTCTATTAACTGGTTTTACCAATCTGCCAGCCCTCGTCCTTACGGAGTGATCTGTTGCAGAAGGAGGCTGAACGATCTCTTCAGGGACTCTGTCATATGGTACTGACTCTGTCATGTCATGTTCAATTTCCTCCACATCTGTATAAGAAGCGTTAGGCTCAGAACTCTGAACAGTTTCCCGATTCTCACTTCCGAGAACCGAACCATCAAGGACATGCTCAAATCCTGCACTAGAACTTAGATCTCTTGTTCCCTCTTCCACTGATGAACTGACTGAACAAGCTGGGGGGTGAACTGGTCCATCAATTTCATTACCAACGTCCTTTGATCCATTAAAAGTAGCATCAATCACAGACTCATCAGTTTCATAATCCGAGTTTGATACATCAGAGATTGGTTCTAAACAGCCTTCCCTCTCTTCAATGGGTAAGAAGTTAGCTCGTAAGAGCAGATTCCTGTGAACCACCTTCTCCTGATTGGTCCGAGTGTTCCTGACATGGTAGGTATGACATCTTGTATCCACAGATACCACAACATGCAATGTTGAGTCCCACCTGTCGGCTAGCTTGCGCCGTCCACGCTCCCCTTTGTTGGCGAGCAGCACAAAATCACCTTCCTCAATGTCTCGTCCTTTGATGCTTTTGTTATAATAGTCAGTTTGTCGTTGTTGACTCGCGGTGTTGTTGGCCTGAGCAACTAACATAGCTTCCTTGAGATCATCTTTCAGTTTCCTCACGTACTGATCATAGTCTGCGAAGTTATTATCACGTTCCACACTCTGGAACATCAAATCGACGGGCAATCTGGGAATACGACCAAACATGAGGAAAAACGGAGCAAAGCCAGTTCATGAGCAGTACTGTTGTAAGCGAACGTCAGGGTTTGCAGCATTTGCGGCCAGTCCTGTTTAGTTCTCGGGGGTAACGCCCTGATCATATTACCCAAGGTGCGATTAAACCTCTCGACTTGGCCGTTGCCCATTGGGTGGTATGCCGTGGTTCGTGACTTCTGTATGCCAGCAATCTGCAACAGTTCCTTGATCAACCTGCTTTCAAAGTTTGCTCCTTGGTCTGAATGAATTCTTTGTGGAAATCCATAAACGCAAAAGAACTTATCCCACAAGTGACGAGCGACTTGAGATGCTGATTGGTTCTTGCACAGAAATGCATTTGCCATTTTTGTAAAGTGGTCTGTTACCACAAGAACGTCTACACTCTTGCCAGAAGAATCCTCGGCAGACCAAAAGTCTATACAGACTAGTTCCAATGGACTGACAGTTCGGATACTTTCTAAAGGGGCTCTTCCCTCTGGTTCAGGGGTTTTGCTGACCACACAGCGTTGGCAGCGTTTCACATAATCTCGGGTATCATTCTCCAGCCCAACCCATGAAAATCTCTGTCTAGCTAAAGACAATGTTCTTCCTTGGCCTTGATGGCCTGCCTCGTCATGGATGCCACGCAAGACTTCACTGATCAGAGAATCAGGAACTATGAACTGGTAACGTGTAAACTTAGTCAATGGATCTTTGCGGACACGGTATAGTATGCCATCCAACAGCTTCAATCTGTCCCATTGCTTCAACAGTTTCAGTGCCTTGTAAGGTTCCTTGGCTCTTTCTCTCCGAGACGGCCTTTTACCTCGGCACACATAAGAAGAACTCTCGAGAGCACATGGTCACCTTCTTGCTTCTCTCGAAGCTCATCCAAAGAGTAGACCGGTAAGGGGTTCTGACCAGCAGGCATCATCCGTTGGGTTTCTTGAGTGAGCCAGGAAATTACTCTACCTTCTGCTCCCATTTCCCACTTTGTATGAGCTTCGAAGACAGCAGAAACTTGATCAGAAGACAATGAATATTGCTCTAATGGATGTCCAGCATACTGGCTGTTCGCACTGAGCCTAAACGAATCCTGTACCGTTTCTTCATGTAACAGTTCGGACTGTCCCAGTAGGCGATCGTAAGGTTCAGCCACAAGTCTATGGCTCACATTCCAGGGACAAACGGTTGATGGCTCAGTGCATCAGCAACCACATTCTTGGTGCCGGGTATATACTGGATGTCAAATGTGTACGGGGCCAACTTAGCCACCCACCTCTGTTCGCACGCGTCTAGTTTCGGCTTTGTTAAAATATAAGTCAATGGATTATTGTCTGTCCAGACTGTGAAAGAGTGCCCCTTTAGCCAATGGCTAAATTTGTCACAGACAGACCATTTTAATGCAAGAAATTCAAGACGGTGCGCCGGTAGTTGGACTGAGCTCGAGTAAGCGCCTTACTTGCAAAGGCGATTGGCCGCGCCTTGGACTCCCCTACAGGGACTTGCGATAATACTGCCCCTATTCCATCCAGTGAGGCGTCCGTAGAGAGGATAAATGGACGGGTGAAGTCAGGGTGCGCCAACACTACAGAGTTCAGAAGAGCTGACTTAAGTTGTTCAAAGGACAGGGCACATTCTTTAGTCCAGTCTGTTGAGCTGAGTTTCCTGAAGACAGCACCACCTCTTGAATAACCTTTTTTTCCTTTGGTTGCTGCAGTCAATGTGAAGAGCGGTTTGGCAATACTGGAACAATTGGGGATGAACCGTTGGTAATACATGACCATACCCAAAAAGGATTTGATCTTCCTAGGGGAAGGTGAAACTCCGTCATCCATCATGAGGTCCTTTTCAGTGACGGTGGTAATGGCTGCAATTTTGTCGGGATCAGTTGCAACACCGTGCTCGTTCACAACATGGCCGAGAAACCTGACACTCCGTCTAAGGAAATAGCATTTCTTGGGTGCCAACTTCAACCCGTGAGCACTTAATCTCTCGAAGACCATTTCCAACCTTTCCAGGGCCTTTTCTTCACAGGGAGCCATCACTAGGAGATCGTCCAAATAACACAGCAGGGTAAGGAAGTTTTGGTCACCAAATATACTCATCATAAGCCGCATGAAACTCGCCGGGCTGTTGCACAGTCCCTGCGGAAGAGGATTGAATTCGTAAAGCCCTAGAGGAGTGGTAAATGCTGTCAGTTTCTTGTCGTCTTCACACATAGGGACGTTGTAGAAGCCAGACGTGAGATCCATTGCGCTGAACAACGTATTCCCTCCTAGAGCAGCGAGACAATCGGCTTGATGAGGAAGAGGGTGTGCGTCCTTTATAGTGCGTGAATTTAACCAACGGTAATCAACACTCTCCACTCTTCTTCCACACGAGAACCAAGGGAGAGGCCCACTTGCTGCTGGATTTGCGAATGATGTCCCGCTCTTCCATCTCTGATAATACCTGGCGTAATTTCTGATAGTGCCCTGGAGGCACACGCCGATAAGGCAAACGGAAAGGCCGGTTGTCAGAGAGATGGATGTGATGCACAACGTCTTTTGCTCTGCCGCAGACTAGCTTGTGCTTTGAGAATACATGTTCATACTTCTGAACCAAGCGCAATAGCTGACCTTTCCGCTGAGATGACACTTCACAAGAGTCAATGTCCAAGTCGCTCAATCCCATCTTCAGCAGAATGTCACGCAAGTCTGGATCATGCGTTTCATTATGCACAGCTTGACTCTGGGCTTTTACAGTCTCGAAGGGTCGCTCCACATCCGTTTCCAAATCCTCCAATGCCACACAGAGAGAAACGTTGGCTACCTTGGAATTTTTCTTCAAAGTGATGGGCTTGTCGTATGGATTCAGCATTCTAACTGGCACCCACCTGTCAGCAGTCATAGAAACCACCACACGTCCTACTATGATATCCTTCTTATGGGTTGGCGACTTGGTAGGTTCAATTAACACCGCACTGCCTTCGGAAATAGGTGCAGTAGGAGGCAGCTTGGCCCACACCAGGTGCTCCTGCTTTGGCAGCAACGTGACAGCCTGAACCAGCTTGGCAGTTCCAATGACATCAGGCATCTCATCACCTCTCCATCTATTAATGCCAGAAAGCATGTTAAGGAACTGCTCAACTTCTGCCTCTTCTGTCGATTCAGGTCTATTTACAACACGCCAGTACGTGGGGTTCTGCTTAAACTGACTCGAGATAAATTTAAGAACGTTGGTGCCTAGTATCAACTCGTCTCGTTGTCCCATAACAACCAGCGTAGGTACACTGACTTCATACTCATACACTCTCATCTTCAGCTGGTACATACACTTCGGCACAACCTGAACTCCGCCACATCCAACCAGCATAACATTGGCTTGCATCTCACACGGATCCAGAGTCAATCCTGCGTCAAGTAGACGGGACACTGCAACTTCACTGATGGTGCAGGCCATAGAGCCACTGTCTAACAAGGCTCTTAGAGGAACGGCATCATTGACTAAAGCATCAGTGTAGAAAAGGCTGTCTGCCCGTGCCAGCTGGGCCACATTCTGAAACAGAACTACATTATCACTTGTCACTGACCTGCAAGTCGACTCATACAGTGCCCTCCACTAATATTGGCACCCTTGATAAATATGAGCAAAGTCGGCTGTGAAAATAAATCTGCATTGTTTATCCTTTTTATCTTTCATTCCAAAAATTCACAAAATTCCAACCTATCACTGAAGTAAAACAATTGAAAATGGGGGGAAATCTCATTGTGTAAGAAATACTTTCTCTAGTTCATGTTGGCCACAATTATTGGCACCCAATTATTGCAACGTCCTTTCCCAGCACAACAGCTCTGAGTTTTCTCCTATAATGCCTGAAGAGTTTGGAGAACACCTGATAAGAGATCAGAGACCATTTTCTTCATACAGAATCTCTCCAGATCCTTCAGATTCACAGCTCCATGTTAGTACTTCTTCTCTTCAGTTCACCTCACTCATTTTCTACAGGGTTCAGGTCAGGGAACTGAAATGGCCATAGCAGAAGCTTGGTTTTGTGCCCAGTGACCCATTTTTGTGTTGTTTTTGAGGTTTGTATTTGGATTATTGTACGGTTGGAAGATCCAAACATGGCCCACTATAAGATTTCTAACAGAGTCAGTCACTTATTGATTTTTTTATCTGTTGGTATTTGATAGAATCCATGATGCCATGTGTCTAAACCAATGTCCAGGACCTCCAGCAGAAATATAGGCCCACAACATTAAAAATACAGCAGTATATTTCATTGTACACATGGGGTACTTTTTATCCCTGTGTGCACCAAACCCATCTTGAGTGTTTGCTGCTAAAAAGCTCATTTTTTAGTTTCATCTGACCATAGAAGCCAGTCCCATTTGAAGTTCCAGTCGTGTCTGACAACTGAATATGCTGGGGATTATTTTTGGATGAGTGAGGAGAATTTTTCTTGAAACCCTCCCAAACAACATGTGGTGATGTAGGTGCTGTTTGACAATTTTTTTTTTTGGTTTTCTGTCCCCGAGACTCAACTATTTTCTACAATTCTCCAGCTGTGGTCCTTGGAGAGTCTTTGGCCACTCAAACTCTCCTTCTCACCGTGCATTAGGACGATATAGACACACGTCCTCTTCCAGACAGATTCGTAACATTTTCTGTTGATTGGAAATTCTTAATTATTGCCCTGATGGTGGAAATGGGAATTTTCACTGCTCTAGCTCTTTTCTTAAAACCACTTCACTAATTTGTGAAGCTCAATTATCTTTTGCTGCACATCAGAAATATATTTTTTTGTTTTTTCTCATTGTGATGGATGATTAAGGGAATTTGACCTTTGTGTTCCTCATATTTATAATCCTGTGGAACAGGAAGTCATGGCTGGACAATTTCATGCTCCTAGTCACCCTGGTGTGCTAAAAAATGTAAATATGAATGGGAATATACTTCAGAGATATTTTACTCATAAGAATTTCTAGGGGTGCCAATAATTGTGGCCAACATGAATTGGAGAAAAACATTTATTTCATCATGAGATTTTCTCCCCACTTTCAATTGTTTTACTTCAATGATAGGTTAGAGTTTTGTAAATTTTTTGAGGGAAAGATCAAAAGGATAAACAATGCAGATTTATTTTCACAGCTGCCTTTGCTCATATTTATCAAGGGTGCCAATAATAGTGGAGGGCACTGTATATGCTTGATGCATCCTCTTGGAGGGTCTGAATTCCTTCACCCGCACTACCCCCTCCCCAGTGCGGGTGTGTCAGTTTCCCTGAGTCTGGGCATGGCTGCCAGACTCTGCACTCCTTCTAGGACAGGTACTGCGCTGGTGACCAACTTCTAAACAAATCAAACATCTTTTCTCTGACATGCAATGTGACCGTGTAGAATGGGTTCTCTCACCACAGACACGACATCTGGATGGATGAGACCAAGAGGGTAACTGTGGTCTATCAGGGGCAGCCTGTATATTAGTGCACTCAAGAACCCTTTCCAGCATGCTGAGCACCCGCTCTAACGTGCCAGTGTCAGTTAAGGCCGTGTGTGGAGGTGCTGTGGTAGTCTCAGGCTTTGTGGTCTGGGTACTGGGAATGCACGCTGCTGCATTCACTGCAGTGTTTTCCACAGTAGTCGTTTCTGGATGGCAGACAGCGGCAGTCGCTACTTGAAACGAGTGGTCAGGAAGAGAGTGAGAGTGCAGTTTCTTTGTTCTCGACTCCCTTTGATGCTCATCAATGGCTTCTTGCACCTCTGCTGATGACCACTTGGTAACAGGCTTGTATCTAAACACATTAGAAAGTCCATCATCAGGGCAATTTCTAATAAACATCATCGCGACTTCCTGTGAGATGTTCTTCATTTGACTACCCTGTTTCTGCAGGTGATTATCAGCAATTTCGGCTGCATTATTAAGACGGACCCAGTAGTCGACGGGGCTTTCTTTGGCATATGGCAGTGTAGAATAGAAGTCTGCTAGTGGAAGACAAGACTCTGGGCTCTCACTAAAATAGCGTAGAAGAATTTTGTAAATAACTTCAGGGGTAACAACCATGTCAGGTGAGGGGTTACTTTTTAGCCCTACTTTGACTATGTTTTTAGCTCTACCCAAAAGGTGGTTCAGAACCTCACTGGAATGCTCTGCTTTTGGACAGTCACACTTTCGTAAGTATACCTCCATTAACTCTATCCATTCATGAACAGAGTGTTTGTCTGTACCATCACCACGGAAAATGGGAGGTTCTCTATTGTCAGATCGTACAATCAGATTAAACCTAGATAGGTCAAGAGAAGTGCTAGCATGCTCACTTTTAACTGTCAATGGGCTAGTCTGATGCCCCAGAGTAGGACTACGATCGGCTAAAAGCCTATCCAAAATACTGTCACCAATTTGGCTACCCAGCTCTTCAATGAGCTCTGTTAACTGCAGCCTAGAATCATCAATGATAGGAGCAGAAGTAAAAGAAGCACCAGAATTAATGTTTTCCCCCTCTTGTGAGTAGCGCAGATTAACATTACAAGTTTGATAATTTTCCTTACGTCTCACAACACCATCTGTACTGATTAACCCTCTACCCCTCCCCAAGACTGGTGTAGACATGTTATACATCTTACTGTCTGTACTGATCACTTGTATAAACGCAATAAATTGATTCAATGTCTTAATGATTCAGGGTCCGATTCAAAAGTCAATGTCTCAGAATGTCAGGAAAAATTGAATGTAACTGAGATGAGAGAAGTTCATTAACTGACACTGGAAGGCAGGACGCGATACTCTGCTTGACACCTGGCAGGTGATAGTGGCCGGCTTGCTGAATCCAGGAAGTCACAGTGAAAATCCCACGTAGATGGTCAAACCCCGGTGATCGGCAGCGGCTGATCGGTTGTATCCTAGGAGGTCACGGCACCAGTTTTATGTAGCAGTTCCAGATCTGCACATAAGAAACTTCACACCGGAGATGGCAGGGACGGTTTCACATCACTTCCATTTATTAATCCTGGAACACATGGGACACTTAATCAGAAAAACCATTCTCCACGCTATCCTCTTTCAGCGTCACACACAAGAACAACCGGGAGATAAGGAGAAACTTTTTCCGTCTTGCCTCGCCAGCATCCAATTGCGGTCTGAGGCTGACAATTACAACAATTTTATGTTAACATCGTGCAATACATTAAAACATAAGAAATAAAGAAATTGAAATAAAGTTACTGTTTGTATGTTGTTCTTTTCACATGCATTATCAACAATTAATGTATAAGATTAATGGTCGCATGAACCAGCATACAAACATTCCCCAAAATATCATGCACATTCACAACGATACTATAGAGATATGAATTAGGTGCATAATCCAAATGCGAAGCAATAGAATGTTTTTCAGAATAAGGGGAAAAAGAAAATAATAAAACATAATATTCAAAACCAGTTCACATACATTATCATTCAAATCACTTTTCACTGTTTGAATTAAAGAACTGAACATACCTGGAACACTTAATCAGAAAAACCATTCTCCACGCTATCCTCTTTCAGCGTCACACACTGCACAAACCACCGATTGATTATCTCCACGTGCGTCAGATAAAATTCACGTAAAACTCACTTAAATCTCATAATATACAAATATACATACTCAAAATCGATTCAGAACACATTCAGTTTAGAATTAGATTAACTTTAGTCAAATGAACACTGTTAAACGTACCAAGAACAACCGGGAGATAAGGAGAAACTTTTTGCGTCTTGCCTCGCCAGCATCCAATTGCGGTCTGAGGCTGACGTAACTCCCACACTCCCCAAAGGCATAGCGCGTAACACAGATAAGAGTCCCATTTGCACAAAACACCATAATTAAAGTTCCTACACGCAATAACACAGAATGACCCTTATAGGCATTTAATACATAACAATTGTCTTTTGGCTCCACAGAAAATAAGTTTTGGGAAGTTCATCACAAAGAATACAATAAAATTATTATTTCTCTTCCCAACTGGTTACACGTACACGGACAGCGCGGACGCGGACTGCTTGTATTTATACTACCAAAAGCGTGCGCTGGCGGTCCGCTCCGCGGACGTGTTCCATACATGCACAGCAGATCGGCTTGAGCAGTAAACAAACAATTGCCCAAAGTTATTGCACATCTGGCTGTCTTTATATTGTTTTATCGATGGATTATTGAAGTGCGGGACTGTGGGTAGCAACGAGCGTCTTCACACAGCCTATTGACCGCGCGTACTTGTACTCCCAAAAAATGGGAGGCACGCGGATGTCCGCGTGGACCGTCTGTGCACACCCTCCGCGCACACCCTCTGATGACGATTTTTACGTCAAGCATACCATAACAAAACTACCCTAGCAGACTCGCGGATGCGGAAAGTATAACAGAGGCTTGAGATTACTCAGTGAATTTAGATATCACACCCATCCATTCAGTGTAATGTTCTGCTACTTCTGTAGCCGGAGCCATCGGACCCTGTATGATGGTGGAGACTAAAAATATGACAGATAAGTTACTGGTCATAGAACAAGCAGCAATAAATCTTTTTGACTATTCAAAATCATTACTTCTATAGCTCAGGGTCTGTATTATGATTTCAAAGACCTCATGTTTCTTCAACAAGAGCTCCTATATTGTTATTCATTATTTACAATATCTTATTTCTTAAATGCATTGAGCAGTTGAAACTTTTAACTACCAATTGCCTCTTAATGCATTAAATCTGAAATGTAGAATTTTTGAACATGTCCTTTAACATCTCAGTGTCTATGATTTGACTGAAACACTGTGCTGTACTATAAATAGCTTGTATTAATAAAAAAGGTAACATTTGATCAATCATTACATTTAATCAGCAAATACAAAAACATGCAAAGTAAAAGTGAAAACTAATGAGCTGGATCTCTCTCTCCTACTGACTTACAAGTGTGGATGGGTATCAGCAGGGTTTAAATTGGGCCGGGGCCATCCGGGGCTGAGCCCCGGCACATAGACTCAGGGCTCGACATTAACGCTTCATTAATGCCAGACAAGTAACATGATTAAAACATCACTAACCAAAAATAACTATGTAAACACCAAAACGCAAGTATTATTCTGATTTTATTACATATGCCCCCGGTTTCACAGACAAGGCTTAAACGTAGTCCTAGACTAAAATGAAAGTCTGAGCTATTTCAACTGAAAGAAACTTGCACTGACTGATCTTAAAATATATCAGTGCCTTTGTTTTGTCTCAAGATGCACAACAGTAATGTTTTTTTTCTAAGCATGTTTATAAAAATTGCTTAAATGTCCTAATTGAACTATGATCTAATCCTGGCTTAGTTTAAGCTCCGTCTATGAAACCGGGCCTTAGAGTAAGTGGTGAATAGTGGATATCAACTGTATATAATGTATCTATTGCCAGTATAAGGTTGCACTGCTGAGGCGAGGGGAAATCAAAACAAGCAAAACTCAGCATACTGAGGTAAAAATTCAAAATGGAAAGTTTTTATATTTAAAATACAGTTAGGCAACATCACTCAACGTTTTCACCATTACGACTGTTTAATAGTTATATAAACATTTCAATGAGCAAATACAATAATATTAGGTCACTTCCAAATTTGGCGTGCCACAGCGCATCTCAAAGCAACCATCCGATTAATTGCTGAATGATTCAGTGTTTTGAATGAATCGGTTGAGTCAAAGTTTCATTAGCCCATGCATAAATATCTGATGAATCTGCCATTTGAATGAACGACTCAATGACTCACTCATTAAACGCTCACTACTGGCACCTACTGGTGTTTTAATTTCGTTGAAAAGTAAAATTTCCACCATTTCTTGTTTGTATATTCATATTTTTTAAAAAAAGAATCTCATAATGTAGTTGTATTTTTCAGTGTAAATGATTTAATTTGATAACATAGATAATAACAATCACATTATTATAAATTGAATTTATAGATCAAATGTAAGAATTTGAAATGAAAGTTAATGAGATTAGTGGGAAAATGCCCTCTATAAAGTTAAAAAAAAGCCATTTGATAAACTATAAAAAACATACAGATTTATAGCCTATGTCACAGCTGATAGAAAACGATGATAATACTGCATTAGAATAAATCATACATGCAAAAAAACTAAACACACTCACACATATAATACATATACTGTATATTTCCATTGTCCTCATTTGTAAGTCACTTTGGAAAGGTTTCTGCTAAATTACTAAATGTTTATATATACAGTATATGCTCAATACCAGAGCGCCCCCCACCCCCACCCTTAACAATTCCCAATTTAACCCCTGGGTATCAGTAAGGTTTTAATGGTGTTACTATTCTTACAATCCTGCTTATTAAACATATTGAACATAATGTGAAAAAATTGCACATAATATGTAACCCATAAGAAAGCACAACGATGTAATTTATATCATGATGCAAAATGGTATACAGGAATAAAAATTTCTGACATTGTTCTTTGGGGAGGAACTCCAGTTCCTTGATCCAGTTGATATTTTATTGCTTGATGCATTATTGTGTCACATTTGTTGAGGGCGCAGCATCAGATCTGAAAGAGCTGGATCTGAAGATGATCTACTTACTGTGATTGTTTTTTGTATGACTGTGTAGAGCAGATGAACGACTGAAACACTTCCCACATGCAGTGCAGTGATACGGTTTCTCTCCAGTGTGAATCCTCTCGTGTTTTTTCAGGTCTCCTAACTGACTGAATCTCTTGTCACAGTGTGAACACTTGTATGGTTTCTCTCCAGTGTGAATCCTCTCGTGCAGTTTTAAACAGCTTGCTGTAGTAAAAGTCTTCTCACACTCAAAGCACATGTACTCTCCCACACCAGTGTGTATTTTCTGATGTACTTTCAAACTTTGTCGATGTGAAAAACTCTTTCCACACAAATTACATGAATATGGTTTCTCCTTTGTATGAACTCTCAGGTGCTGCTTCAGGACTGAAGCTCTCAAAAATGTTTTGCCGCATTGATCACATGTGTACAGTTTCTCTCTAGTGTGGATGTTCATGTGTTTCTTAAGGGTTGATGAGTGTGAGAAACTCTTCCCGCACTGATCACAAGTGAATGGTTTCTCTCTTGTATGAACTCTCATGTGTGATGTTAGTTCTCCTTTTAGTGTGAAACTTTTCCCGCACTGATCACATGTATACGATTTCTCTCCAGTGTGGTTCATCTCGTGTCTTTTCAGATGTGATGATTGACTGAATCTCTTGTCACAGTGTGAACACTTGTAAGGTTTCTCTCCAGTGTGAATCCTCTCATGTGTTTTCAGATTTGCTGACCGACAGAATCTCTTGTCACAGTGTGAACACTTATAAGGTTTTTCTCCAGTGTAAATCCTCTCATGCAGTTTTAAACTGCTCGCTGTAGTGAAAGTCTTTTCACACTCAAAGCACATGTACTCTTTCACACCAGTGTGTATTTTCGGATGTACTTTTAAATATTCTGGATGCGAAAAACTCTTTCCACACAAATAACATAAATATGGCTTCTGCTTTGTATGAACTCTCAGGTGATTCTCCAGGTATGAAGCTCTCAAAAATGTTTTTCCGCATTGATCACAAGTGTACAGTTTCTCTCCTGTATGAACTCTCATATGAAGCTCAAGATGAGGTTTGTGTGTGAAACTCTTTCCACACTGAGTGCAGATGAAAGATTTCATGGCCCTATTTTTCTTTAAATCTTTCTGCTTGGGTTTTTCTCCACTTTTGATGTGATTTTTCTCTTCAACTTCACTCAATTCTTCTTTCTCTTCATTATCTTCAATCGACTCTGAAACAAAAGTAAAAACAGTACATTTGTCAGTAACTCATTAAAAAAAACTGAAAACTGAAAGGACATAAAAATTAACCCTGAGCAGAAAGTAGATAATTGTATCACAAAATTTATCTTTTTGATGCAGTTTTATAAATTATACGTCCCTGAAACTTTCCATGAATGAGGGGCACTGATCTTCAAATTATTTGTTTTAAAATATAAAGGGCACAAATCTCATGTAGAAATATGAATATGTTTCTACAACCCCAAATCAGAAAAAGTTGGTACAGTATGGAAAACGCAAATAAAAAAAGAAAGTAGTGATTTCTAAATTTACTTTGACTTGTATTTCATTGCAGACAATATGAACACAAAATATTTCATGTTTTGTCTGGTCAACTTCATGTCATTTGCAAATATACATCCTTTCCTGTCATTCAGACCTGCAACACATTCCAAAAAAAGTTGGGACAGTAAAGCATTTACCATTTTGTAATGTTGCCATTCCTTTTCACAACACTTAAAAGACGTTTAGGGACTGAAGACACCAAGTGATGAAGTGTTTCAGGTGTAATTTTGTCCCATTTTTCCTGCAAACAAGTCTTAAGGTGGGCAACAGTACGGGGTCTTCGTTGTCGCATTTTGCGCTTCAAAATGCGCCACACATTCTCTATTGGAGACAGGTCGGGACTGCAGGCAGGCCAGTCAAGTACCCGTACCCTCTTCCTCCGCAGCCAGGACTTTGTAATGTGTGCAGAATGTGGTTTTGCATTGTCTTGTTGAAATATGCATGGACGTCCCTGGAAAAGATGTCTTCTTGAAGGCAGCATATTGTGCTCCAAAATCTCTATGTACTTTTCAGCATTAATGGTGCCATCACAGAAGTGCAAGTTACCTTTGCCAAGGGCACTGACACAACCCCATACCATGACAGACCCTGGCTTTTGGACTTGTTGCTGGTAACAGTCTGGATGATCCTTTTCTTCTTTGGTCCGGAGCACACGGCGTCCATTCCTCCCAAAAAATACCTGAAATACTGATTCATCTGACCACAGTACACGTTTCCACTGTGTGATGGTCCATCCCAGATGCCTCCGAGCCCAGAGAAGTCGACGGGCGCTTCTGGACACTGTTAACATAGGGCTTCCTTTTGGCACAGTACAGTTTTAACTGGCATTTGTGGATGTAACTACGTATTGTGTTACTTGACAAAGGTTTGCCAAAGTAGTCCTGAGCCCATGTGGTGATATCGCTTATAGATGAATGACGATTCTTGATGCAGTGCCGCCTGAGGGATCGGAGATCACGGTTGTTCAGCTTAGGCTTGCGCCCTTGTCCTTTACGCACTGAAATTCCTCCAGATTCCTTGAATCTTTTAATTATTTTATGCTCTGTTGAAGGTGAAATATCCAAATCTCTTCCCATCTTTCTAAAAATAAAAAAAAGAAAGTAGTGATTTCTAAATTTACTTTGACTTGTATTTCATTGCAGACAATATGAACACAAAATATTTCATGTTTTGTCTGGTCAACTTCATGTCATTTGTAAATATACATCCTTTCCTGTCATTCAGACCTGCAACACATTCCAAAAAAAGTTTTTTTTGGAGCAATTTAGGGCTAGTAATGAGGTAAATTGGTTAAATAATAATGTGATTTGAAACAGTTGATGTCAACAGGTGATTGTAATTATGATTTGGTACAAAAGCAGCATCCAAGAAAGGTCTAGTCCTTTAGGAGCAAAGATGGGCCGAGGATCGCCAGTTTGCCAACAAATACGTGAGAAAATTATTGAAATGTTTAAAAACAATGTTCCTCAAAGAAAGATAGGAAGAGATTTGGATATTTCACCTTCAACAGTGCATAACAATTAAAAGATTCAAGGAATCTGGAGGAATTTCAGTGCGTAAAGGACAAGGGTGCAAGCCTAATCTGAACAACCGTGATCTCCGATCCCTCAGGCGGCATTGCATCAAGAATCGTCATTCATCTATAAGCGATATCACTGGCGATCCTCGGCCCATCTTTGCTCCTAAAGGACTAGACCTTTCTTGGATGCTGCTTTTGTACCAAATCATAATTACAATCACCTGTTGACATCAACTGTTTCAAATCACATTATTATTTAACCAATTTACCTCATTACTAGCCCTAAATTGCTCCAAAAAAAACTTTTTTTGGAATGTGTTGCAGGTCTGAATGACAGGAAAGGATGTATATTTACAAATGACATGAAGTTGACCAGACAAAACATGAAATATTTTGTGTTCATATTGTCTGCAATGAAATACAAGTCAAAGTAAATTTAGAAATCACTACTTTCTTTTTTTATTTTTAGAAAGATGGGAAGAGATTTGGATATTTCACCTTCAACAGAGCATAAAATAATTAAAAGATTCAAGGAATCTGGAGGAATTTCAGTGCGTAAAGGACAAGGGCGCAAGCCTAAGCTGAACAACCGTGATCTCCGATCCCTCAGGCGGCACTGCATCAAGAATCGTCATTCATCTATAAGCGATATCACCACATGGGCTCAGGACTACTTTGGCAAACCTTTGTCAAGTAACACAATACGTAGTTACATCCACAAATGCCAGTTAAAACTGTACTGTGCCAAAAGGAAGCCCTATGTTAACAGTGTCCAGAAGCGCCCGTCGACTTCTCTGGGCTCGGAGGCATCTGGGATGGACCATCACACAGTGGAAACGTGTACTGTGGTCAGATGAATCAGTATTTCAGGTATTTTTTGGGAGGAATGGACGCCGTGTGCTCCGGACCAAAGAAGAAAAGGATCATCCAGACTGTTACCAGCAACAAGTCCAAAAGCCAGGGTCTGTCATGGTATGGGGTTGTGTCAGTGCCCTTGGCAAAGGTAACTTGCACTTCTGTGATGGCACCATTAATGCTGAAAAGTACATAGAGATTTTGGAGCACAATATGCTGCCTTCAAGAAGACATCTTTTCCAGGGACGTCCATGCATATTTCAACAAGACAATGCAAAACCACATTCTGCACACATTACAAAGTCCTGGCTGCGGAGGAAGAGGGTACGGGTACTTGACTGGCCTGCCTGCAGTCCCGACCTGTCTCCAATAGAGAATGTGTGGCGCATTTTGAAGCGCAAAATGCGACAACGAAGACCCCGTACTGTTGCCCACCTTAAGACTTGTTTGCAGGAAAAATGGGACAAAATTACACCTGAAACACTTCATCACTTGGTGTCTTCAGTCCCTAAACGTCTTTTAAGTGTTGTGAAAAGGAATGGCAACATTACAAAATGGTAAATGCTTTACTGTCCCAACTTTTTTTGGAATGTGTTGCAGGTCTGAATGACAGGAAAGGATGTATATTTGCAAATGACATGAAGTTGACCAGACAAAACATGAAATATTTTGTGTTCATATTGTCTGCAATGAAATACAAGTCAAAGTAAATTTAGAAATCACTACTTTCTTTTTTTATTTGCGTTTTCCATACTGTCCCAACTTTTTCTGATTTGGGGTTGTATTACCAGTTATGACTGATGCTGCAGGTGAGTGGTATAATGTCTTAATCATAGAAATAAAGTGTTCACCGAAGCCGAAACATTGCAGAACTGCCCACATATAATTCCACTCTAGCCTGTCAAAGGCTTTTTCTGCATCAAGTGAAAAGACCGCACAAGGGGTTGGGTGGGAGTCCGCAAAGTCAAGAATATGAAGGAGTCGACGCATATTGTCAGATGCATTGCGCCCCTTGATGAAACCTGTTTGGTCCTCCTTGATCAAACTATGAATTACCTTCTCCATACGAGAAGCAAAAACTTTAGCATACATTTTTATATCACATGGGATAAGCGAAATCAGTCTGTAGCTGGAACAATCTAATGGATCTTTCCCTTTTTTAAGAAGTAATGAAATCAATTATGTTTTTTTTATCTCTATGAAATACCCCATGTTCAAATGCAAAATTAAATGAGTTAAACATAAGTATTCCTACAAAATCCCAAATTTCTATATATAATTCAGAGGGGGAAACCATCTAGACCTGGCGATTTGCCCTTTTGAAGGCTTTTTAGAGAGACGTGGAGTTCCTCCAAACTTAATGGGGCCTCCAAAGATTCTTTATCCATCTGTGAGATCCGAGGCAGTCCCAATTTATCTAAATACTGCTTACAAATTGGTTCATCAAAATCCATTTCGGCTTTATACAGATTTGTGTAAAAACTAGGGGTGTCAACTTTAACGCGTTAACGCATGTGATTAATATAAAAAATTTAACGTGTTAATATTTTTTTAACGCAAATTAATCATTTGATAAGGTTTGACCCCAACTTCTTCCCGTCATCGCAGCGTGGAAGGTTATCTATCAGTGTGTGATGAGGATACAGTGAACAGTGTTGTCAGGGTAGCGGCTGTGGCACAAGTGAGCTATTTTGAAAATACAGTCGCGGGAAAAATTACAGAGCTGTGGGTTGCGGTATTTCGGGCTACTTTTATAATCTACTGCGGCCGCCCAAATTGTATATAGACAAATAAAAATTTAAATAGATCCTTTTACTAATGTTTATCATACTTGGAATGTATACCTGGCAACTTCAGAAGTGAGAGGCGCTTGTAACACCACAAACAACGTGAGCTTCAGCCAGAGCATACAACACAGCAGAAATAAACATGACAACAGCCACTATACATTATATAAGATAATAAACACACGATTACGATAGGATATGGTTTCTATGTGATTTTCTTGAGATGAATGTGTAACTTACATCTGAAGTGCTAATTTTTGCAGCAATATAAAACGCTATAAATAGCATATTTTAACAACAGTAAACAACCAAATTCCACATTTGATCACAAAGGGACGTTATTACAAACACTCGATGGTGGTTTGAAGTGAGTTCTGAGTAAAAGTGTACTATTAATCTCATAAATTGTCTTATGATGCTAATGTTAGCTCTAATGCACCAGAACAGGTCCAATTCTTCTTCATAATGCATTTTGTCATAATACTTCACGTAAGGTCGCAAGAAATGTTGTATTTATTTAGAAATACTTTTGATAATAGTTGGGTAAATGTATACTGGGATTGAAGCGATGTGGCTTGGTAAACATTTTATTGCCAGTATAAAGACTGATAATGGCTGAATAAAAACATAAAAGAATAATAAGGATTTAAGAATAATAAGGATTATGTATCATACCTGGCGGAAGTGTGAAAGGTTATGATTCCTTAAACTAGTTTGTCATGCATATGTTTATTTCAACACATTTACAGGTAAATCCTAGTATTTTAAATTTGTGATTAATCATGATTAATCACAGTCCATGACTGTGATTAATGCAATTACATTTTTTAATCGATTGACAGCACTAGTAAAAACCTTTAAATATTTCATTAATTGCCACAGGGTTCGTGGTGACCTGATCATCCGATGATTTTATTGCGCTAATATATGCCTTAGACTCGCATGCTTTCAACCTAAGGGCCAATAAATGACTAGGTCTCTGATTCAAAATAATATTTTTGCCTAGTCCTATGTAAAATAAATTCCACCTTTGAGTGTGAAAGTAAATCATATTCTTTTTTTAAAGAGGACAACTGTGTAGCCTGTTGCTCAGTAAAATGATGTTTTTGTAGGTTTTGTAATGATTGGATTTTATTTTCTAATTGTGTAAACTGGTGAGTTTTCGCTTTGGCAAGAGTAGAAGAGAAAGATATACAGAAACCTCGTATACCACACTTAGTCATTTCCCACAGTATTTGAGGATCCACATTAGAGGGCATATTAATTTCAAGAAATTCCTTAATATATTATTTTAGAGAAGTAATGAAAGTCTGATTACTTAATAATTATATGTTAAAGCGCCATCTAGGGGACTTGGCTTTAACATCGGAAATAGGAACACTGCACAACACAGCAGAATGATCAGATAATAAAATTAGTAATATAGAGATGGAGGAATTAGACCAAATTAAAGATGGGCTGAGAAATATGTAGTCTATCCTAGAGAAAGTCTTGTCTATTAAAAAAAAAAGTGAAGTCCTTAGCTTTAGTATTCTGAATTCTCCAAAGATCGATTAAGTTGAGCTCAGTGATGAATTTATTCAGTAATTTAGAGGATGGATTGGCTGTTGTATCAGATTGAGATTTATCTAAAGCAGGATTTACTACAGCATTAAAATCACCACCCACCACTAGAGGGCAATCAATCTGCTCAAGTAGAGTTTTGGAAATCTGTGTAAGGAATGCACTGTCTGTCTCATTCGGACCATAAATAGAATGAATGAATGAATGAAGCATTTATATAGCGCTTTATTGTGTATTGCTGTACACCCAAAGCGCTTTACAATCATGTGGGGGGGTCTCTCCTCACCCACCAACCATCCACTTGGATGATGCGACGGCAGCTACAGGACAACGGCGCCAGTGCGCTCACCACACACCAGCTACAGGTGGAGAGGAGAGAGAGATCGAGCCAATCAAGTGGATGGGGATTATTAAGAGGCCATGATCGACAAGGGCCAGTGGAGGGAATTTGGCCAGGACACCGGGGTTACACCCCTACTCTTTACGATGAGTGTCATGGGATTTTTAATGACCACAGAGAGTCAGGACCTCAGTTTAACGTCTCATTCGAAAGATGGTGCTTTTTGACAGTATAGTGTCCCCATCACTATACTGGGGTGTTAGGACCCACACAGACCACAGGATGAGCACCCCCTGCTGGCCTCACTAACACCTCCTCCAGCAGCAACCTAGTTTTCCCAGGAGGTCTCCCATCCAGGTACTGACCAGGCTTAGCCCTGCTTAGCTTCGTGGACAACCGGTCTTGGGCTGCAGGGTGATATGGCTGTGGCACAGAGACCAATGCTAACCTATTATTATATATTTTGCATTGTATAAAAACAAATCTACCCTTCTCATCACTACCAAGGTGTTCAATTGTTAAATTTAACTTCTGGTTAACAAGGATAAGCACCCCCTTAGTTTTATTAAGAGCGCAGGAAAAAGCTGCTAATTTAAAATACTTATTCTGGAAACGTGCCACGTCAGATTGTTTTAAATGCGTTTTTTGTATTAGGGCACAGGAGATAGATTTACGGTGTAAATATTCTAACACACGGGTTCGTTTAACAGCAGAATTTAAACCATTCACATTCAGTGATAAAATATTTAGAGTATGCATTGAATCTTCATAATCCCAAGTCTGTATTCAATAAATGAAAAAAAACAGAAGCACTTCCATTCTGTAAGTAACATGTAAACGCTGATGTGCATTCCAGATACCAAACCTCCTAGATGAAAAATCCTTTTAGAAATAGGGTAAAGTAAATAAAAGTATAAATGTCTGTTGTAAAAAATAAAAACACAAAAACATGAACAACCGACAACCATAAACAAGAAACAACTCAGACAGCACATTACCAAGAACATAGGTCTGACTGAGCAACAAAAAATAGTGATGGTTCGTGACCGATCCACTCCAACGCAAGACATGTCCCCCGAAAGGCTCACGCAGCCAAAAAAATATATTTTTTAATTAAACCTACTCTCCATTAGTCACATCCAAAAAAGGAAAAAAAGGGTGTTAGTCTTACCAGCAAAGAGATCATTGTACCGGATAGATAGGGACAATATCCCAGTAGGAGAGAAGAAAAAGCAAAAGACAGGTTCAAGCATCCATGTCCATCCAGCCACCATCTGCCCTCGGGCAGCTAGAACCGCCCCATCCCGGCCATCAAGCCCCTCCCGCCGGGCCAGAGAGACAGTGGCCGCCTCCCTCCCACTGCACCGTGTCATACGTCTTCTGCTGAGTAGGGATGGGTATCGTTAAGGTTTTAACGGTATTACTACTCTTATCGATACTGCTTATCGGTCCGGTACTTTAACGGTATTCTTATCGGTACTTTTTGTTATACTGTATATATATATATATATATATTATAACAAATTAGGAGCTGAATTAACATTACTTTATATTCTGAAATGTAAAATAAATATTTAATTAAATGAATATAAAACATCAATTTGTAAATGCACCAGTGCATGCAGGCATTTTTAGTGTTTTATATACATAAGATAAGATACAGTAAGAACATGAACAAAGAAACAGAGTAAAAACAAACTGACAAATACAATAAAACAAATATACAAATGAAATGAAATAAACAGTGCTTCATTTTTCCATGAAGGTCTACTAACATTACTGTTCAGGCAAGTAATAGCCTACAAACGAAATCTAAAAGTAATCAAATGTAAATGAACACTGCATAGTTTTCACTGTATTGATAGATTAATGCTTATTAAAGCTATAACCGTTATTCAGATTAAGAGCTGTGGGGATTTTCTCTTTGCATTTTGTTCTTTGATTAACATTGAAGCGCCAGTCTGTCACTTTAAGGCAATATATTGACACATCGGATTTTCTCCGAACAGTTCTGGTCCACTTAAGACAAACTGTTTAAGTGAATACTCTCGTAGCTGGCAATTGTGACATATTTTGTGTGTATTTGATCGTTTGGACGCCCGAAGCTCAAACTGTAATTTGCCTGTCTGTTTGGAGCGCTCCGCGCAGGCACACACACACACACACACACACGCACACACGCACACGCACACACACACACACACACACACACACACACACACACACACACACACGCACACACACACACACGCACACACGCACACACGCACACACACGCACGCACACACACATTTCAGCCTGGGGAGAAGCGTCTCTCGCGCGGATTGTACTTTCAACGTTTTATTATCAAACATGTCCCGCAATTTAGCAACAGTAAAGACGGCACTTTACAACAATCACCGATTGAGCTGATTCAGACGTTAAGTTTTGTTTAGGGAGGAACGAATGCGCACCGCTGTGAAGGGATGGAAGTTGTGCTAGAAGAAACACGGCTATAATCCTTAGAAGCCAAAATCAAAAATAAATAAATAAACATAGCTTAATATAACAGCCACAGGCAGTTAGTTCTCTATTCTATCATAATTAAACAGGGCTTTCATGTCGCGCGTGCTGAAGCTCCTCTGCGTGAGCGCGATCTCGCTTCTGAATTACGAATAGCAAAAATGCATCATAGACAAATGTTTGAATATTATTGCATATAAAAACAGCTGGCAACTCTGGTGAGATAGAATTTACAAGATAATGTGTATATGTAGCAACAATAAATGTGTGTTTTCATAATTTCTCCAGTACCGACAGCAGAACCGATAACGTCAGAGCTTATCGATACTCCGGTCTTTCATAATTTAGCCCCGAGACCGATTAAATACCGAGTTTCGGTACCCATCCCTACTGCTGAGACAGGGAGCTGATAAAATCCTCCGCTTTCTGGGGAGAGTCGAAACTTTTCTGCTCACCCTTGTGCCGTAGTTTAATTACCGCCAGATAGACGAGGAAGGGCTAGAGACCAAGCGCTGTCATCTTCTTCAAATCCGGATTGAATGCCTTTCTCCTGATCGTTGTAGCTGGACTAAAGTCGGGAAAAAAATAGTAGTGTGACATTGTCCTGTGTGCATTTCACTGGATAAGCCTGCCGAGCACCTTTCAGGATATCTGATCTGTCATGCCATCTCAGTACACGGAAGATGAGAGTGTGCGGCCGATCGGAGCCCCTCCCTCCGTCATACATGCGATGCGCCCGGTCAATCTCAATGTCACAACCTTTCAATGAAGGAATCCACTTGGAAAGATTAACTCTGAGGAAACCAGCAGCGTTGGAACCCTCCGCCCCCTCTGGCAGCCCCAGCCGTACGTTGTTCCTCCTGCTCCTTTCTTAAGTCCGTGACTGTCCTCCTATCCTCACGTGCAGCTGCTTGAACAGAATCAACCCGGTCACGTGTCTGCTTCGCCACGGTAGCTATCGCCTCAAGCTCCTCTCTTAGCTCTTTAACAGACTTGTTGGCCGCTTGTATGTCCTCACGCAGTTCACGCAATGCTGGAATCAGCACTGAGTCCACCGCATCTCTTACTGCCGAAGCCACACCCGAATTCAAAGTGCTTTGCTGATCTTTAAGTGCTAGCTTAATGCCGTTAGCAATAGCATCGTCGAGGTCCTCTCTGGAGATGGTGGAATCCTTGAATTTTTTCTTCATTGGCGATTGCTCAATCTCTCTTTTTTCCGATCGCCTTTGTCTGCTGAGACACTCATGATGGTTCCAGTGCAGAGTGGTTTAAAATTTACTGACAGGATTACACAATATGTGGCAAAGTGAGCAGAGCGAAAGACTAAGCTTGCATCGCCGTCGAAGGGTCACGTGGTCCCCACCATATTTTCTATTTCTTATTATTTTTCTTGCTTATGTATTTTCATTGTTTAATCTGATGATTGTGAGGTTTCATTAACTGTTTTGTAAATAAGAGATAAGAGGGAATGTTTATGGAAACTCAAGGTTTATTATGGGATGTTTTTTGTGTTTGGTAAAACACTACTTGTTGGATTTGTGTTCGTCAGATGAAGTCTGAGCATTGAAACACACACAACTAAGATTATTCAATAAATGTTGCTCCTTTTATCATCATCACTTCGTCTCCTGCTTCTGCTCTTCTCTGGCTTTGCTCAGTCAACTTCTTGGTTGATAAAAGACCGTTAATACAGTGTTGGGTATCGACAACCCTGCTGACTATTTGTTCAGATACCAGACAAAATAGATATTTTCTGAAAGGTATTCTGGCATCTGGGACTGGATCTTAATTATTTGGAGTGGAGACTCGATCTAACATACATTTAGTTGAAAAAAAGTACCCAGTTCACAGGAAGCGTCCCTTATTATTTGATGCTTCAGCAAAATTATTCAACAGCTCTAGAGATTTTTCCTGTTAGAACAAGCCAAAATCTAAAACTGCCTGAAACTTTTTAACTGTCAGCATTATTAATTAATAAATGAAGAATAAAGACCAACCTGTTTGTTGTTCAGTATTGTCAGTGTGTTTTGATTCTGCAGGGTTCTGGATCTCTCATCTTCTCTCTGTCCTCTTTAATAAACTCAGTCTTTGCAGATTTCAGCTCTTCCTGATGCTCTGATGCTCGTCTTCACTTGTAAACTCATGGGAATATTCCAGCATTTATTCCTGAATTGCTGAATGTGTGATTGTTGTGGGATGAGTTTCACTGAGCATGAATTTCTGTGAGGAAGAAGCAGATTTGCCAAAATAAACAAATCAAAGAGTCACAAAGTTTTCCATTAAATTACATTTTGAGGTCAAAAGTTCGCATCCCCCTTTCAGAATCTGCAAAATGTTAATAATTGGGTGAAAACTTTTTGAATTTGAAGACCAGGGTAAGTTTAACTTATTTTGACTTCTGTGGAACATGTAAGTGTCTTCTGTAGCTTCTGAAGGGCAATACCAAATGAAATATAGGCAAAATAAGAAAAATGTACACATCTTCATTCTGTTCAAAAGTTTTCACAGAATGAATTTAAAAATAATTTAAAAACACACAGGTTTGTAGTAGGTTCCTAGTGACAAGAATTACTTACTACAGGTGAGACTTTAAATAAATATATAATTCAACAAAATATTTTCCCGTTCTGAAGTTTGTAGTACATAGTGTCCAGACTGACTTAATACTACCTCCCTTTATACAAGTACAGTACTTAGCATATACAGGTGCATCTCAATAAATTAGAATGTCGTGGAAAAGTTAATTTATTTCAGTAATTCAACTCAAATTGTGAAACTCGTGTATTAAATAAATTCAATGCACTCAGACTGAAGTAGTTTAAGTCTTTGGTTCTTTTAATTGTGATGATTTAGGCTCACATTTAACACAAACCCACCAATTCACTATCTCAACAAATTAGAATACTTCATAAGACCAATAAAAAAAACATTTTTAGTGAATTGTTGGCCTTCTGGAAAGTATGTTCATTTACTGTACATGTACTCAATACTTGGTTGGGCCTCCTTTTGCTTTAATTACTGCCTCAATTCGGCGTGGCATGGAGGTGATCAGTTTGTGGCACTGCTGAGGTGGTATGGAAGCCCAGGTTTCTTTGACAGTGGCCTTCAGCTCATCTGCATTGTTGGGTCTGGTGTCTCTCATCTTCCTCTTGACAATACCTGATAGATTCTCTATGGGGTTCAGGTCAGGTGAGTTTGCTGGCCAATCAAGCACAGTAACACCATGGTCATTGAACCAGTTTTTTGTACCTTTGGCAGTGTGGGCAGGTGCCAAGTCCTGCTGGAAAATGAAAGCAGCATCTCCATAAAGCTTGTCAGCAGAAGGAAGCATGAAGTGCTCTAAAATTTCCTGGTAGATGGCTGCTTTGACTGTGGACTCAGAAAACACAGTGGACCAACACCAGCAGATGACATGGCAGCTCAAATCATCACTGACTGTGGAAACTTCACACTGGACTTCAAGCAGCTTGGATTCTGTGCCTCTCCAATCTTCCTCCAGACTCTGGGACCTTGATTTCCAAATGAAATGCAAAATTTACTTTCATCTGAAAAGAGGACTTTGGACCACTGAGTTATTTTTCTCCACAGCCCAGGTAAGACGCTTCTGACGTTGTCTCTGGTTCAGAAGTGGCTTGGTAGCCCTTTTCCTGAAGACGTCTGAGCGTGGTGACTCTTGATGCACTGACTCCAGCTTCAGTCCACTCCTTGTGAAGCTCTCCCAAGTGTTTGAATCAGCTTTGCTTGACTGTATTCTCAAGCTTGCGGTCATCCCTGTTGCTTGTGCACCTTTTCCTACCCAAATTCTTCCTTCCAGTCAACTTTGCATTTAATATCCTTTGATACAGCACTCTGTAAACAGCCACACCTTTCAGTAATGACCTTCTGTGACTTACCCTCTTTATGGAGGGTGTCAATGTTCGTCTTCTGGATCATTGCCAAGTCAGCAGTCTTCTCCATTATTATGGTTTCAAAGAACAAGAGATACCCAGAATTTATACTGTAGGGATGGTCAATAATTGAAACTCAAATGTAAATATTCTAATATTTTGAGATACTGATTTTTGACTTTCATGAGCTGTAAGCTCTAATCATAAAAATTAAAACAAAAAAAACTTTTGAAATGTTTTACTTTACATGTAATGAATCTAAAATATATGAAAGTTTCACTTTTTGAAATAACTTACAAGAAAAAATGAACTTTTTCACGACATTCTAATTCATTGAGATGCACCTGTGTATATATATATATATAATATATATATATATATATACACATATACTGTATACATGTAATTAACCAAAATGCAATTTTTTTTCACATTCCAAAATGTTGTAGCTCACTTCAGTAAGTGTCTAACTGAGAGCTAGTTTAAGTAAGGTGGATATACTTTCCTCATTTGTGAAACTATTTGTCCATGCCTGAACCATATTCAACTCATCTGTTATGAACGGAGGAACACTAAATCACAATGACTGTTTTTGCCGGTTGAATGAAGGGCATTTCTGGAGTAAAACTCTCCTTTCTGTACTTTAAGGACTGTGCCATTATTTTTTCTGTGAAACAAAAGTTAAGTGTGTTTGTTGTAATATTTGGCCGAAAAAAAAAAAATTATTTGAAAATCTGGAATCTGAGGGTGCAAAAAAATCTAAATATTGGGAAATTCGCTTTTAAATTTGTTCAAATGAAGTTCTTAGTAATGCATTATACTAATCAAAAATTAAGTTTTGATATATTTATGGTAGGAAATTTACTAAATATCTTCATGGAACTTGATCTTTCCTTAATGTCCTATTTTTGGCATAAAAGAAAAATCGATAATTTTGACCCATACAATGTATTTTTAGCTATTGCTACAAATATAACTGTGATGTTCTACAAAACAACAAGCTTTAAAACACTTTTTTTTTCTTAAGCTTCATGGTGAAAACTTCTACATCACTCTTGTCAACGTAGTCCATTTATCTTGTGGTTATTTTTGGATAAATAGTGGGGGGGGGGGGGGCGATTTCCCACACTCTACCTTACCTCAAATTCCTGCTGCCCTCAAACTTAATTACGCAAAATAATCCATGCACGACACCAAAAAGCAAATAATAGAGAAGAAAGAGAAGAAAAAGAGGACTCACCCTCACCGTATAACTCTTCTTTTTCTTCTTGATGTTTAACGGCGGTTGGCATCCAACTTCAATGGTGCATTACCGCCACCTACTGTACTGGAGAGTGAACCGGTTCTAGACAGAGATAAACTAAAACTAAAAGGGAGACTTCCATCTCTCTTCTCCCCTTTAATTAATAATAATGATTTCCAAAACTGTATTCTATATCCTGTTTGCTATACCAGTGTCCTTCAGGAAGCTAAATAAATGAGTACTAATATTATTTGAAGTTTTTCCCAGAAGTTCCTTAAGTGAATTCCCTTGCAGCCCCAAATTCCTTATGTTTTCATTTCATCTTTATCCTTTCTCTCTCATATTTTTAACTCTGGCTGTTTCTCAATTCCAAGAATGCAGAGAACGGACTTGCAAGGCTTCCTTGGAAGAACGAACTCGGAGGGACGTAAGGACACAGAACGCACACTTATGAGAATTGAGATGTACTGTGTTCTTGCTTAACTGACCGCATAGTCTCAGCATAAGCAGCGGCCAATGGACAGTAAATATAACATAACATTACAAACAAATGTCATAACTTATTAAAACATACTATAATAAATATTATATTTTCATATAATTGTATATATTTATTTTACAGCGTTATATGTTTAACTATGATTTTACGATTCATTTTAATATGCCAGTAAGAATACTGCAGACTTTCTCCAGGTCTTACCACTTTATTAAAATAAAGCAAAACAAAACGATAAATGTTTACTTTCAAGAGCCGTCAAGTATTTGCGAGAGTGAGTTTAAAGCTTACAGGCTTCCGTTCACCGGCCGCCCGCAGCGTCTTCTGGGATTTCTAACGGCTCGATTCTCTCAAGTCTGCAATCGATGTATCATCGATATCAAGAACACATCCGGGAGCTTTCATGCGTCCTCTGTACTTGCATTCTTGAGAATTGGAACCAAAGAGTATAGAAGACCAAGAGGCGAAACTCTGATGCTTTTCGGGTAACAGCCACTAGGTGGCGCTTCGGTAGCGCGGCCGCCATTTTGGGATGCAAATTCCAACTGGACAACGTTACAGATATGGGTCATTCTACAGAAACGTCCACTTTTGGTATGGCAAGATGTCTTAAAATGTATTTATTTTTTAACATTTAAACTTATACCACATTATTACCTTTTGACTATATGAATACATATAAATGACAGCTTAATTATTTATTTTTTTAGCTTTTTTGTGCAATTATTTCAAGACCACATGTATCATTTTTTTGTCACTGGTGTTACCTTCTTTAGCAATATAAAATGTTTTTATGAAATATTATTTCTAAAAGAAATTTCAGCACATGTAGTCAGAGTTACAGAAAAAAAATGAAAATGCAAGAAATAAGGAGATTGTTTTATTTATTTAATGTGACAGAAAAAAACAGTACAGTAACACAGCACAGTAACACCAGTGACATACATAAGACCTGATATACTGATCTTCACTGCTGTTATCCATAAGGAAGGTAACACCAGTGACATACATAATACCTGATATACTGATCTTCACTGCTGTTATCCATAAGGAAGGTGACACCAGTGACATACATAAGACCTGATATACTGATCTTCACTGCTGTTATCCATAAGGAAGATAACACCAGTGACAGTAACACCAGTGACATACATAAGACCTGATATACTGATCTTCACTGCTGTTATCCATAAGGAAGGTAACACCAGTGACATACATAAGACCTGATATACTGATCTTCACTGGTGTTATCCATAAGGAAGGTGACACCAGTGACATACATAAGACCTGATATACTGATCTTCACTGCTGTTATCCATAAGGAAGGTGACACCAGTGACAGTAACACCAGTGACATACATAAGACCTGATATACTGATCTTCACTGGTGTTATCCATAAGGAAGGTGACACCAGTGACAGTAACACCAGTGACATACATAAGACCTGATATACTGATCTTCACTGCTGTTATCCATAAGGAAGGTGACACCAGTGACAGTAACACCAGTGACAGTAACACCAGTGACATACATAAGACCTGATATACTGATCTTCACTGTTGTTATCCATAAGGAAGGTAACACCAGTGACAGTAACACCAGTGACAGTAACACCAGTGACATACATAAGACCTGATATACTGATCTTCACTGTTGTTATCCATAAGGAAGGTGACACCAGTGACAGTAACACCAGTGACAGTAACACCAGTGACATACATAAGACCTGATATACTGATCTTCACTGTTGTTATCCATAAGGAAGGTAACACCAGTGACAGTAACACCAGTAACAATTTTCATTAAAAATGCATTTTACAAAATGTCAAACCACATTCTGTTAATCATGGTATACTCACTAAATTAATTTGTTTAAACCATTTGTATAATTGTTTTTTTTTTACAATTACCTAACAATAAATAGGTCATACCAGTGACGTCAACTAAAAGCTTCATATGAAATCATGAGATAAATGAGAACATTTCTCATAACTGAAAAGAGACAGTAGACTAAAACACGGGCCTTTTTTTCATAGATCTTTAGAAAATAGGAAGGAGGAAGTCAAGTGATGTCATCAGTGTGATTTTTTTATTCCAAAATAAAAGACTTTTGTTAAGCGGTAACACCAGTGAGACAACTTCAGGTGACCACTATTTTCATTATATATTTTATAATATGTATTTGCCATTTTGTTTTGTATGCCATTTACATAATATATTTGATAGTTATGAATAGACTTTTGTATTTTAAATGGTAGAAAATCCTGTTTTGACCTCAAAATAAAGCACTTTCCCTCTGTACATGGTTGTGGGGACGAGCAGTTTTGTGGTGCTTGGAATTCTAAATTAATAAAAAAATAATAATGCCACATTGATGGCTCAGGAAGATGTAATTGTCCAAATAACTTATTGTTTCATTTTAAAATAAAAAAAAATTGTAACCCTAATGTGTATTTCAATTGTAATATTTCTGTAAAGTCTAGGGACAGAAAAGTGGACGTTTCTGTAGAATGACCCATATACAGAAATAGACAGAATAACAAAGAAAGAGATGTCAAAGTGGAATAAAAGAACGCAATGTTGGGCAATCCACTGCAAAAATATCAGTGTGACAGTAAAAATCTTGCCTTTCATTGTTTTCCTAAAGACCCTGACAGGTAATTATTCACAAAAGTGTACAGGTGCATCTCAATAAATTAGAACGTTGTGAAATAAAGTTCATTTTTTCTTGTAACTTATTTAAAAAAGTGAAACTTTCATATATTTTAGATCATTACATGTAAAGTAAAACATTTCAAAAGTTTTTTTGTTTAAATTTTGATGATTAGAGCTTACAGCTCATGAAAGTCAAAAATCAGTATCTCAAAATATTTGAATATTTACATTTGAGTTTCAATAAATGACCATCCATACAGTATAAATTCTGGGTTTCTCTTGTTCTTTGAAACCACAATAATGGGGAAGACTGCTGACTTGGCAATGATCCAGAAGACGAACATTGACACCCTCCACAAAGAGGGTAAGTCACAGAGGGTCATTACTGAAAGGTGTGGCTGTTTACAGAGTGCTGTATCAAAGCATATTAAATGCAAAGTTGACTGGAAGTAGGGCTGGGTGATATATCGAAAGATATGATCATGCGCATCTCCTCAGTAAAGCCGGTTCCGTTATTAGCGCTAAATCTCCATCACCTGTTTTCAAATAGAGCGGCAGTTAACACACAGAGCCGTAGATCACTGACAAGCTACGCAATATCGAGTTCATTATCGAAGGCGATTCATCTTCGATAATGAACTCGATATTGCGTAGCTTGTCATTGATCTACGGCTCTGTGTGTTAACCGCCGCTCTATTTGAAAACAGGTGATGGAGATTTAGTGCTAATCAAGGAAGCACGAGGGAGGCACGAATAAACTTTAAATGTCTTTAATGATGAAAACGCAGGGGAATAATCCAACATAGGAAAAGCACAAACACACGTAACTAACTGGAGGCTGGTACATGACGGATACACAGAGGGCCTTCCAGGGCGGATCAGGGAGCTTGGGGAGACATGGCGGATCAGGGAGCTCGGGAGGCCGTGGCGGAGCCGGGAACTCAGGGTGCCATGGCAGGACGGCCTCCATGGCCTTGGCATCGCTACTCGGCCCGGCCACTCCAGTTGGGACCCTATAGCCCTCCCAAAAAAATCCTTGGGGGAATTAGGGGCCTACTGGCCAGGATGGGTTCTGGAGGAGCGGGCACTGGAGCCTTTACTGGGCTGGATTCGAGGACTGGAGCCCTCTCAGAGCTGGACTCGGGGACTGGAGCCCTCTCTGGCCTGGACTCGGGGACTGGAGCCCTCTCTGGGCTGGATTCGGGGACTGGAGCCCTCTCTGGGCTGGACTCGGGGATTGGAGCCCTCTCTGGGCTGGACTCTGGGACTGGAGCCTTCTCTGGACTGGATTCGGGATCTGGAGCCCTCTCTGGGCTGGATTCGGGGACTGGAGCCCTCCCTGGGCTGGATTCGGGATCTGGAGCCCTCCCTGGGCTCGATTAGGGGACTGGAGCCCTCTCTGGGCTGAACTCGGGATCTGGAGCCCTCTCGGGGCTAGACTTAGGAATTGGGGCCCTCTCTGGGCCTGACTGGGAAAATACAGCTCTCTCTTAACTCTGGTCAGGTGCTACAGTCACCTCTCGACTCTGGTCAGGTGTTAGAGCCATCTCTCAACTCTGGTCAGGGGCTAGAGTCACCACTCGACTCTGGTCAGGGGCTAAAGTCACCTCTCGGCTCTGGTCAGGGGTTAGAGCCATCTCTCGACTCTGGTCAGGGGCTAGAGCCATCTCTCGACTCTGGTCAGGGGCTAGAGTCACCACTCGACTCTGGTCAGGGGCTAGAGTCACCTCTCGGCTCTGGTCAGGGGTTAGAGCCATCTCTCGACTCTGGTCAGGGGCTAGAGCCATCTCTCGACTCTGGTCAGGGGCTAGAGCCACCACTCGACTCTGGTCAGGGGCTAGAGCCATCTCTCGACTCTGGTCAGGGGCTAGAGCCATCTCTCGACTCTGGTCAGTGGTTAGAGCAATCTCTCGACTCTGGTCAGGGGCTGGAGCTGACACTGGAGCGAACTCTGGGTGAGGTGCAGGGCCATGCAGAGACCTTTGGAGGGGCAGGTGCTCAAAGTATAAAAGGGGCACATGGAACACAGCTTTTAATAGGGCTGTGCTGCTTGCTGATATGTGTATCGACATGGATGCTTCTGTATTGATACAGCAGCAAATGCCATGACGCAGGTTTGAAAAAGAAACAGAACAGAAAAGACCATTTTAAGTTTATATGTTAAAGACATTTTTTGCACCTTTTAATTACTTTGGAATTATATTATTATTATTATGATTATTGTTAATGTGTTTACAGGGTATGGTGGTTTTGCTGTTGTAAACACTACTGTTGTTGTAGAAAAAAATATTCCTGTCTTATTTAAAATAGAATTCTATTCTAATCCTGTTCTGAATTTATTCATTTTTTGAATGATAATGATTATAAAAACAGGATTGATAAGTATAATTCGGAGGAAAATTAGTATAAGCCCAGTGTTTTGATAATTATTTTTAAGGCACTCTATGTTTTTTAAATAAATACTGTAATAATAGTTCAAAGTATGAATAGTTTTTAGTCAGATAACATAAAAAAGACAAGACACCTCGACGCGCTTTAAACTTTTCCCAATTAAACCGCAAGAACGAAAGAGAACAAGCACCTTTGTTTTTATTGCTGTGTGTAGAAATACCTTAGCTGCATTTTTTAGTTAATATTAATTTTAATAAAATGTAAATTCGTCCCCGGCACTTTATTCAAGCTCGAGCAGGTGTTTTCACATAGAGGTTTCTAGATTTAAATCTAGATTTAAATTAAAAGAGACATGACCTGACGTTTTATTCGTATCCAAAATGAGGAGATATGAATATCAGGAGAGCTGAACACTCTTGTGCAGTGCATGTTTAATTCATACTCGAAGCCAGAGGGCGCTCTTGCGCAGAAACTTTTGACGTATGGACAAACTCACACGGCTATCGCAGTAGCTGAGCTGAATAAAAAGCAGAAACAATAAAAGATTGCGAAAATATATGGTTTGTGTGTGTTTTTCAAGTTATCTTCAAGTAATAAATAAATAAACTATATGAAAAATGCAGTACTGATTAACATATCATTTAGTATAGAAACTATAAAATATATTTCCTGAATTATTCTGTGCTAAAAATGGGAAAAGGGTGTTCGTAGTAGCCTTTATAAACCAATCATAAAATTGTCATTAGGAAAACATTGAACAAAAATATTGTAGCCCCTTGCTGCAGTGCTTCCACATACACACAGCTGTGCATGATCTCTTCACGCCGTTCTCATCAAATAATAATCTTATGATCTTAATCTTATAATCTTAATCTTAAATAATAATTCAATAATATAATATAAGTTTACAAGCACACCGCTCCGCTGAGAACTCCACTTACTGGCACCTGCCGACGTTATTGAAGGCATCCTAAAGGCGTGTCTGAACGTGAGGGATCTTCCTGGATGTGATCGTCAGGTGAAAGGTCAATATGTGGATAATATAATTTACGGCTAAACTATTAGTAATTCATTTTACTAATAGTTAGATTGGGCAGGCCTTCACAAAAGGACGTTTAATTACAAAAAAATAATAATAATAAAATAAAATAAAAAATTGCCTTGACAAAAGGGCACTTTGGGCATCAAGGGGAAAAGGTATGTCTTCTCTTTGTTGAAAC
Source organism: Schizothorax lantsangensis (assembly GCA_027422415.1). Classification (NCBI taxonomy): domain Eukaryota; kingdom Metazoa; phylum Chordata; class Actinopteri; order Cypriniformes; family Cyprinidae; genus Schizothorax; species Schizothorax lantsangensis. The sequence continues at coordinate 37,378,903 of CM049840.1, forward strand.
AGGAGTAATGTATTAAGCCTAGAGGAGAAAAAATTGACCTAAAGTATTGATCTCATCAGGCTCGTAGTGATCCAATACCAATATCAACGTTCGTATTGATACTATCAATATTAGGATCAATCTGCCCACCGCTAGAAGAAGAAAAAGAAGAAGAAGGGTCGCAAATGTAGACAAACTCATTCAATCTCAATTATAATACTTCATGGCTTTTAGATATTACAACTAATATAAAATTACTTCTTCCTGATTCAAATACAATCAGCAGACAATGAAAGTTGTTGATAAAATATAAAAAGTAAAGATAATGTATTCATAAAAAATAATTCCAATTTAATTCAATCAGTTTAATCAATTACATTTAATCAGCAAATACAAAAACATGCTAAGTAAAAGTGAAAACTAATGAGCTGAATCTCTCTCCTACTGACAAGTATAGATGGGTATCTGTAAGTTTTTAATGGTGTAACTATTCTTACAATCCTGCTTATTAAACATATTGAACATAATATGAAACAATTGAACATAACATGAAACCCATAAGAATGCACAATGCTATCATTTATATCATGATGCAAAATTATACACAAGAATAAAACTTTTGGACATTGTTCTTTGGAGAGGAACTCCATCTTTGAGTTGATCTGAATCTCAGTTGAATCTGCTGGTTTTAAAGATGAAGATGAACTATTTACTGTGAAAATGATAGATAATGTTTCTTTGTCATGTCCCTTGTAATGACATATTTATCCAAATTATATTTTGTATGGACTTTTTATGCATTTTTATAGATAGGACAGTACAGAGAGATGACAGGAAAGAACTGGGAGGAGAGCGGGAGCGGGATCAGCAAAGGACCTTGGGACGGGAATCAAACTCAGCTCGCCATGAGCGCAGTATGTCCAGATTATATTTCAACTGAAAATTGAGTGCTTACTATTTTCCTTCTGCATTATTGACACACTATTTTCCTACTTAATACTGTAAAGTGCTTTGGCACAATCTGTATTGTTAAAAGCACTATATTAATAAAGGTGAGAAATTAAATATTTTACTGCTTGATGCATTATTGTGTCACATTTGATGAGGAAGCAGCATCAGATCTAAAAGTGCTGGATCTGAAGATGATCTACTTACTGTGATATCTTTGTGTATGTCTGTGTAGAGAAGATGAATGACTGAAATGCTTCCCACATGCAGTGCAGTGATACGGTTTCTCTCCAGTGTGAATCCTCTCATGTGTTTTCAGATGTGTTGACTGACTGAATCTCTTGTCACAGTGTGAACACTTGTAAGGTTTCTCTCCAGTGTGAATCCTCTCATGCTGTTTTAAACGGCTCGCTGTAGTAAAAGTCTTCTCACACTCAAAGCACATGTACTCTCTCACAGCAGCATGTATTTTCTGATGTACTTTTAAATGATCTAGATGTGAAAAACTCTTTCCACACAAAAGACATGAATGTGGTTTCTCATTTGTATGAACTATCAGGTGTTTCTTCAGGTCTGAAGCTCTCAAAAATGTTTTGCTGCACTGATCACATGTGTGCGGTTTCTCTCCAGTGTGGATGCTCATGTGTAGCTTAAGGCTTGATGATTGTCTGAAACTTTTTCCACACTGATCACAAGTGAACGGTTTCTCTCCAGTATGAACTCTCATATGTGCCATAAGGTGTCCTTTTAATGTGAAACTCTTCCCGCACTGATCACATGTGTACGGTTTTTCTCCAGAGTGGATCCTCTCATGTTTTTTCAGGTCTCCTGACTGATTGAATCTCTTGTCACAGTGTGAACACTTGTGAGGTTTCTCTCCAGTGTGAATCCTCTCATGCCGTTTTAAACAGCTCGCTGAAATAAAAGTCTTCTCACACTCAAAGCACATGTACTCTCTCACACCAGTATGTTTTTTCTGATGTACTTTAAAGCTATATAGATGTGAAAAACTCTTTCCACACAAATGACATGAATGTGGCTTCTCCTTTGTATGAACTACCAGGTGATTCTTCAGGTCTGAAGCTCTCAAAAATGTTTTGCCGCATTGATCACATGTGTGCTGCTTTTCTCCAGTGTGAATACTCTCATGTGTTTTCAGATGTATCGACTGACTGAATCTCTTGTCACAGCGTGAACACTTGTATGGTTTTTCTCCAGTGTGGATCCTCTCATGTGTTTTCAGATGTCCTAACTGACTGAATCTCTTGGCACAGTGTAAACACTTGTAAGGTTTTTCTCCTGTGTGAATCATGTCATGCTGTTTTAAACGGCTCGCTGTGGTAAAAGTCTTCTCACACTGAAAGCACATGTACTCTCTCACACCAGTATGTATTTTCTGATGTCTTTTCAAATGGTCTAGATGTGAAAAACTCTTTCCACACAAAAGACATGAATGTGGTTTCTCCTTTGTATGAACTCTCAGGTGTGTTCTCAGGTCTGAAGCTCTCAAAAATGTTTTGCCGCATTGATCACATGTGCACAGATTCTCTCTAGTGTGGATGATCATGTGTTTCGTAAGGTTTGATGATTGTGAGAAACTCTTCTCGCACTGATGACATTTGTACAGTTTCTCTCTAGTGTGGATGATCATGTGTATCGTAAGGTTTGATGATCGTGTAAAACTCTTCCCGCACTTATCACAAGTGAATGGTTTCTCTCCAGTATGAACTGTCATGTGTCGCTCAAGATCACATTTGTATGTGAAACTCTTTGCACACTGAGTGCAGGTGAAAGATTTCTTGGTCCTTCTTTTCTTTAAATCTTTCTGTTTGGGTTTTTCTACACTTCTGGCATGATTTTTCTCCTCAACTTCACTCAATTTGTCTTTCTCCTCATTATCTTCAATCGACTCTGAAATAAAAGTAAGAACAGTACATTTGTCAGTAACTCGTTAAAAAAACAGAAAAGTGAAAGGACATCATAAAGTGAAAGGACATAAATATAAACCCTAATATAACAGAGGAAAGTAGACAATTGCATTACAAAGTTTTGATAATTTTGATGCAATTCTATAAATTATATGTCCCTGAAACTTTCCATGAAGGAGGTACACTGATCTTCAAATTATTATTTTTAAAATATTATGGGCACAAATCTCATGTTTCTATAGGGAGAACAATTAAATATGTTTGAAAGGGAAACAGGTCAATTTAGCTCAAAGGGAATCATTTAAGATTTTCTAGGGAATTTGGACAGAATCACTAATTTATAGCTGATCACGGAGTCGGCCAGCGATTCGTATAACATCAAATCTACATGGATATTAATATCCAAAATATAGTGAAAGCACTATTTATTAGCACAGTAACAAGATCGGCAGTTTAAGACATTAACTTGTAAGCACAAAACACAAGAAATTTCTCTTTTCAATATAAACAAGACTTTATTGGATAAATCTAAGACATAAACTAATCTAACACATAAACATATGGACTAATATATTCACACAAGTTGCAGAAAGAGAAAAAGTGAAGAAAGAATGAGTTTAAGAGAGTGAAAATGTGAAATCCCAAGTTTATAGCAATATGTGCAATTGCATAGACCTGAACAATCATCAATCACTTAAGTAACCCTGGCATTGAGTTCCTCAGTGAGGTTAAAATTTATAGAATCTGGAGGTACTTGTGTTGCTTGTTTAGGGGGTTCCCTTTTTGTCATCCTTGCAGAAAGGGGTTTCTCAAGGTTGCTGATTGGCTGGAAATTCAGTGGTCATTAAAGTGATGTATTGGGAAACCAATGGTTGGTCGTTGCCTGAAGATGCGGAGTTGTAGGCTGGTTGTAGTTTTAAGGTGGTCACAGACTCAAGGTGAACTCTGAGACACGGCAAAACTCAGATCACTAAACTCTCAATGGAAAAGAAAAGAAACTAAAGTAAAAGAAAGAAAAGAGTAAAGTTTGACTAGACAAGGTGGCGTTTCTCCTCATGGTTTTAGAGGAGCTGCTGGTATGCAAGTCAGAGCACGCTGGAACGGTGCTCGAAGAATTTACACACAAAAAGCATGGCTAAAAGCATAAAGCAAATGCAATGACTAAAAAGCTTAGACAAAGCCAAGCCAGTGTCTGCCTGTGGTGGAATGTAAAGAGCAGTAACAATGATCGATGAAAACTCCCGGGGCAGATAGAATGGGCGGCAAATAATGGATAGATGTTCCAGATGAGGTGAGCAGGAGCGCGACAGAGAGGAGATATTCCTGGGGTCACACCATTTCTTGTTAATCATGAAACACACTCCTCCACCTTTGGATTTACCGGCCTCGGCTGTTCTGTCCATCCGTAAAGGAATCCGATTGCATTTTAGTGACATTTACCTTTGAGCAAGGACCAATAATGGTTTAGATGTAATTTATGTATATTTTCTACCTATTTAATTTGGGTTAATCTAGTTGCTCAAATGTCAGAGCCAAAGGAGCCCACAGTTCAGGCAAGTGACAGCATTAAGGATAGTGGAGATTCTCAAGCACAACCTGAAATAAGTCCAGAGGGTATTGAAGTACAGCAAGAAGAGGAACAACAGTTAAGACAAAGTAAAAGAAAAATAACTCTAACAGAGAAATGCAAGTTGCAAAAATTAAATCGCTTCAACAGAGGTTTATGTATATTTATAACAAATGGAAAATATATATGTCAAATCTTCTAAGCGGATGTTATCACAACCAACAGAGACTCTATCTGATGACCTGCTCAATGATATTATTGGTGATGTTGGAGGTCTTTCTGCAGATGTCCAGCGTGTTTATGAGGAGCTACGCAAAATTACAACTCCAGAGCAAGAAACTCGTCGAAGAGTGGATTTGTGAGTGGAAGTTTCTAACCTCATTGTATCTAGAGCCTCAAGTCGATTGCAAGGAAGAACTCCAGAAGGAGAAAAGGAAGATTGGCCAGAAGCAGGCTCTCTCTTCAAGTCAAGTGAGTCAAGTTCTGTCTCTTCTACCTTGAAAGGAGCCTCGGAGTGTGTTCAAGTAGGTCTTATGTGAAGCAACAATATGCTGCTGCTGATGCTGCTGCAAGCCAGGCTGTTTTGGAAGTGTTAGAAGAACAAAGTAAAGAACAACTGGAAATTCAGCTCTTAGAAGCTCAAGTTAAAAAGAAGATAGCTGATCAAGAGGCAGCAGCTGCAAAACGTCGTTTAGAGCAAGAAGCAAAAGAGGTGAAACAAAGAATAAAGAGAGAGGAAGAGGAAGACAAAATTAAAGCTCAACTGGAAGAAGAACATGGAGCTCTACAAAAGACTCTTGAGGAAAAACGGAGAAAGATAAAACAGTTAGAAGCAGTGAAAAGTCTGAAGGTAGCACGAGTGAGAATGAAGGTGTATGATCAAGAAAAGGAAATAGAAGATCAGAAAGACTTCCTGAAGATGTCTCCTGCGCCACAAGTTGTGACCACCTCCTCCTCAAATGAAAGTACAGCCGATCTCGTGAAGTTGCTGGTAGGTGCTTTAAGTGCAAATAGAATTCCAGTTCCTGAACCATCAGTATTTAGCGGGGATCCATTGAAGTACAGTGACTGGAAACTTTCCTTCGAAACACTGATTTACCAGAAGAATATTCAAGATAAAGAGAAGATTTATTACCTCCGTAGGTATGTAAGTGGCCAAGCTAAGAAAGCGCTCGATGGGTATTTCTTACTTGGAACTGAATCTGCTTATGCTGCCGCATGGGAAATTTTGGAGGAGAGATACGGAAATCCATTCACAATTGCAAAATCATATAGAGATAAGCTCCAAGCGTGGCATAAGATGGGCTCTAGAGATAGTTTTGAGCTCAGAGAATTTGTTGATTTTCTTCGTAGTTGTGAGGTTGCCATGGTTCACATCAAGGCATTGGAAATCTTGAATGATTATAATGAGAACAGAAAGATTCTTTCAAAATTACCAGAATGGCTAGCAGTGAGATGGAATTGTAAGGTTATTGAAATAGAAGAGGAGACTAACCAATTTCCCTCCTTCAGCCAATTTGTCAAGTTTTTGACAAGAGAGGTGAAAATTGCCTGCAATCCTGTTACATCCTTACAAGCACTTAAACTACACTGGTAAAACTGATGTGTTAGATTTACTTAAAATATATATGCACCATTTTTGCATCATACTTTTTAAGTAAACCCAACTTGTTTATTTTAAGTAAAATAACAAAGATAATCTTTGTTATATGAACTTAAATATTTGAGTTCACTCAATATTCTTTACTTAAAACACGCAATATGATATAATCTACTAAGTAATTTCAAGTTGTGTTAATTTAACATTTAAACTAATTTATATAAAACATATAATTTATTGAGTTGAACCAAAATAACATTTTAACTTATTTTAGATCTTAAACTATTGGTCTGCTTTCTGCACTATTACATTTCACTCAGTCATGGTTTATAAAATTTACTTAATACAGCACTGGAATAAAACACGCTATTAAAACATCTGGTTCACTTGCAAACATGAAAGTAAGCAAGTAGACAACTTGTCATACATTTAAATAACATGTTCACTCATTATAATTATTACCCAAATGAACACATAGACCTCAATACCTGGTACATCATACACAATGATGGTAACAATCAGTGGATAGTGTTTGAGTATGAATGGGTCATTTTTGAGTAGAAAATTAACTCCAGATGTCAGAAAACAGTAAGTTACTAAACCTAACAACAAAAGCAACCATAAAATAGTGTAAATACATCTCGAAAACAGTTTTTTTTTTTAACCTTTTTAATTATTCATGCCCCAGTGCATGATGGGAAAAACGGGATCATAACTTAAAGAATCCTTGTAAACATAACAAACAATTCTAAGTAAATTATACTTATAAGTTCAAACTTTAATTTCTACAAGCTTAAATTGAGTAATATTATAGAATTTACTTAATTTTTTTAATTATTGCCTGAACTAAATTATTTAATGTAGAAATTACTTTTGTTTTTATGTAGTATTTACTTCACCACAAAATCATTTTTCTCAGTGTAGGTGAGGTTGAAAACCCAAAGTTTCAAAAACGTCAAAGCTTTGTAGCAAAGACCCTAACTACAAGTACCAGTGAAAAACCTGTCATAACATGCATTTTCTGTCAGAAGACTGGACACATTTTGCACAGATGCAGGAAGCTTATGGAGAAATCAGTTTCAGACAGAATTAAATTTATTCAAGCTGAAAAGTTATGCTTTGGTTGTCTTAAGCCTGGCCATTTCTCAAAGAATTGCAAGAGTAGGAGTGTCTGTGATATGTGCCACAAGATGCATCCAACCTGTCTTCACGAGGAGCGAATTAAAGAAAATCAAAAATTTCTACAAGCCAAGTCAAGTACAAGTGAAGAAAGGCACAGAGAAAGACCTCCATCAGTACAACCTAAAGAAATATCTACAGTTGTTACTTCAAATAGAGTAATTCTTGATGAGTCTAACATGCAAACAGCAGCAATAATTCCTGTCTGGATTTCCTCCATAACTCAACCAGCACAAGATGTTCTTGTTTATGCTCTTTTAGACTCTCAAAGTGACACAACCTTCATTTTAAATGAAGTAGCTGAAGCATTAGATCCTTCCATTCGTAGCGAAAACACTCAAACGAGTTGTCTTCAATCAGCTCTCACTGTTTCCTTCACAGTACAACAAACTGGATGCTAAACAGTCAGGTTTCAGGAGTGGCCATTCAACAGAGACTGCGCTACTCTCAGTCACTGAAGCCCTGCGAGTCGCAAAGGCCGATTCCAAATCATCAGTCCTCATTCTGCTGGATCTTTCTGCTGCTTTTGACACTGTCAATCATCAGATCCTCCTGTCCACCCTCTCATCGCTGGGCATCACTGGGATTCCACTTCGCTGGTTTGAATCCTATCTCACCAGTAGGTCCTTCAGGGTGGCCTGGGGAGGGGAGGTATCCAAAGCACATCAACTGGTCACTGGGGTTCCTCAGGGATCGGTTCTTGGACCCCTCCTCTTCTCCACATACACTACATCACTGGGACCCATCATACAGGCACATGGCTTCTCCTACCATTGCTACGCCGATGACACACAGCTCTATCTCTCTTTTCAACCAGATGATCCAACGGTAGCTGCACGGATCTCAGGCTGCCTGGCGGACATCTCGGCATGGATGAAAGAACATCACCTACAGCTCAACCTGGCAAAGACTGAGCTTCTTGTCATCCCTGCCACTCCGACTCTACAGCATGACTTCTCTATTCAGTTAGGCACATCAATAATTACCCCATCAACTTCGTTCAGAAATCTTGGTGTAATCCTTGATGACCAGCTGACCTTCAAAGAGCACATTGCAAAGACTGCTCGATCTTGCAGGTTTGCACTACACAACATCAGAAAAATCAGGCCCTTCCTGACAGAGCATGCTGCGCAACTTCTTGTCCAGGCCCTTGTCGTTTCTAGGCTGGACTACTGCAATGCTCTTCTGGCTGGTCTTCCAGCAAACACAATCAAACCTCTACAAATGATTCAGAATGCAGCGGCACGACTGGTCTTCAATGAGCCCAAAAGAACCCATGTTACACCTCTCTTCATCTCACTGCACTGGCTACCAGTGGCAGCTCGCATCAAGTTCAAGACACTGATGCTTGCATACAGAACGACCACAGGCTCAGCACCCTCCTACTTCCACTCACTATTATGAATCTACATCCCCTCCAGAAGTCTGAGATCTGCTAGTGAGCAACGCCTTGTGGTACCATCACAGAGAGGCTCAAAATCACTCTCCAGAACATTCTCGTTCACCATTCCTGGATGGTGGAATAATCTTCCCACCCCTATCCGGAATGCTGGATCCCTGTCAATCTTCAAGCAACAACTGAAGACTCATCTCTCAGCATGCTGCCTCGTCTCCTGGTTGTTCTAACTTTGGCCTGAAACATCTGGCAACTCAAGGGTGTGGCCAGTATAGTGAAGACACCATATGCTTCATTCAAAGAAATGTCTATGTAGATGATGGTCTGATAAGTATTCAAACTGAGACCAAAGCCATCCATCTTGTCAAAGAATCAAGAGAACTTTGCTTCATGGGCAGGTTAAGACTAACAGTGAAAGAGTGATGGCAACTATTCCAGAAAAAGAACGTGCCACAGTCAAAAATCTGGATATGGCTTTGAGTTTACCTCAAATGGAAAGAGCTCTTGGGGTAGAGTGGTGCATTACATCTGACTCTTTTAAATTCAGAGTTCAAGTAAAACCCAATCCTCTAACAAGAAGGGGTGTGCTTTCTACCATGGCCTCTGTGTATGATCCTTTAGGGTTTATGGCATAATTTGTTCTTTTGGGTAAACAAATACTCCAGCAAATGTGTAAAGAGAAGGTTAGTTGGGATGAGGAAGTTCCAGAGAACTTGAGACCTCTATGGGAGTCCTGGATCAGAGATTTACCCAATCTAGCTGAAATGGAAATCAAGAGAGATTTCTTACCTTCAAATTTCGGCGAGTCCACAACGTATGAGCTCCACCATTTTGCAGACGCAAGTGTTACTGGATATGGTGAATGTACTTACCTGCGAGCAATTAACAAGTCTAATAAAGTTCATTGCTGTTTGGTAATGGGAAAATCAAGAGTTTCACCAACCAAAGTTACAACTATACCAAGGTTAGAACTTACAGCAGCAGTTGTTGCAGTGCAAATAAGTGATATGCTTCGGAATGAGCTAGAAATTCAAGATCTAAAGGAGTTCTTTTGGACCGATTCTACAGTCGTTCTTGGCTACATAAACAATGACGCCAGATGAATTCATGTGTTTGTAGCCAATCGTATTCAGAGAATCAGATCCAGTACAGAGCCTGAACAATGGGCTTATGTTGCTTCTGAGAACAATCCGGCTGATCATGCCTCTCGAGGTTTGACAGCCGAGCAACTTAAAGCCTCAAATTGGTTCACAGGACCAAAGGGAGGAGTCTGGCAGAGGCAAATAAGAACTATAAGAAGTGTTCTTTCTGCTATTCTCGACCAGTCAGAACAAAGGCTTGACAGTACCTCTCTAAGGACATTCCTGTATGAGGTTATGGCCATTGTTAACAGCAGACCACTCACCACTGAACATTTGAATGACCCATCTGGACCTGAACCTTTAACTCCGAACCACATTCTTACAATGAAGTCTACAATCATTCTACCTCCACCTGGACGATTTACAAGAGAAGATATTTATCTTCGAAAGAGGTGGCGCAGAGTACAGTATTTGGCAAATTAATTCTGGACTCGATGGAAAAAGGAATATCTTTTAAACTTGCAACCAAGACAGAAGTGGCACAAAAACAGAAGGAACTTGAAAGTCAATGACATTGTCCTTCTACAAAACGATCTGGCACCACATAATGAGTGGAAGTTGGCCAGAGTCATAGAAGTTTACCCAGGGTCAGATGGTAGGGTGAGAAAACTAAAATTGATGGTTAGTGACACCACGTTTGACAAAGTGAAACCCATAACTAAAACTGTGTTTCTTGAAAGACCTATACATAAGGTTGTTGTTCTGCTGGAAGCAGTTTAAGAAGTATGAGGTTTAAGTGGTTAGTAAAAGGAATGTTTTCATTGAAAGGTAGAAGTGAAAAATGTAAATCAGTAACTATTGCAATTTGAGAAAATCTCACATTAAGGTTGTGTGATTTGGTGGGAGTGTAACTGTTTGCTATTATATTGTATATATTATGTAAATAAGTTGTTTACTTTTTTTAAGATTATTTTTGTTATGAAGAGAATAAGTTATATTTATTTGTGAATTAATTCTTTGTTATTTGGTTTGGGACTTTTATTTTGAAATATAGCTGGTTGTATGTAATGGCTGACTGCCTGCAAGTTTTTCAGTTATTTGTTTTGCTTGGTTTTTATGTTTATTTATATTTTGTATACAAGCAAATATCCTGATCCATACTCCATTCCAGTTGGTGGCGGTAATGCACCAATAAGCTAGGTTGCCAACCGCCAATAAACACCAAAGAAGAAGAAGAAGAAGAAGTTTTTCAGTTCCTGTAAGCAAGCCAGCGGCAAGCACGAATGTTATGCATGTGCATGCTTATGGATGTCTCTTGTAAAGGATTTGAACGGGAGATTAAGGAGTATTCAAGACAATTTCTTTCATATAGTATGCAGCCAACAAGGTATATCGCTTTATTTGTTTTGTTTGCATTTTGTGTTTGAAGTTTCTAAAGTATGTTTGTTTGCTTGCTTATACGTGTTTCGGTTTGTATTAAGTTTATATGGTTTTGTATTCATTATTTAGTTTTCACGGAGAAAAAGGGGGAAAAAGCCCAATAAACCAGTAGTACGGAAACCACTTGTGCCAGCGTATGCTTGAGGGGAATTACACCAATGACAGGGATGCACATTTTGAAAGACAAGACAGTTAACTTAGCCTATGGGATGTATTTTGAATGTTCGGTAGTCCTCAAATAACATTTTAGTCATGTCTCGTCTTGTTAACGAAGACGTGGCATAAATTTCAAAAATCTTAGTCACAGAAAAAAGGTTTGTTAATGAATATATTTTGTCGTCATCTTCGTTGACTAAATTAACACTATTGCCCCCCCTCTTTAATACAGGATCTGGCATCCGGGACTGGATCTTAACTATCTGGCGTGGAGACTTGATCTAATATACATTTTGTTTAAAAAAAAAAGTACCCAGTTCATAGGAAGTGTCCCTTATTATTTGAAGCTTCAGCAAAATTATTCAACTGCTTTAAATATTTTTCCTGTTACAACAACCACAATATAAAACTGCCTGATGTTTTATAACCGTCCGCATTATTAATTAAGAATGAAGAATAAACACCAACCTGTTTGTTGTTCAGTATCTTCAGTGTGATTGATTCTGCAGGGTTCTGGATCTCTCATCTTCTCTCTGTCCTCTTTAATAAACTCAGTCTTTGCAAATTTCAGCTCTTCCTGATGATTTGATGCTTGTCTTCACTCGTAAACTGATGGGAATATTCCAGCATTTATTGGTGAATTGCTGAATGTGTGATTGTTGTGGGAGGAGCTTCACTGAACATGAATTTCTGTGTGGAAGAAGCAGACTTACCAAAATAAACAATAAATCAAAGATTCGCAAAGTTTTCCATTAAATTACATTGTATTTGTCCCAAAGTATTGTTAATGTACAGTTGAGGTCAAAAGTTTATATCCCCCTTTCAGAATCTGCAAAATGTTAATTATTTTACCAAAATCAGAGGGATCATACAAAATGCATATAATTGTTTATGTAGTACTGACCTGAATAAGGTATTTCAGATAAAATATGTTTACATATAGTCCACAAGATAAATTAATTGTTGAATTTATAAAAATGACCCATTCAAAAGTTTACATCCCCTTGATTCTTATTACTGTGTTGTTAGCTGAATGATCCACAGCCGTGTTTTTTGTTTAGTGATAGTTGTTCATGAGTTCCTTGTTTGTCCTGAACAGTTAAACTGTCTGCTGTTCTTCAGAAAAATCCTTCAGCTCCCACAAATGATTTGGATTTCCAGCATTTTTGTGTATATGAACCCTTTCTAACAATGACTGTATGATTTTGATAACTCATATATAACTATTACAGAAAGTTCAAATGCTCACTGATGCTCGAGAAGGAAAAACCATGCATTAAGAGCCGGGGCTGAAAACTTTTTGAATTTGAAGATCAGGGTAAATTTAACTTATTTTGACTTCTGGGAAACATGCAAGTATCTTCTGTAGCTTCTAAAGGGCAATACTAAATGAAAAAAATATGATATTTAGGCAAAACAAGAAAAATGTACTCATCTTCATTCTGTTCAAAAGTTTTCACCCCCGGCTCTTAATGCATGGGGTTTCCTTCTGGAGCATCAGTGAGTGTTTGATCCTTCTGTAATAGTTATACAGTATACACTGAACAAAATTATAAACGCAACGCTTTTGTTTTTGCCCCCATTTTTCATGAGCTGAACTCAAGTATCCAAGACTTTTTCTATGTACACAAAAGGCCTATTTCTCTCAAATATTGTGGACAAATCTGTCTAAATCTGTGTTAGTGAGCACTTCTCCTTTGCCAAGATAATCCATCCACCTCACAGGTGTGGCATATCAAGATGCTGATTAGACAGCATGATTATTGCACAGGTATGCCTTAGGCTGTCCACAATAAAAGGCCACTCTAAAATGTGCAGTTTTATCACACAGCACAATGCCACAGATGTGGCAAGTTTTGAGGGAGCGTGCAATTGGCATGGTGTCCACCATAGCTGTTGCCCGTGAATTGAATGTTCCTTTCTCTACCATAAGCCATCTTCAAAGGAGTTTCAGAGAATTTGGCAGTACATCCAACCGGCCTCACAACCGCAGACCACGTGTAACCACACCAGCCCAGGACCTCCACATCCAGCATCTTCACCTCCAAGATCGTCTGAGACCAGCCACCCGGACAACTGCTGCAACAATCGGTATGCATAACTAGGGCTGTGACGATAACTGCATTACCGCGGTAATGAGATGCCGACCGCGGTGTTAAGGTCATCACCGTCATCACTGCACTTTTTTTGCAAGGTATTTGCAGGAGGAAGCTGTCTGCATTCCACGGGACCCGACCAGATTTCTTGCGAATAAAACACGGTAGCAGTAAGTAACTCTGGTGTAATTTGAACGGGAGTGGGCGGTCTAACAATATCCCGTTCCCGACGTCCTTTCAGAACAGCATATTTGTGCTTTACTCAATCTTATCGCTCACGCGCTGCACGCACGGACCAGTGCTTTCTGTGTCATGTATTTTATTGCGGGGTCTGTGCGCACAGCATGTGGATAACGGCCCTCAGACAGAACAGGCAAGTTGTGATGAGTGACAGAGCAGAATAAGGATGGCAAAGCAAAGTGTGGATGCGCTGTCCTTGAAGGACTTTCATCTTGGACTGGAAAATTATGTTTACTGCCAAGAAAGTCGGGACTAGGGATGCAACGATTATAGATTTTGTTGGTACGATTATAGTCTGAGGAATAATCACGGTTTCACGATTATTATGCATTTATTAATTTCACAACATAAAATCACAAACACTCTTTAGATATTAAAGTGTTATTTATTTCTGCCTTTTGAAACAGAAATAACACAGTAACCAATAATACAGCACAAAATAATAATTCTAAAGAAAAAAAAGTCCATCTCTCCTATTGCAATTAAAAAATGTGACCTCTGCGCTGTAAACATCCATGTCAGTATTTCTCTTTTGAGAATAACAAATGGAAATGGATCACAAATATATTTGGTGTTCATTTTGTATATTCTTTCTACATTTCTTTTGGACCTGAGTTACAGAACTTGGAAAGATGGTGAAAAAAAGTGACTTATGAATAATACTGTAACAGGGATGATAAATCACAATGTTCCTTTAGATTGGCAGGTTTGAGCGCAGGAAAATACAGTTTATTCTGAATTCAGTAAATGTATTTCGTGATGAGCGATGGACCTTGTTGGGAAACCAAATACTACATCGCTGATCTGGAATCATTTCTATTCATGTCACCCATCCGCGTTTGTACAAGTTTCTTCAAGTTCACGTGATCGCAAACGCCCGGCCGGTCAGATTTGTGTTGGTGAGGCTTTCTCCAAACTGACCAAATACAAACGAGACAGCAGTAAATGGAAGATGCCAACAAGAAATGTGGCAACATACGCCGCGATTCCTATTCCACAGAGAGCGCGTGCAGACGAGGAGTTCACGCACCCGCTTGCTTGGTGGCGGAACAGTGAACCGTGTCTAAACCGGACGCCGCGTCGCAGCACAACAGGTTGAGTCTGTCTACAGGACATTTGAACTTTGTGTCAGTACATCATAAATAGGACGAGGCAGTTTACTGTGAGGGATTTGTCGTGTTGTATCGCGCCGCATCTAGTGTAGACAGCATCACTGATTATAATAGGTTCTCGCCGCGCCGCTCGCGGGAGGTGGACAGGGTGTATTTAACTTTCTTATTTCAGGCTACTTTCCTATTTAACTGTATTATATCTTTGATATATATTTTAGTGTTTTGCAGGCTGAGTGTTCACTGACGGAAGTGCTAAAATAAACGCACATTTGTTAATAGATGATTGAGCCTCATTTATTTATTTTTGCGTTTCAGAATTATATATATATATATATATATATGTACACAACACCGCGTCACTGGCGATTGTTGGGTTATTACCACCGCGGTGGTAAAAATCTGCCACCGTCACAGCCCTAACAGTCACACACAGTTGTATTGTGCAAACTGTACTTCATAGGGATGTTTAGACAGCTATAGAAGAATTTATATGTTCACGTTTTTTTATATATTTAACTTACAGATCTCAGCTTAAGTTTTGCTTCAGTTTGTTTCAGTTTGCTATCAGTTTAAATAGTTTGTTTTGATATATTATATTATGTTAGGCCTATATTATAAACCTAATAAATAATTGATCTTGTTTTTTAATGGAATCTCTTGCTCATCAAGGCTGTATTTATTTAAAAAATACTGAAACAACAGTATATTGCAATTTCTAATATTGGGTTCCTATTTTAATACCTATACTTTAAAATATAATTTATTCCTGTGAAGCAAAGCTGAATTGTCAGCATCATTACAGTCTTCGGTGTCACATGATCTTCAGAAATCATTCTGAAATGCTGAATTATTATCAGTGTTGCTGATCTAATATGCTGATTTACAGTGAAACTGTTGTGCTGCTTAATATTTTTTGGAACCTGTTTTACTTTTTTCATTGATTCTTTGATTAATAAAAGGTTAAAAAGAATAGCATTTATTCAAAATGTATTATAACAATATAAGTCTTTGCTATCAATTTTATCCATGTAACACATCCTTGCTGAATAAAGTTTCTTTAACTTTCTTTAAACTCTTTTAAAGTATCTTTAAAAAGAAAGAAAAATAGTGTATATTTTGAATAGTGTATATTGTAACACAAAATCTCTATTTTGAATAAACAGTTATTTTTAACTTTTTTTTTTTTTTTTTTTTTAAATATCACAGGTCCCAAACAATATTAAGCAGTACAACTGTTTCCAGCATTGATTATAAATCAGCATATTGGAATGATTTCTGAAGGATCAAGGGACACTGAAGACTGGAGTAATGATGCTGAAAATACAGCGCTGCTTCACAGGAATAAATTATATTTTAAAGTATATCAAAATAGAAAACATTTATTTTAAATAGCAATAATATTTCAAAATATTATTTTGTGGAATAATATTCAGTTTTTTTATCAAATAGATAGGCTACAGCCTTGATGAGCATAAGACACTTCTTTAAAAAATATATTTACTGATCCTAAACTTTTGAACGGCAGTGTATTATACTGTAAAAAATGTGTTCTCAGGTAGCCTAAAATGTACATCATTTAGTTACAACAAGGGTCAAATCAAATATAAATAGCACATTAAAGTTTAAAGTTCCACACTTTTGTGTGTGTGTGCTGTACAGGTCTGGTATAAAGAATGTTTTTGCTCAGGTGCCCGAAACGTCCGGCCAATAGAGAAAAGTTTTGCTCAGCAAGAAAAAAAACATTAGAGGGAACATTGCCTGTAAATAGTAAAATAAAACTCTTTCCTTGATATGTGTTGATATTTGTGTATTGAAAATGTTTTTGATTGACATTTATGGGCTTTTTTTTTTATTTGGGCTAGTTAAATTAATTTCGGGCTACCAAAATCTGAAAAGTACCTGCCCGAAGGGCTACCAGGGATTTAGAAATTTTGCGAGCCCTGATAATAAAACACTATTATAAAAAATGTTGCCGACTTGCCGTGTTTCTGCACGTTGTTGCGTGAAGAACGCGTCCACAAAAGGAGTTCATTCAGAGCCGCGCAGACACGTTCACTTCTGCATTCGGGGCGTTTCGTGCAGATAGCCTATAAATCGAGATATTAACGTTATGTTGTATAAATAACGATGCGTATTCTATATGAGATAAATAATGAGTTAAATCCCATTGATTATAAACCTGCTGTCAAATGCTTCATTCTACTGGTCATCTTCAGCGCACGCAGCTCAAAACAGAAATGCAGAAGATTAATAACTTCTGTCATATACATAACGTTATAATGAGAGCACTATTGTAAAAAATGTTGTGAATTCTTAGGGTTTCGCTGACGTTTAATGTTAACTTCTATGTTTTAATCAAAACATAAAACATTATTTACCCCGTTTGTATGCGAGGCGTCCGTTAGGCTATTTTCCCTGTGTGTTAACGTCAGTATTTATGACTGTGGAATGTAATGTATTTTGCCCCGCCCCCAAACATATGATTCGACTATCAGTCGACTATCGGCATGATTCGAAAATCCCGATTCGACTATGAAAATCCTTAGTCGGGGACACCCCTAATTTTCACTACAGGGGGACTTTAACATTTTGCAGATTCTGAAAGTTTTGACTTCAACTGTAGGCAAAATAAGAAAAATGTACACATCTTCATTATGTTCAAAAGTTTTCACTGAATGAATTTAAAAATAATTTAAAAACGCACAGGTTTGTAGTAGGTTCCTAGTGACAAGAATGACTTACTACAGGTGAGACTTTAAAAATATATATAATAAAACAAAATATTTTCCTAATACATTCATAGTGTCCAGACTGAATTAATACGGATAATGTTTCATATGCACAAAGTACACAACCACAATACTTGAATACTTTACATCAATTATCTCTCTTTAGCAAAAAAAAATAATAATAAAATAAAATTTTAAACGTTAATTCACCAAAATGTCGTAGCTCACTTCAGTAACGTTAAGTGTCTAACTGAGAGCTACATGTTTAAGTAAAGGGGATTTACTTTCCTCATTTGTGAAACTATTTGTCCTGAACAACTCCGTATTCAACTCATCTTTTATGAACGGAGGAACATTAGACACAATATGATCGTTTTTAACGGTTGAACGAAGAGCATTTCTGGAGTAAAAGTCTCTTTCTTCACTAAACCTCACATGTTTACCTCACATTCCTGCTGCCCTCAAACTTAATTACGCAAAATAATCCATGCACGACACCAAAAAGCAAATAATAGAGATGTAATATCTTCAGTAATGATTGAACTGAATCACACAAGATAACTGCACTGGTGGTTTATTAACATTGTTGTCAGAACAGAGCATATCTGCACCATAGCGTTCTCTGACGCTTCTTCTGTAACTCTTGTTACAGCACCCCCCTGATTCCCCAGGACACAGCACCTCCTGTGGTAGGGAGCGGAACTACTACACAACATCAGGATACCACATCCCTCCCCCCTTAAGAGAAAAACTACTACAGAGGTAAGTCACATACGTTCCTTCCCAAATACTCACAAATGTACTGTAAAGATGACATTGTACTCAATATTGTTAACCTAAAGAAACAAAAAACAAATCAACAGGGACTGTTCTAGGCAGTCTGATCACTTATTGAACAGTTAACACAGACATACAACTTTTATAACTCTTACATATTATTATTATTTTATTTTTTTTTAAACTGATTACAACAAAAACCAACTAGGAAGGTGGGTAGACTACCATCCTTCCAGTGAGTTCCAGAGCTCATTCTTGCTCTGACTTGAGGAACCTCACTACTATGTCACAAAGTCTTTCAGGTAAGTAGGAGTCTGTTTTGTGCGTTCGGACCTGCGCAGTACAGGTAGTGGAACTACTCCTCTTTGTTTCTTGTCACCAACTGAAGGGTGTGCTTGGACTGTCTCTGAAGCACTCACTTCCTCTCTGATTGAAGTGGGGACATTTGAGTCTGCAGGCAGGGCCTCCACCGCTGTCTCTGATACTGGAAAACTGGTAGACTCCTCCATCCACTCTGACATGCGCATCTCACTGCCCACAATAGTATGCCGTTTTCTCATTTGATCGACATGACGCCTAATGACTCGGCCATCTCCTGTCTGAACGGTGTAGGATACAGGTCCGGTGTTATCGACAACGACCGCTGGTATCCAACGAGGTCCATGACTGTAGTTTCGGGTGTACACCTCATTCCCAGGAGAAAAACTCCTCCACTTACTATGAGTGTCATGCTGATCCTTTTGCTTGAGTTGTTTCTGACGTATCTTTGACTTCACATCAGGCAGCAGAAGATCCAATGTTGAGCGCAACCTCCTGGACATAAGCATTTCAGCGGGTGACAATCCAGTCGTAGTCTGTGGTGTGATTCTGTAATTGAACAGAAATCTAGCTAACCTGGTCTCTATGGTGTCTCCCTTTATTTTCTTTATTCCCTGCTTAAACGACTGTACAGCTCTTTCCGCCAGACCATTCGACGCCGGATGGAATGGTGCAGATGTTATGTGCTGTATGCCATTCAGTTTTAGGAATGCTTGAAACTCCTGGCTTGTGAAACAAGTTCCATTGTCCGATACTAGGGTCTGGGGCAACCCATGTATGCTAAAGCACTGTCTGAGCTTTTCAATGGTAACTTGACTCGTGGCTGTACTTGCTGGGTACACATCCATCCATTTGGAGTGTGCATCTACAATGACAAGGAACATTTTCCCTAGGAAAGGGCCAGCGTAATCCACATGCAGTCTGCTCCAAGGTGTTTCTGGCCACTCCCATGGATGTAGCGGGGCTCCGGCTGGAGAATTCCTGTTTTCCTGACATGTAGTGCAGGACTGCACTTCCTTTTCAATTTCGGAGTCCATTCCTGGCCACCAGACGTATGAACGGGCTAAGCCCTTCATTCTAGATATTCCTGGATGTGTGTGGTGCAACTGTTTTAAAATGGCTTTCCTACCCCTCTGTGGAACGACCACTCTGGCTCCCCAGAGCACGCACCCATCCTTCACACTCAACTCCAATTTTCTCCGACTGTAGGGCTTGTACTTTACATCCACCTCCCGTGGCCAACCCTTCATACACCAGACTAGCACTTGGGAGAGTGTTTCGTCCCTAGCTATCCACTGTCTCAGCTGCTTTGTTGTGATTGGTGGATCCTCCAGGACATCCAACATGAGAACCTGCTCTTCCACCTCCTCTTCCTCTGTCTGTGGCAGTGGCAACCTGCTCAACGCGTCTGCATTTGCATGTTCTTGCCCAGGTTTGTAAATGATCTTGTACTCATAAGCTCTGAGTAGCGTTGCCCACCTCTGCACTCTTGGTGACCCCATCTGTGGCACTGGCTTTTTCTCGTGAAAAAGTGATATCAGTGGTTTGTGGTCAGTGCTAATGGTGAACGTTCGACCGTAGATGTATTTGTGAAACCTCTTGATTCCGAAAATGATAGCTAACCCCTCCTTATCGAGCTGTGAGTACCGCTTCTCGGCTGGTGTTAGCGTGCGTGACATGAACCCCAACGGCTTTTCACTACCATCTTCCATGACATGTGACAAGACCGCACCTAATCCATAAGGCGAAGCATCGCAGGCGAGCACTAAGTCCTTGTCCGCTGAATAATGACACAGGACCTTTGCTGACTTCAGCAACTGTTTTGAGTTCTGAAAAGCTTCTTCCTGCTCAGGATTCCATGTCCACTGAACATCTTTCCTCAACAATTTGTGTAACGGAGCTAAGCGTGTAGCTAAGCTAGGTGGAAACTTATTATAGTAATTCAAAAGACCTAAGTAGGCTTTTAACTCTGTCACGGTGGTTAGCGATGGAGCTTCCTCTATGGCTCTCACTTTGCTCTGTACAGGGTGTAAGCCTTCAGCATTGACCACATGCCGAGGTATTCCACCTCTTTTTTCAGAAACACACATTTGCTCCTGTGGAGACGCAGGCCAGCGTCCTTCAGCCGTCTGAGTACCTCCTCTAGGGTTCTCAGATGTTCAGCTTCGTCTCTTCCCGTCAGAATAATGTCATCTAGGTACACAGCTACTCTTGGAAGGCCTTGTAACAGATTTTCCATCGTTCGCTGGAAGATGGCAGGAGCTGAAGAAACTCCAAAAGGTAACCTATTGTAGGTGAAAAGGCCTCGGTGCGTGTTTACTGTGAGGTATTTCTTTGAAGCCTCATCCATCACAATCTGCAGGTAAGCGTGACTTAAATCGAGCTTGGAGAACCGTTTCCCTCCTGACAGTGTATTGAACAGGTCTTCAACACGGGGAATGGGGTATTGCTCGAGTGAGGAGGCACGGTTAACCGTTAGTTTATAATCTCCACATATTCTGACCGACCCATTTGGTTTTAAAACAGGAACGATAGGCGCGGCCCATTCGGCGTACTTGACGGGAGCTATAATGTCCTCTTTCAACAGACGCTCTAATTCCTCTTCTACTTTAGCTCTCAAGGCATAAGGAACTGATCGAGGCCTATAAAATTTAGGCTGTGCGTCAGCTGACACCCGAATGGTTGCTGTCATGCCTTTCAACATCCCTAACTCCTGCTTGAACACATCTTCATTTCTCATGAGTACTTCTGGTAGATTCTGTGCCTCTGTTCTCACACTTTTTATTTCCTCCCACCTTAGCTTCAGAGCTTCCAACCATCCTCTTCCCAACAAACTAGGCCCAGTGCCTTCCACCACCACCAGGGGCAATGTCCTTACTTGCTGCTCATAGTTGACTTCCACTTTTGCTACCCCCACCACTTTGATTTTCTCCCCGGTGTATGACTTAAGTGAAAGATTAGTTTGTTTTACTTGCGGACGTTGCTTCTCGTTCCACATCTCCTTGAATTTCCTCTCATTCATTATGCTTACACTGCAACCTGTGTCAATTTCAAAATTCACTGTCTTCTTATTCACTTCCATCGTCACTTCAAACGGTTTTATCCTCTGAATTGAGGTCTCCGTTTCCATGCAGTTTAATGTGAAAGCATCCTCTTCAGATCTATCACCATCCTGCTTTTCCCATTCTACATTATGTGATCGATGTGGACGTGAACACCGCTCTGCTCTATATGTTTTCTCTGCTCTGTATGCTTTCTTTTCACTGGGGTATGCACTTACTTTCGGTTTATTACGGCAAGCCTTAGCTATATGCCCTATTTTCCCGCAATAGTGACACTTTGCTTCCTTAAATTTACACTCAGCTGCGCTGTGCTGCTTCCCATGACATCTGTAGCATTCTCTTCCTGTCTTTTTCCATTCACCCTCCTTTTTCCGTGCACCCTCTGTCTTCATGCTGTTACACGCTAACGGTGCTTTATGGAGGTCTTGAACATTTTTACTAGCAGCTTCCGCAGCCACTGCAATTTTGAACGCTTTCTCAAAAGTCAAATCTGTTTCGGACAGCAAGCGTCTTTGGATCCTATCATCATTAATACCGCATACTAATCGGTCTCTCAACATCTGTTCCAATGTAGTACCATAATTGCAATCATGCGCCAATTGTCTCAATTCTGCTACGTATGCATTGACGGACTCCGTCGGCTGGCGAGCACGCGAGTCGAATTTGTATCGCTGTACTATTTCGCTCGGTTTTGGGTCGAAGTGCTCTTTCATTAAAGTTTTCAACTGACCATATGTTTTCGAGCTGGGCTTATCTGGACTCACCAAGTTCCTTATGAGCTTGTATGTGGCTGGTCCCACCACGCTGATGAGGATAGCTCTTTGCTTCTCTCCGTCATCAATTCCGTTAGCTTCAAAAAACTGCTCTAGTATCTCACAATACTCTTCCCATGTCTGCTCCTTCACGTCAAAAGCCGACAGAGAGCCAATCATCGTTGCCATCTTTGCGTTTTTTTTTTTTTTAAAACTCCGAAACAATGCTAACGTTAGCCTCTTCCTCTCTCACCATCAGCTCACGAAACACAGTCAGTATTCTCCGCCTTTCAGATCGACACTTCTTTCATCCTTCCAGGATCCTCGTCGCCAATATGTAATATCTTCAGTAATGATTGAACTGAATCACACAAGATAACTGCACTGGTGGTTTATTAACATTGTTGTCAGAACAGAGCATATCTGCACCATAGCGTTCTCTGACGCTTCTTCTGTAACTCTTGTTACAGCACCCCCCTGATTCCCCAGGACACAGCACCTCCTGTGGTAGGGAGCGGAACTACTACACAACATCAGGATACCACAAGAGAAGAAAAAGAGGACTCACCCTCACCGTACAGTTCTCTGTCCCTCGCGCATGCGCACACCGAGTGATCCTCACGAGCGCTGCAGAGTGAAGCAGAGCGTCTCGAGCGCCCCCAGACAGCTGGACTCAGTATAGTCACAAACCCCGCCCCCTCCATATAATCTAATGAGACGCAGACAAACTAAATTATTACATTACTCTTCTAATATTTGTTTCCAAAGATGGGTTTTGACTTTGTATGTATTTATCACGCTGCTGATATACGTTCAAGTGTTTGTTTGTTAAATAAGTTTGGTTTTAGTTAGTTATTTGTTTTATTGTATAACAAGAACAGTAACACAACACACATATATAGAGAAGATCACAGTGTTTACAATCAGGTACATTCATAATAGCATCAAAGAAACAAACATGAAAAAAAAGAAAGAAGGGAAAAACTACAGCGGATAACTTACAAGAAATCTCCATTAGAAAAAGATTCAACCATTATATCCTTTTTGCTTTTTTATTTCTTAGATCTTTTAAGGCTTCAATGTAATGCTTAAGTTCAATTTTAAATAATGTAACGTTAGGTTTATTATTAAACCAATTTTGTTTGTGCATATGGTATTTCCCAAACATAATTATCAAATTAATCACCAAATTTTGCTCCAAACTCTTACTTTCATACACCAAAAATATATATTTACCAGAGAATTGAATCTTTAATTTGACAAATTTAAATATTATATATTCAATATCAATCCACAGTGTTTCCCACAGGATTTTGTGATTCTGGTGGGTGGTCCTCACGTCACACCTCTGTTCATCAATTTGCACCAGCTGCTAATAGCTGCTCGCTTTAAATCCAACGCATTGATGTTTGCCTACAAAACCACCTCTGACTCTGCGTCACTTTACCTAAATTCATTACTTCAGACTTATGTGCCTCTAGAAGCTTGCGTTCTGCAAGTGAACGACACATTATTGTTCATCATAGAGGCTCAAAATCACTTTTACATTAGATGTTCCTCCTGGTGGAGTGACCTACACAACTCAATCCCAGCAGCTGAGTCCTTAACCATCTTCAAGAAATGGCTAAAAACACATCTCTTCAATCTTTATTTGGCCCTCTAACTCTCTGACCCTCTACAAAACTAAAATAATGTATTTCGCTAGCTGCCAAGGGAACAATCATTTTAATCTCTTTCTTTTCTTTTCTTGGCCGAGGATTGCTTAGCCTTTGTCTTTTCATGGGCATAGTTGTCCATCAAAGCGAGCTGTCGCGGGTGCGGGTGCAAATGCAGGAATGGTGCGTCACGGGGTTTTTTTTTTTCTTTTCTTTTTTTTCGAGCAACTGGGATGGTGAGCAACTGGGATGGTGACCCCCCCATAAAGAGTACAGATACTCATTAAAAAATGTAGTGAAGTAGAGAGTAAACGTTGGTAATATCCGGGAGTTTGTGCCCTACGCAAACTGCGTACTCTGCATATAGGCAGCGGCAGTACTGAAACTAAGTAACGTTGTTACATTATAAAAAACGGATAAAAATAGTTTTGTTGGTAGGCTATTAAATAGCAACAAACAAGAACATGAGTATGTGATTGGCCTATTAAATTGCCTGTTCCGAGAAAAAGAAAATTTTGGATTTGGTGCTTGAAGTGACTGGCGATAAAACTTAGAAAAACGATGTAAACCAGCAGATTTGCAAACTATACAGGAATTTGGACGAGCGGCTTGTGTGCCATCATCACTTTTCCTCCAGATATTTGTAATGTTTTACGGAAGAGAAATAATAGAATGTTCATTTTAATGGCATCAAGCACAAACGAACGGAACCATGGACAGAGAGCGCCCCGAATTGGCTTATATTTGTTATTCCTAGGGGGAATATGTTCAGTATAACGGCACAAATTAGAATGATTTAGACTCACTGTAAAAAAAAAAAAAGAAGAAGGAAAAAAAAGATGGTCTCACCGTTTCAACTTAATGCTGCCTTGAAATTTAAGCTTAGTCAACTTGAAATATGAAGTTAGTGAAAACTTGGAGCTGACTAAACCTAAAATTTCAAGGCAGCACGAACACTAACTTTTTATTTTTTATTAAACTCTGCGGCCGCTCTAAACGGGGAGTAAAGTTTTCGTTAAGAAGAGGTCATGGTTATTGCTTCTTTTAATGGCACAAATCCAGCACAAACAAACGGCACCGGTTTGGAGAGATTTGGACGGCATGGGGTGGAGAGTGACGTCACTGCCCAGAATTATTTTTGTTATTTCTAAGAAGGGGAAATATATTCATTTCAACAGCACAAATCGAGCACAAACGAATGACACCGGGGGCCTCATTTATAAAATGTTGCACAGAAACCGTCCTAAATTTGATCTTACGATCATTTCTCAGATATGCGTACATGCGATTCATAGAATGAATGTATGAACAGAAAACGCGCGTATGCGTCTCTTTCAGATGTGAAATCTATGAATCGTAAATGATCTTAAATTTGCACGCAATTGAATGGTTTCAGCTCTCTGCCTTGTAAACAACTCCTAATTAATATCATTAACATATAAAATATCACCAATCATCATAATTTAGAACAGCCAGCTGCAAGAACAGCTTACATTTTAAACCTGCAAAAAAAAAAAAAAAGTGCGTACGTCTGCTCAGACCCTGACGTGACGCTAAGCACTTTTCCACGTTAAAGACCGTCTTTATAAATATGTGCGCTGGCATGGATTTAAGCGTACGCACACTCTACGATCAAATCTGTGCAAACGCACACTTTATAAATGAGGCCCCAGTTTTGTGCGATTTAGACGAATTTTGCAAACTGAGCTAATTGGGAAAGGCTTTTTAAAGCCCGATATGGATGAATCTGTAGCTGGTGTATCTAATTTGCAAACGACTTTGTCTTTTGACCAGCAAAAAAGAACTACTACGTTTGCAGATGGAGCATGAGAAATTAAAACAACGTTCCGAAGGGAGTAAGCTGGAGTTGGAAAAAACAAGACTTGGAGTAGAAGCCCTCAAATTTAAGCTTGCGAAAGAGGGCAAGCTGTCTAATTATGGTGAGGAACAAGGTATGTCTTTTTCACTTATTCAAATTTAAAACTTGTTCCAAAGTTCTATGAAGAAGACCCTTATGTTTTCTCTACTTTGTTTGAACGTATGGCAGAAATGAGGGACTGGTCATACGATAATTGTGCTGCTTTACTACAATATGTTTTAACTGGAAAAGCACAAGTAGTTTTCTCTTCAATGTCGATTGATGACTGTAGGGATTATGATAAAGTTAAATCTGTAATTTTAAAGGCATATGAATGCGTACCAGAAGCATACAGACAGTATTTTCATTTGCAGAAAAAAAGGAAGTACAAACACATTTAGAATTTGTCAGAGATTTGAGGAGAAACTTTAATCGTTGGTTTACAGCACTAGATATGAAGACATTTGAAGATTTGACTCATTTGATGGTGTTAGAACAATTTAAAAACACAGTTCCGAGTCGTCTAGCTGTATATATCAATGAGCATAATGTTGAAACTCCTGAGGAAGCAGCGATGTTAGCCGATGACTTTGTACTAATGCATAAATCCACCTTTTTTGATGCTCATGTTTGTGATGTTCAGTCTGCTTTCTTTGTAAAGTCTCCATCTAAAAATGGCCGTGTGTTCACGGGGAAATTTGACCCAAGTAAGGTATGCAATTACTGCCGGGAGAAAAGACATTGGAAACTGGATTGTCCAGTTCTTAAGAATAAATCCAAACGAATTGTTTCATGTTCACCTGTTAAGTCTGCTGCTTCAGTGGCACCAGCTCTGTCTGAACGGATTGGATTGTTTGAAAATCAGAAACCCAATGTTGAATTTTTGTCTTCTTACTCTCCTTTCATTACAGAGGGTCGTGTATCTTTAGTAGGAGAGAAGGAAATCCCTGTTAAAATATTAAGGGATACCTCTCGCTGCTTCATTGCACGAGTCACTACACAGGTGGCATCGTGACTAGGTTCCGTTTTGTTTTTATTATTAGCAGTAACTATAGGGAACACTGAACTGTCAGCCCATACACGCTCACATACAAGTCCGTTTCCTAGAACATTCAGTCCAATTCCCCTAATTAACACGCTTTCCCCAGTATGTGATTGTGAAGAAAATGGCAAAACAGACTCCAATATGAACGAATCCATCGATCCGGATGAATTGATTAAGCAAAAGGAAATTCAGTTTAAAAAACTTGCACTGATTTGTTTGTTCCTGATTTGTCTGCGTTGTCTTTTCCTGTATCAGTAGAGGAACTCGGAAAAGAACAGCGAGACGATTCCTCTTTGGATGTTCTTTTCCAGTGTGCTGTCACTCCAGCAGAGATGGGTAATTTTGCTCGTGGGTATGTTGTTAGTGATGGAGTGTTGCTCAGGAAATGGATTCCTCACAAGGGTGATTTTGTCAGGAATTCTGTTTTCCAGGTGGTGGTTCCTGTTAAGTTTCATCATACAATGATTGAAATTGCTCATGATCAATCAGGTCATCAGGGCGTGCGTAAAACCTATGATCGCTTGTTGCGACATTACTTTTGGCCGCGTCTAAAACAAGACCTCTCTAGTTATATCAAGAAGTGGAAAAACCTGCCAGTTAACCAGTAAGCCAAATCAAGTGTTGAATCCTGCACCTTTGAAACCAATTCAAGCTGCTGGTGAGCCTTTTGAACATCTCCTTTTTGATTGTGTCGGACCACTTCCTCATTCTAAATCAGGAAGTAATTATTTGTTTACTGTGATGTGTTTGAACACGCGTTTTCCGGCAGCATATCCATTACGTAGTACTATGTCGCGTTCTATTGTGAGAGTACTAACACAATTTATATCTGTCTTTGGAATTCCAAAAATCATCCAACGTGACCAAGGTTCGAACCTGACTTCTCACCTTTTTCAGCAAATTCTGAAACAACTGCACATTAAGCATAATCAATCTACTGCGTACCACGTACAAAGTCAGGGTGCATTGGAGAGATTTTATCAGTTTTTAAAATCACTTCTTCGAGCATATTGTGTGCAATTAGATCAAGATTGGGAAGAGGGTTTATGTTGATGTTGGCCCTGGATGATGTTAGCCGCTCGCGAAGTAGTACAGGAAAGTACGGGTTTTAGCCCTAATGATTTAGTTTTCAGCCATAAAGTTCGTGGTCTCCTATCTGTTTTTCAAGAGGCTGGAAAAGTTCCGGAGCCTCCAAAAAATTTGACAGCATATGTTTTGGGATTCAAGAATCGACTTATTCAGGCAAGAGAACTCGCCAAAGTAAACCTTGAAAAACATCAACAAAATATGAAGCGACTGTATGAACGGACAGTCGAACGTCGAGAATTTGAACCGGGAGATCAAGTTTTAGTACTTCGGCCAATAGTATCTTCTCCCTTCGAAGCCAAATTCGATGGCCCATTTGTCGTGCAACATAAATTAAGTGATGAGAATTATGAGGTTACAACTTCATCACGGAAAAAGTCAGTTAAACGGTACCATGTAAATTTGTTAAAAACATACTATGAAAACTAAATGAGACTAAAGCTGTATCAAATAAGATATCTGTGCATTCTGTACTTTCTTCTGTATCTGTTGATGGGGGGAAAGGTGAGTTTAGTGGGGGAGGAAGAGGAGACCATTTCTCCTGACGATTGTGTGGTCATTTCTCAGTGGTCGTTTTAAAAATTCTGAGTCTTTGCAGAACTTAGAATCTACTCTCCATTATTTATCTCATGAAAAATGTCAGGAGTTATGTCGTTTGTTACGTAGCTTTCCTGAATTATTTGGAGATGCGCCTTCACGTACTGAATGGGTGCAGCATTATATCGATGTGGGGGACGCAAAGCCTATCAAACAGCGTTTTTACCATGTTGCACCTGAGAAACGGGGAATAATGGAGAAATAAATCAAGTATATGTTAGATCACAATATCGCTGTACATTCATCTTCTGACTGGGCTTCCCCTTGTTTATTAGTGTGAAAGTCCGATGGTACGGTTAGATTTTGTACAGATTTTCACAAAGTCAATAGTTTAACTAGACCAGATTGTTTCCCTCTGCTCCGCATTGAAGATTGCATTGATCAGGTTGGGTCAGCCAAGTTTGTCAGCAAATTTGATTTGCTGAAGGGCTATTGGCAAGTGCCTTTAACAAAAAGAGCACAAGAAATATTGTCTTTCGTCACTCCGTCTGGGCTTTTCTCGTATCAGGTTATGAGTTTCGGTCTTCACAATGCTCCGGCTACTTTTCAACGCCTCATGAACTGAGTGATTTTGGGTCTTGAGGGTTATGCTGTTTATTTAGACGATTTGATTGTTTTTAGTGACAGTTGGGAATCTCATTTAAAGCGCCTTCGTGCAGTGTTACATCGTTTATCTGATGCTCGGCTTATAGTCAATTTAGCAAAATGTGAGTTCACTAAAGCGACCGTGACGTACCTCGATAAGGTGGTGGGGAATGGTAAAGTGTGTCCGGTGCAAGCTAAAGTACAAGCCATCCAAGATTTTCCCCCTCCGAAGACAAAAAAAGAGCTCATGCGATTTTTAGGATTGTAGGATATTACCGATCTTTTTGTTGTAATTTCTCCACAGTAGTGGCACCTCTTACTGATTTATTGAGGGGTAAGACAAAGTTCATCTGGTCCTCTAGTTGCCAACTGGCTTTTGAAAATGTAAATTCTTTGCTGTGTGCAGCACCCGTGCTTCTGGCTCTGTGTTTTGATAAAACGTTTACATTGCACGTTGATGCCAGTAATGTGGGAGCTGGGGCTGTTCTTCAGCAGTCTGATGAGGAGGGAGTCGAACATCCTGTCAGTTTCTTTTCGAAGATGTTTAATTCTTATCAGCATCATTACTCTACAGTTGAGAAAGAAGCATTAGCTCTTATTTGGGCATTGCAGCATTTCTCTGTTTATCTTAATTCTAGTGCACCAATTGTTATATACACGGATCACAATCCTTTGACTTTTTTTAATTCTCTACAGTGTCCGAATCAGAGGTTGATCTGGTGGTCCCTGTTCTTGCAGTCTTTCTGCTTGGATATTCGTCATGTTCGAGGATCGGAAAACGTGGTAGCGGATGCGCTGTCGTGCATTCCAAATACACCATAATGTATTGAATATTGGTGTTTTGGGAGCTGCCTTTGGTGCTGATTTTGCATATGTCATGTAACTTTTGTATCCCATTACGTTTTGTTACAGGTCTCATTGTGGGAGTCCCTGTTTTATGGGGAGGGGTGTGACGGTTTCCGTTACCGTTACTCCTTAACCTCCAGTCTGTAAGCAGACTCGTCACCATCCTGGATGAGGCCGATCAGTGTGGTGTCGTCTGCAAACTTCAGGAGCTTGACAGAGGGGTCTTTAGATGTGCAGTCATTGGTGTACAGGGAGAAGAGCAGTGGGGAGAGAACGCAGCCCTGAGGAGCTCCAGTACTGATGGTGCAGGTGTTGGATGTGAATTTACCAGGAAGCTGTTGATCCACTGACAGATGGAGGTGGGCACGGAGAGTTTAGTTAGTTTGGGCAGGAGGAGGTTTGGAATGATAGAGTTAAAGGCCGAGCTGAAGTCTACAAACAGGATCCTCACAAGCCCCAGGTCTGTCCAGATGTTGCAGAACATAATGCAGTCCCATGTTGACTGCATCATCCACAGACCTGTTTGCTCTGTAGGCAAACTGAAGAGGTCCAGTAATGTCCTTCAGGTGGGCCAGCACCAGTTTTTCAAATAACTTCATGACCTCAGACGTTAGAGCCACAGGCCTGTAGTCATTTAGTCCTATAATTTTGAGTTTCTTTGGGACGGGGATGATGGTGGAGAGTTTGAAGCATGAAGGGACTTCGCACAGCTCCAGTGATCTGTTGAAGATCTGTGTGAAGGTGGGGGCCAGCTGGTCAGCACAGGATTTCAGACAGGCTGGTGTGACACCGTCTGGGCCTGGTGCCTTTTTCCTTTTCTGCTTCTGGAAGACCTGGCGCACCTCGCCTTCGCTGATCTGAATTGCAGGTGTGTGGGGGAGAGGGGAATAACGCTGAAGGCGTTAATTGTTGTGTGGAGAGGTGTCCAGAGCGGGTGTGGAGTGGTTTTTTTTCAAATCTGCAGTAGAACTCATTCAGATTGTCTCCCCTTTGTTGATTCCATATATATATATACATATACATATATATATATATATATATGTGTGTGTGTGTGTGTGTGTGTGCTGCTTGTTTTTCTTTCTAACATGAGGATGAACTTGAGGGCCACACAAACCAAATAAAGAAGCTGTTGGTGAAGCATGATCTCACAGTTGAGGAGGACCTAGCCTCTAGCGTTGTAGCCATTGTAGTCACAAATTACACCAAATCAGTTTCTTATTGTTTGAAATGAAAAATAAATGAGACAGAATTTAAGAATGTTGTTTTTAGTGCCTATTCTGACATGCATGAAGACAATGGTTTATTTTTTAATGGGAAGCGTTTAAATGGTTCAATGTAAAATGAGCGTATGACATTGTATTTCACATGAAATTGATTGTAAGAGGGTTCTTTTGTACGTACAGTAAGTCATTTTAAATGTTTAAAGTATAAATGTTTGTTATAATGATGAGTCAACGGAGTGGAGATCCATTTGCAGCTTTAATCAAAGTTAACACAGTCGTACAGGCAATGGTCGGTAACGGTAACAGGGATATCAGAGGAGAGACAAGGGCAGAGTATCAAGGCAGGCAAGAGGGTCCAAAAGGCAGGCAGATAACAATCCAAAACGAGAGAAACAGTCCAGGGTCAAAAACACAATAATCCAACAGAGAAAGATGAGAACGCTCAGAAATGTCAGCCGGGGCAATACAAGACTTCGCAAAGAGTGTGTGAATGAGAGCTGCTTAAGTAGGGGATAATGGGGAACACCTGTGCAGGTGATTAGTCCAGGTACGGGTGTTATGGGAAATGGAGTTCAAGAAAGTCAATACTCAGGTGATGGCGACCTCTGGTGACGATCAGGGGAACCACAGAGGCCGGATTTGTTACAGAGCCCCCACCCTGCGAGCGGCTCCTGACGTGAGAAGGCAAACGACGCCGGGTCTTCCACGAGGACGGGGGGCTGGTTTGTCCGGATGAGTCCTGTGAAAGTCAGTGGTAAGAGATGGGTCAAGAATGTCCTTGGCATCGACCCAGGACCTTTCCTCCGGTCCATACCCCTCCCAGTCGACGAGATATTGTAGAACTCCTCCCCGGCGCCGAGAGTCAAGGATCTCCTGAACCTGATATGCCTCCTCACCATCGATGATGAGGGGAGGGGACCCCTGGTTCCGGGCCTCATCTAGGTCGTCCGCCCTTCTCGGAGCACCAGCGGCCTTGAGCAGGAGACATGAAAGGTGGGTGAGATACGATATTGAGGTGGTAAAGCTAAACGATAAGAAACAGGAGTTATCTGTTTAATGACTTTGAATGGACCCACGTACCTGGGACTTAGTTTACGGCAGGTAGTCGGAGCCGAAGATCCCGAGTGGAGAGCCAAACCCATGATCCCGGAACATACTCAGGTTTGGTGGACGTCGGCGACGATCGGCTTGTTCCTTCTGTCTTCTGACAGCATGTTGGAGATGAGTATGGCCTCGTTCCAGGTAATTTCACTCCTTCTTAGCCAATCATTGACTGCAGGTAGTTCTGAGGGTTCCCCGGACCAGGGAAAAGAGGTGGTTGGAATCCAAGTACGCACTTGAAAGGTGTGAGTCCGGTAGATGGTTTGCGAAGAGAATTTTGTGCATATTCTGCCCAGAAGAGATATCTACTCCAATCAGCCTGATTGCGGTGACAGTAGGATCTTAGGAAACGAGTGATCTCTTGATTAAGACGTTCAGTTTGTCCATTAGATTCAGGGTGATAGCCAGAGGTAAGACTGATGTTGATATTGAGGAAGTTGAAGAAGGCTGTCCATACACGAGAGGTGAATTGGGGACCCCTGTCAGAGACAATATCATCTGGAAGGCCATAGAAACGGAATACATAATTGCATAAAACCTCTGCGGTTTCAAAGGCTGTGGGTAGTTTGGGTAAGGGTATGAGACGACAGGACTTGGAGAAGCGATCAATGACAGTGAGAATGGTGGTATTGCCTTTGGAGTTGGGAAGGTCAGTGATAAAGTCTATGGCAATGTGGGACCAGGGTCTCTGAGGAATGGGTAATGGTTGTAGCAAACCTGCAGGCATCTGTTTAGAGGATTTGGTAGTGTTGCAGGTTACACAATTCTTAACGAATGCAATGACGTCAGTGCGAAGTGTGGACCACCAGAACTTATTTAAGAGAAGTTGGATAGATGCAGTTATTCCTGGATGCCCGGAACTGGGAAGACCATGAACTTGTTGAATGACTCGGGTTCTCAAGGAAGGAGGTACGAATGTCCTATTGGGTGGACATTCAGCAGGTACGGGATCTGTGCCCTGCGTCTCCACTATCTCAGTCATGACATCCCACTGCACAGGAGCCACAATGAGAGTGGTAGGTAAGATGGGTTCAGGTGAAAGAGGTTTAAGTGTTGACTCGAATTGGCGAGAGAGTGCATCTGCTTTGGTGTTCTTGGAACCAGGACGATAAGTTACTGTGAACTGGAACCGTGTGAAGAAAAGAGCCCACCTAGCCTGTCTGTGATTGAGCCTCTTAGCGCTGCGGAGATATTCAAGGTTGCGATGGTCAGTGAGAACTGAGAAGGGAAATTTGGACCCCTCAAGCCAGTGTCGCCACTCCTCAAAAGCTGCCTTCATTGCTAGGAGTTCACGGTTTCCCACATCATAGTTCTGTTCAGCTTGATTTAGTTTGCGTGAGAAATAGGCACAGGGGAAAAGCTTGGGTGGACTGCCATGACGTTGTGAAAGAACTGCCCCCACACCTGTGCTGGAGGCATCTATCTCCAGCACAAACTCAAGTTCAGGGTCAGGGTGATGCAGTATGGGTGCAGTGGAGAAACGTTCCTTGAGGTGGCAGAATGCTTGGTCAGCTGCTGGTGACCAGAATAAGCAATTTCCCCTCCTCTTAGTCATTGACGTTAAAGGGGCTGCGATGGAGCTGAAGTCTCTGATGAAACGTCTGTAAAAATTAGCAAAGCCGAGGAATCTCTGCATCTCCTTGACAGTCATAGGTTTGGGCCAGTTCAATACAGCTTGCACTTTATGGTCATCCATTGCCACTCCTTCAGGGCTGACTACATATCCCAGGAACGTGGTAGAAGTCTGGTGAAACTCACATTTCTCTGCTTTAGCATATAACTGGTGAGAGATTAAGCGTTGTAAAACAGCTCGGACATGGCTAATGTGGGTCTCTAGGGAGTCAGAGTAGACGAGGATGTCATCCATGTAGACGATGACCCATCTATTAAGCATGTCACGGAACACATCATTTATGAATGCTTGAAAGACAGAAGGACTGTTGACAAGCCCGAACGGCATAACCCGGTACTCATAGTGCCCAGACGTGGTAGAGAAGGCCGTCTTCCACTCATCCCCTTCTCTGATGCGAATCAAATTGTAAGCGTTGCGCAGATCGAGCTTAGTGAAACATTTGGCTGAACGGAGCTGTTCAAGAGCTGGAGGAACCAGAGGTAGAGGGTACCGGAATTTAACGGTTATGTCATTTAACCCTCTATAGTCAATACAAGGCCGAAGAGTCCCATCTCTCTTCTTGACAAAGAAGAATCCAGCAGAGGCAGGAGACGTGGATGGAACAATGAAGCCTTTAGCTAGTTCCTCCTCTATGTAGGTTTTCATGGACTCAGTTTCTGGTTGAGAGAGAGGAAAGATTCGACCCTTGGGAGGTGTGGTGCCTGGGAGTAGCTCGATGGCACAGTCGCTGGACCGATGTGGGGGAAGTTGAGTAGCTTTGGCCTTGCTGAATGCTTCAGCTAGATCAGCATAGTCAGAAAGGATGTCGGTGGGGTGCAAGGGATCCATTTTGACTGTGGCTGCTTCAATTAACGATGGTTCCAAAGTCTGAAGACACTGAGTGAAACACTTTGTTGACCAGTGAGTGATTTGACCCTTCGTCCATGAGATCTGGGGTTCGTGTAGTTGAAGCCAGGGGAGTCCAAGAACAACTGGATTGTTGGGAGCTTGTATGATGAAGAAACGAATGATTTCTGAATGCAGGACGCCGGTGGTTAGGCAGATGTCACTGGTGGTGTGCTGGACCTGACCAGCGCCCAGAGGCTTCCCATCTAGCGCTGCCACTGCCAAGGGAGATTTACAGGGTATGAGAGGCAGGTCATACATCTTGGCAAAGTCAGCATCAATAAAATTCCCTGCAGCTCCAGAATCAATTAAAGCCATTGTCTCTATCACACAATCACCAACGGCTAGTTTAACTGGCACTTTGACACATTTTGATGAATGAAATGACTGACTCACCGCAGAGGAAGCATGCTGCTTGGGTCTGGTGGGACAGGTGACTTTCACATGACCGGCTTGGCCACAGTAGAGACAAAGGTTTTGACGATACCGACGATCTCTTTCCTCAGGGAGATGCGTGCGTGTCCCACCTGCATGGCCTCTTGCTCGGGGACAACTGGGGGAGGGCTTGGTGAACGGAAAGTAGAACCCCTGCTGGGTCTCCTAGAGCGAATCATATTGTCGATGCGAATGGCAAGATCAATTAGTTGATCCAAAGTTTTTCCCTCGTCTCGACAAGCAAGTTCAGTCTGTAACTCTGAGCTCAGTCCCCTGCGAAAATGCAGCTTTAAAGGGTCATCAGGCCATCCAGTTTGTGCAGCCAGTGTGCGAAAAGCCAGAGCAAACTCCGCTGCTGTATTTCTCCCTTGTTTCAATGTGAGAATCTGTTCACCTGCTCCATCTCCTCCCTCAGGGAGATCAAAAACCGCTCGAAAGCGCTGCAAAAAACTTTCAAACGAGGTGAAGGCTGGACGATTGAAATTCCACACTGCAGTAACCCAGTCTAATGCTTTACCAGTCAAGAGAGAGCATAAAAAAGCAATACGACTTTCTTCAGTGGGATATAACGCAGGTTGTTGTGAGACAAACAAGGAGCATTGTAGCAAAAAACCCTTACATTTAGCTGGGGTGCCGTCGAATTTCTCCGGGTAAGCTAAACGGGGACTGGCCATGGAGTGACTCAGAGGCGGTGCTTGAGGGGCTGGATCCACTGGCGGCGGTGAGGGAGCAGACTCAGATGGAGATAGCCGAAATGCTTGTAAAGTCGTTACCAACTCCTCCGTGAGAGATGTGAGGCGTGCTAGCTGTTGTTGATGAGCGGCCAGCATGTTGGCCTGGGCAGAGACTTCAGTAGAGAGTCTGTAGACTGCTGCTGGATCGAGTTCTGGCGAAGTCTTCTGTAATGATGAGTCAACGGAGTGGAGATCCATTTGCAGCTTTAATCAAAGTTAACACAGTCGTACAGGCAATGGTCGGTAACGGTAACAGGGATATCAGAGGAGAGACAAGGGCAGAGTATCAAGGCAGGCAAGAGGGTCAAAAGGCAGGCAGATAACAATCCAAAACGAGAGAAACAGTCCAGGGTCAAAACACAATAATCCAACAGAGAAAGATGAGAACGCTCAGAAATGTCAGCCGGGGCAATACAAGACTTCGCAAAGAGTGTGTGAATGAGAGCTGCTTAAGTAGGGGAGATAATGGGGAACACCTGTGCAGGTGATTAGTCCAGGTACGGGGTGTTATGGGAAATGGAGTTCAAGAAAGTCAATACTCAGGTGATGGCGACCTCTGGTGACGATCAGGGGGAACCACAGAGGCCGGATTTGTTACAGTTATAATGGGTAAGTATTCATATTGGCTAATTATTATGAATAATAATTTAGTAAGATGAACTGTTGCCTGCTAAAAAATAGTTAATATTACTCCATTTTTTATAGGTAATTAGTTGTGTAGTGTATTGAAAAAATATTAGGTACACTTTACCTATTTTTTTGTTTGTTTGTCATAGCTGTTAAATTTAGTTATTCTTTACCCAAATATATAGGATAGAATCTGCTCACACAACCAAATTCTTACCTCACTTTTGAGTAGATTCTATTGGTTGTTTTTTACAGTGTACTTACTGTTTCATATCAGTGTAGAGGTCAATGTGCAGCACTGTCAGTGGTTACTTTACTCAGATTACTCAATGTGCAATATTATGGCTCAGTCATTTGTTTTGTACAGTTTAGTCTTATTTATTGTATGTGGTTATATGTTTGTTTGTTTTAACACCAGTCAGGAACGGTGTTCCTAATTTCATTGTATGCAGAAAAATATGATGGCAGTAAAGACATTGCATTCAATTCAAAAGCTTTATTGAGAAAAATAAAACCCCAAAAGCAAATATTTTCCATATGCAAATACAATTAGCAGACAATAAAATTTGTATATACGAATTAAGAATAATGTACTAATAAAAAGGTAAAATTTAATCAATAATTAGTCAAAGCTAAAGTGATCAATAATTACTGAAAGTAAAAGTGAAAACTAATGAGAAAGTATCTCTCTGTCCTACTGACTTACAAGCAGGGATGGGTATCATTAAAGTTTTAACGGTATTACTGTTCTTACAATACTGAATCAGAATCAGAATCAGAATAAGCTTTATTGGCCAGGTATGTTTACACATACGAGGAATTTGTTATAGTGACAAAGCTCCACAGTGCAACAGAATGACAGCAACGGGACAGGACACAGACAACAAAAGAACAATATACAAATATACAAATAGGCAATGTACAAAATAGCAAAAACACTATGCAATACAGACAATCATGTGTGTACAGGTCTGACGTGCAAATTTGAAATGGAAAAAAATTAAATAAAAAATATTATATATGTATGTGTGGTGAATAAATAGTTGTAAAATAGTGTTGTGTGTTCCACGTTAATGTCAGGTGTTCATGAGATGGATTGCTTGGGGGAAGAAACTGTTCCTGTGTCTGGTCGTTCTGGTGCTCAGAGCTCTGTAGCGTCGACCAGACGGTAACAGTTCAAAGAGGGAGTGTGCTGGATGTGTGGGGTCCAGAGTGATTTTGCCAGCCCTTTTGCTCACTCTGGATAAATACAGACACTGCACACCAGATACTGATACTGCACAGATATCAGATACTGCACAGATACTGCACACCAGTCTCAATCTTTAACAGTATTCTCTTTTTGTTGTTATTTGTTTATCAATGAAAAGAAGAACAAGAAGAAGAAGAAAAAAAACTAGGATCAGAAGATTACCTGATGCTAATTTTCTGATGCATATATAATCAGCAGACAATAAATGTTGATAAAAAGGTCATATTTAATCAATAATTACTCAATGCATGGATGAGGATTGTATCGTTGAGGTTTTTTACATTACTGTTCTAACAAAACTGCTTACTGATCTGGCACTTCTTATCAGCTCTTTAATAAAAAAAAAAAACTGAATGGCTTTCAATTCTGAAACGCAAAGAAACAGCATGTTTGAACAAATTACTATTATAGAAAAAAAAATCAATACAAAATATATGTTTGTAAATGCACGACTATGAAAGCATTTTTAGTGTTGTAGTATTTTTATACCGAAAGTGAGATGGATATTCTCGGTTTACAAACATAACATTCACAAGTAATATTGCAATCACCAGATTCATAATTACCTCTTGAATGAATGGATGCTGTTGGAAGTCTCAACCCCTCTCTCCCGGTGTCCGTCCTGGCTCAATCAAGTCCGGTGCACTTGAAGCTCGAAATAAGAATTTTATTCAGGTTCTGATAACTGGTTATTTAATAATTAATTACTCAGAGACTGGATTTAAAGGTTTAACGAATCACCAACAATTGGTTTCCTTTTATTTAAAAACAATAACTCATAAGCAAAATAACAAGAAAATAACAAGCGTATAGTCTTCACCATGGATTGACGGCCCCGCACTTCCGTTTCATCTTCCTTTTATAACCTTGTACATCATCTAACAAACAGAACCCTCCTATCAAGTTACACAAACATGAAACGTCGCTGTTGCCGGGGCAGTTCAATGTCAAAAGTTCAAACAGGGAAAAAACATCTTCACAGTAACAAGCTTGCCTAATAGCTATTTTAGATCATCAAAAATGCATCTTACTTAGCACATACTAATTACTGAATGTTAGGTATGTACTGAATGTACTGGACCACAACCTCACACCTCCATCCAACTCACACATCTCGGTCTCAGCTAGAAGCTCCATTCTGCAACCACAGTTTGCAAAATGCATCTCCTTTCATCCAACCGTCCCTTATACATAGCAAGCAAAAATAAACACAGTAATACATAATTGTGCTCTTGTAATACACAGCACATACTTTTAACATCATTACAGCATTTATATCTCTGTAACAGTCTGAAGATCTATTGCACCTAGATCATCTGTTAACATTTGTAAATCAGCAGAAAAATCATGCAAATCAATAATCTCTCTCATCAACTTTGTAATTCTTTTAAACATTATTTCTTGTTTCCTCATCAGCTTCAGAATTGCCCTCAATTTAAAGAAGATCTTTTGGTCCTCCAGCTGCCTTCTGGGCCCGCCTCCGGCGTTCCTTCTTCTCCTGCTTCTTGACCTCCTTGTCTCGGTCACGCTGGAGTCCTTGAGCTATAAGACTGTTAAAATCGATTTCTATTTTGTTTGTACGTTTCTTCTTGCTACTAGAGGATCGATTAGGAAATTTCATATAATTTACATCAGGAAATACATCAGTGTTTAAGTTTTATATAAAAAGTTATATATAAGTTTATATATAATTTTGATACTACAGAAAACACTAAGGTCTAAGAGTAGCATTCAAGTAAATAATAGCATACAAAAATTCTGAATCTCACAGTTGAATCTGCTGGTTTTGAAGATGAAGATTAACTTTATTTACTGTGAAAATGACTGAAAATGACTGTTTAGAACAGATTTATCCAGATGATATTTTGTTGCTTGTTGCATTATTGTGTCACATTTGTTGAGGACGCGGCATCAGACCTAAAAGATCTGAAGATGATCTACTTACTGTGATTGTTTTTTGTATGACTGTGTAGAGAAGATGAACGATTGAAACGCTTCCCACATGCAGTGCAGTGATACGGTTTCTCTCCAGTGTGGATCATCTCATGTGTTTTCAGATTTGATGACTGACTGAATCTGTTGTCGCAGTGTGAACACTTGTAAGGTTTCTCTCCAGTGTGGATCCTCTGGTGCAGTTTTAAACAGCTCGCTGTAGTAAAAGTCTTCTCACACTCAAAGCACATGTACTCTCTCACACCAGCATGTATTTTCTGATGTATTTTCAAACTTTGTAGATGTGAAAAACTCTTTCCACACAAATGACATGAATGTGGCTTCTCCTTTGTGTGAACTCTCAGGTGTGTCTTCAGGAGTGAAGCCCACAAATATGTTTTGCCGCATTGATCACATGTGTACAGTTTCTCTCTAGTGTGGATGTTCATGTGATCCTTAAGATGTGCTGATTGTTTGAAACTCTTCCCGCACTGATCACAAGTGAATAGCTTCTCTCCAGTATGAACTCTCTTATGCTCCGTAAGGTGTCCTTTTTGTGCAAAACTCTTCCCGCACTGATCACATGTGTAAGGTTTTTCTCCAGTGTGGATCCTCTGGTGCTGTTTTAAACACTTTACAGAGGTAAAAGTCTTCTCACACTCAAAGCACATATAATCTCTCACACCAGTATGTATTTTCTGATGCACTCTTAAAAGTATTGGCTGTGAAAAACTCTTTCCACACAAATAACATGAATGTGGTTTCTCCTTTGTGTGAACTCTCAGGTGATTCTTCAGGAGTGAAGCCCACAAAAATGTTTTGCCGCATTGATCACATGTGTACAGTTTCTCTCTAGTGTGGATGTTCATGTGATTCTTAAGGCTTGATGAGTATGAGAAACTCTTCTCGCACTGATCACAAGTGAACGGTTTCTCTCCAGTATGAACTCTCATGTGACGCTCAAGACTTGTTTTGTATGTGAAACTCTTTCCACACTGAGTACAGGTGAAAGATTTCTTGGTTTTTCTTTTCTTTAAATCTTTCTGTTTGGTTTGAGAGCAACTCAAAGTATTGACATGATTTTTCTCCTTAGCTTTACTCGGTTCTTTATTCTCCTTATCTTCTTCAATCAACTCTAAAAATAAAAGTAAAATTTTTTTTCATTTTCAGTAACTTGTAAAAAAGCAGAGAAATGTGGACATAAATATTAACCCTGATATAACAGTCTAAAGTAGAAAATGTTTTGGTAATTTTTATGCATTTTTATAAATTATACGTCCCATAAATGAGGTGCATTGGTCTTTAAATTATTATTTTTAAAACATTATAGGCAAAATTCCATGTTTCTGTAAGAACTACAAAATTATCTGACATAATGTTATAGAACAAAGTGTCCAGGTCATAGAAAGTGTCTCTTACAGGGCTCCAGACTAACATTTGTTAGCAGTGGCACCAGAGAAACGAAGTTCTACAGATGGTGGCACCAGAAGCAGGTTTGGTGGCGCTGAGGGGTATCGAAAATAAAGATGATTTAATCATAAAATTACTATTGTTTTGCATTAATTGCATTAACTATTGTTGTGCTATGTCCTAACTGATTGCACTGTATTTTATGCATAATCATTTTTTATTCTTAACAGTTTTAATTCATTTTAAATCATTGGGAATCACGGGGAAAAGGGGCAGGTGCTCCGCACCCCCCTCTGCAGGTGTCTGGTTGGCAGGGCAGCTAGAGTGAATTTTGAATTTTTTGCAGTTTTAAGTTTCACATGTGCAACAGAAATGGCAGCTATTATTATTAGTTGGTTAGGAGGTGGTCGGACCAGTGCGACTGCTGAAAAACATTTAGTCACAGCAGAAAAAAAAATGGTCACTGTCTGGAGCCCTGCCTTATTATCTGATTCTTCAGCTGTATTATTGCAGAGCTCTAAAGATTCTTATTACAGCCTATTACAGCAAATCTAAATCCTGCTTGAAGCTTTATAACCATCAGCACTATTAATAAAGAGAGAA
This sequence comes from Schizothorax lantsangensis, assembly GCA_027422415.1. Taxonomy (NCBI): domain Eukaryota; kingdom Metazoa; phylum Chordata; class Actinopteri; order Cypriniformes; family Cyprinidae; genus Schizothorax; species Schizothorax lantsangensis. Next base: position 37,420,771 of record CM049840.1, read on the forward strand.
AAATAAACACCAACCTGTTTGTTGTTCAGTATCTTCAGTGTGTTTGATTCTGCAGGGTTCTGGATCTCTCATCTTCTCTCTGTCCTCTTTAATAAACTCAGTCTTTGCAGATTTCAGCTCTTCCTGATGATTTGATGCTTGTCTTCACTTGTAAACTGATGGGAATATTCCAGCATTTATTGGTGAATTACTGTGGGTGGAGCTTCACTGATGATGTGATTGTTGTGGGAGGAGCTTCACTGAACATGAATTTCTGTGTGGAAAAGCAGATTTGCCAAAATAAACAATAAATCAATGAGGCATTAAGTGTTGTCTCTTTGTAAATTATTACATAATTATATTACAGTAGTGAACCTTGACTCTTGAACCTTGGCCCTCACCTCTACCCTCGTCGGTAGGGGTGCTCCGATTGATCGGGTACCGATCATTATCGACAGATAATCCCTTGGGGACGTTTGATCGGTGGTCTCTAAAAGGCTGATCTCAAAAAAAACGATCTCTAGCTGATGACGCGCGTGCCGTAAGATGTTTGGCATGACATGCAGTGCACTGTCTCAGTCTCTGTCTGGCGCAGAGCATGTGAGTGGAGCGGAGCGTGCGAAATATAGTCGGAGCGCGGAGCGGGTTTTTATCCAAAGGCCGGAGCGATCGCTCTGTCTCGCTCCGGTTCCGCTCCGATACCGCTCACACCACGAGCCTAGGGCATGCACAAATCCACCCAGAATTCACCTGTGCCTTCAACAATTAACAAAACTGTCAGCCTACACTTCAAAAATCGTTCATTGTGAAGGAGAGATGGAGTTCGTGAAATATTTCCAAAAGCAAACCGACAGGCCATACAGGTGCACAATTCCTGTCAAAAAAAATAGATGATAACGATGTTGAACATGAACAGGAATGTGGTGATATGATTTCAGTAAGTAAGGATTTGTATTTTAATATAAAAAGACACATCATGCGGAAACATGACAGTGTGCTGCGCGAACATGGGGAGGCCAGAGCAAAACGTGAGCATTTTGAATATGGTTGAAATAGGAAATATTGGCTAATAATCAATTAAATAAGTTTTGTAGTACGAATATTTTAATGTAGCCTACATAACCCTGTCCATGATTTTTTATTTCATAGAGAAAGAGATATAAATATATGTTCTATTTTGACTGATGTTGCTGTGAGTTCTTTATAGGATATAGGCTGCGTGGCGTACACGTCGCGGAGCGGGTTTGCTGCATGTTGATTTTCCTTTCCGCGCCTATGTTAACAGATTAGAGCAGCCACACTGCCTATGGAATATGCGCGTAACAGGTGCGCGGCCCAACCACACCGCAACCGCGGCCCCGCGACAGAATAGAAGTGAAGCGGATTTTTCCGCTGCAGTTACGCAACAAACCCGCTCCACGTCCGTCACGCAGACAGTGTGTCCCAGGCGTAAGGCTTCGGTTGAAAACGGCAGGTGTAAGGCATGCAGAGGAATTTTAAATGTGAGCGAGCGTGGAGTGATTTCACCAGAGCGGGATGAAATTGTAGGTGAGCGGGGAGCGGAATTGAGCGGAGCGGTCTGCTGTGACTTTGAGCGGTGGAGCGGGGGGAGCGAACACCCACGTGAGCGGGGAGCGGAAATTCTCACCGCTCAGCTCCGCTCACATGCTCTGGTCTGGCGCGGGTGAAATCATTATAATGCTGAAGCTGAAGTGCAGGGCTTGAAATTGCAACATCAGATCATCTTGAAACTGGTTGAGTGACACCCTGGCGTAGTGGACTATAATCTGAATTGAAACTGGTCTGTGGAAACAGGGAGTTTCCTTTTTAGAGCTATCCAAAATCACAGGCAGAATATGAGATTTTGGAGGGCTTTTATTTTGTAATCCAACATTAGATCATCTTGAAACTGGTTGAACGACACCCTGGGACAGTGGACTGTCAATCTGAATTGAAACTGGTCTGTGGAAGCAGAGTTTCCTTTTTAGAGCTACCTAAAATCAAAGACAAAACTGATCATATATGAGTTTTTGGAGGGCTCTAATTTTGTAATGCAACATCAGATCATCTTGAAACTGGTTGAGTGACACCCTGGCGTAGTGGACTATTAATCTGAATCGAAACTGGTCTGCGGAAACAGGGAGTTTCCTTTTTAGAGCTATCCAAAATCAAAGACAAAACTGGTCATATATGAGATTTTGGAGGGGTTTTATTTTGTAATAGAAAATCAGACAGTCCTGACATTCCGTAAATGACATTCTGGAGTGGTGTACTGTTAATGAAAAGTGAAACTTTTTGTGGAAACAGGGAGTTTTCTTTTTATAACTATGTGAATTTACAGATAAATATGGTTATATGCAAGTTCATGAAAGGCTTTTATTTTGATATTTCTCATCAGACAGTTATTTTCTTATTATTTGGAAATTCTACATTTAATATTACTCAACATTTGAAGTCATTTTCATTTTATCAGACCGTTTTTTTTAAAACATTTGTATTATTTAAAATGTATTTCTTTATTCGTTCATTCATTCATTTATTTATCCATTATTGACAGAGAAACTGGCTTAATAAATGAATGCCAGAGATCGCTTTTCCTTTGATCTGAGATTTTACACGCTATTACCGCAACGCATATGTGCGCACCACAAAATAACGTGGCGGCTAGAATGACCGTGTTTTTCAAAGCGGAGGCTGTTCTGACCGCAGTCGTTACTTTGTGCCCCGCGCTCCCCTACTGAGATAAGTGAAATAATTTAATATAAATATATAGATAATATAGGTTTTTTTCTTCCACTATACATCTTCATTCTGTTCAGAAGATTTCACAGAATGAATGAAAAAATTATTTAAAAACACAGGTTTGTAGTAGGTTCCTAGTGTCAAGAACTCAGGTGAGACTTTAAAAATATATATCCCAGCCGGCACTGACCGACCTTCAACGTAAATATGGTTGAAATAAGGTCAGTTGTTGTTTTAACTGAAACAATGAATACAACGTTTAATGCTGAACGGTTGAAAACCAGCCGGCACATACCAATCTTCAACGTATGGTTGATTCAGTTGTTGCTTCACATTGAAACAACGTAAAAAATGTTTAATGCTAAATGGTTGAAAAAGGTCCAAAAACACTGAAATCAATGTTTGTTTTTACAAGAACTATGTTGAATCATTCCAACAGCATACAAAATAAATTTCTGTTTTAAATTATTATTACTAAATTATTTAAGTCATTATTATTATTTTATTAGCATTTTACAATATTTTGATTTAAACCTATTCTAAAATCTAAAGATATGTTAAAATATTATCTTAACAACAATAAAACATACATTTCACTGTTTACCTTATTTCTTTGTTTTGGTTAATCTGGCTGTCATAGGAAACTGGCCAATGAAACTGTTCGCGCCTTTCTCAGTTTGAAAATATGACCGTTAATCGTCTTTCTGAGTACGGCTGACACTGTGTGTGTGTGACCTGCTCGTTGAGATTGCTCGGTCGGTTCCGAATATTTATAATATAAATATTTGCTTTAAATTTTTATTTTGAGCGATTTGACTGACATCACAGAACAAAAACTAGAATGTGAACAAGGAAGGGTCAGGTGTGATCTCGAGGTCTGCAAACACAGACAAAATCAGGTAGAAAATCGCTATCTTAACGTTACCTTTCAAAAATAATAAATAAATGTTAAATAAAATGGGTAAATGACATGTAAAGTTAACCTGGAAAGATAAATACTTTCTGTGTGTGTGTGTGTATTTTTGTATTCTTTACCAATGCTGTTGTGTGTTGCTAATGTTCGTTAGTCTGTCTTAAGTTTTTCACATTTTTCTTATGTAAATGCTATTGTTATATTTTTAATCTATAATAGTCTCAAAAGATAACATACTCTGCTGTTTTCTAAATATCATATAATCGCAAATTTAAGTAAAGTTTAAAGGGATTTAAAGTTTTGAGTACCTAGTGCATCAGGTTCCCTCTAGTGACGCAGAGGAATCACGAAATATTAAATTAATGTTAATACATTTTAATTTAATCTTTATTTGAAAAGGTTGTTTTGTTTTTTTTACAGTTAAGTATAGTACTTTTTATTTAACCTTTGTACAACACATTTTATTTAATCATTATTTAAATTTTGATTTACTGTATGTAAGCACCGTCTTTTGTTCAAACTGATTTACAATGTTAAAGTGGCTGACAACAATAACTATTCTTAGGAAAAAAACTTTTCATGAACCATTTCTTCTTTCCCCTTGTAGACACAAGGATATGTTTATTGGCAATTTGTGGAATTTTCATCGCTACACTGCACTTCACTTCTGAAGAGATTCATTGACCTTTTGTGAAAGGTTTTGATTTTACTGTTTAATAAAAATGACTTGTTTGATTTTACTTGTTTTAAAATACACTGTATAGTTAGGATTCTGATTAAAACTTAACTGGGGGCTTGAAAAAACTGCTTGTGAATAATTTAATATTGCAAACTTTTATCTGAATACTAAATAGGTGTTTAATGAATAGTGTTGTGCACTTTGTTTCCAACCCCACTGTATTGAATTAAAGTGAAAATATTGTATATGATATGTTTTGCACTTTTCAGTTAAATATATTTCACAATATCAAAGTTGATATTTTATGAGTATTTATTTTTGGTGTTTTTGTTATTTATACATACAGCTACAGAAAGTGCACAGTGTGAGAGAGAGGAGGGGACGGCGTCAGAAAGGACCTAGAGCGACTCTTTCAAGAACCCAAAGCACAACCACGCTATATGACAAGGCTTTGGTTCTACATTTTATCAGAATTTGAAGAAACACTTCTATTAAAATATTAAATGCATTTCTTCAAGCAGCGTTTTTCCTGCGTAAAGAATTTCCTCTGGCTGTCAACTCACTTATCCTTTACCACCGACATTTTCTGTTGCAGGTTCACAAACTGTTCTACACATACTGCACAAATGTACAAATCTCTTGTATGAGACACATTAGAAAACATGTTTTCCAAAAAGATTTCAAAAATAAAAGATCAACTGGTTTCAGTCAAAAGAAGTAGGGTTTCTCTTTAGTGCAGCGCAAAATATGATGTTATGGTACAAACACTGAGTCTTTAAGTTGTATTTGGATTTTAAGGTTTTTAACAATACATCCAAGACAAACACTGCAAGAAAGTTTGGGATTATTTTCACATGTTTTATACTGTATGTTTCCAAAATAAAACTCTGTTTTACCATTTTCAGTGTGGTAGTTTATTGAAGTTGATTGTAAAGCAGCTCCAGTCATTTGTTTTTAAGCTTTATGTATGTGTACTGTTGATCTAAATGCAAACTAGGTTCATGCGCAGTTGTGTATTCACCGTTGAGTGACGGTGAAACCTCGTGTTACAACGTTGATTCAATTTGCAAAATCAACACATAATTCAATGTTAATCCAACGTCTACAGCACCTTAATTCACCAATGCTGAGTGACGGTGAGCAGAGCGTCTCGAGCGCCCCCAGTTGACGCCGGCTGGGATAATTCAACAAAATGTGTTCTGATCTGAAGTTTGTAGTACTCAGTGTCCATACTTAATACATGTCATATTTACAAAGTACCCCACAATACTTGAATACTTTACCAATTATCCTCCTTTAGCAAAGAAAAATAAAAAATAATCTAATTCACCAAAATGTTAGTAAGTGTCTAACAAGCTACTGTTTAAAAAGGGGATTATTTTCCTCATTTGTGAAACATTTCTGACACTCCGTATTGAACTATCTTTTATAACAGAGGAACATTAGACACAATGTTTTTTAACGGTTGAACAAAGATTTCTGGGTAAAAGTTTTTCTTCACTGACTAAACACGTTGTATCACTCCAGCGCTATTTACGAGAAGCTCATTTACCTCACATTCCTGCTGCCCTCAAACTTAATTACTCAAAATAATCCATGCACGACACCAAAAAGCAAACAATAGAGAAGAAAGAAGAAAAAGAGGACTCACCCTCAGTACAGTTCAGTCTCTCGCGCATGCGCACACCGAGTTCCTCACGAGCGCTGCAGAGTAAAGAGCGTCTCGAGCGCCTCCAGACAGCTGGACTCAGTATAGTCACAAACCCCGCCCCCTCCATTAAACTAGGGACGCGAGACAAACTAAATATTACATTACACTTCTAATATTTGTTTCCAAAGATGGGTTGTTTTGTGTATTTATCACGTATACGTTCAAGTGTTTGTTTGTTAAATAAGTATGTTTTTAGTTAGTTATTTGTTTTATTGTATAACAAGAACAGTAACACAACATACATATATAGAGAGGATCACAGTGTTTACAATCAGTTACATTCATAATAGCATCAAAGAAACAAACAGAAAAAAAGAAAGAAGGGAAAAACTACAGCGGATAACTTGCAAGAAATCTCCATTATAAAATGATTCAAACATTATATCCTTTTTGCTTTTTTATTTCTTAGATCTTTTAAGGCTTCAATGTAATGCTTAAGTTCAATTTTAAATAATGTTGTTAGTTTTATTATTAAACCAATTTTGTTTGTGCATATGGTATTTCCCAAACATAATTATCAAATTAAATCACCAAACTTTGCTCCAAACTCTTATTTTCATACACCAAAAATATATATTTACCAGAGAATTGAATCTTTAATTTGACAAATGTAAATATTATATATTCAATATCAATCCACAGTGTTTCCCACAGGATTTTGTGATTCTGGTGGGTGGTCCTCACGTCACACCTCTGTTCATCAGTTTGCACCGGCTGCTAATAGCTGCTCGCTTTAAATCCAACGCATTGATGTTTGCCTACAAAACCACCTCTGACTCTGCTCACTTTACAAATTCATTACTTCAGACTTATGTGCCTCTAGAAGCTTGCGTTCTGCAAGTGAACGACACATTATTGTTCATCAAAGAGGCACAAAATCACTTTTACATCAACTGTTCCTCCTGGTGGAGTGACCTACACAACTCAATCCCTGAATCTGAGTCCTTAACCATCTTCAAGAAACGGCTAAAACACATCTCTTCAATCTTTATTTGACCCTCTAACTCTAGCACTCTCTATTCTAACTCTATCTGTCTTATTTTTATTTATTAGTCTTCTTTGTATCTATCTGACCCTCTAACACTAGCTTTCTTTTTTTTATTCTATCTACTTGTTTTCTTAATAAAAAAAAACACACATGCTACGTGTACTGCGCTAGGCTAACCGAGACTTGTCATAGCGCTTGCATATCGTTGCTCTTTTGTTGGTTTTGATTGCTTCCATTGTCCTCATGTGTCAGATAAAAGCGTTGGATAAAAGTGTCTGCTAAATAACTAAATGTAAATGTAAATATCTAACTGTAATAACTCTCTCTGCAGCTCCGTCACATGCACTCTTTCTGCTCACGTGTTTGTCTGAATTTCTACATTTTCTGATTTTTTTTATTGTTGTAATAAAACTGCAGATGCTGTTGAAGAACCATCTTGTGTTTGTGTGCAGTTCATTAATACAATACAACACAATACAATTATAACATATCTGCTTAAGTTTTCATTCCTTTGGGTTCACAGACTTCAACTGAAGCTCATAATAATGTCCACCCATCAATCAATATGTCATTTTATCTGGTAGTTTTTATTATTTTTGATATGTTTCTCATCATAAATCACACAAATCATAACACGAAGGCCCCAAAAACTCAATTTTCTATTCTGTGTGGATGTATTTCCTATAGCAGCATGATGTGGGACACATTTATAAGTGATAATAACTGAGATTTGTCCTCACAGAAACGACTGGAATATATATATAATAATAAACTTAACTTACAAAACTAAAATAATGTATTTCGCTAGTTGCCAAGGAAACATTTTTCTTGTAATTTGACGATGTACTGAAATAACTAAAACTGGCCCAAAACAATCATAATCATTAAATTACACAATTTCATTTAAAATGACTGAAAACAGAAACTTATTCAAAATACTGATAAAAACTACAATTATAAAAATGAGAAATGAGAAGATTTTATGAAGTAACATTAATGAGGAATAGGAGGAATGGATCACGAAAGTTCATCAAAGTTGTCCTAAGACAAGAACGGTTATTATTTTGGTTTTAGGACAACTTTGATGAAAGGTTTTGATCCACTTCAATTGTTGACTACTGTACATATAGAAAAGAAATATACAAGTGACAAAAAGGGAACTATATTAATGAGGTGTATTAAAGACAGATTGCCAAAAACAGAACAATTTACGAGAGGATGATTGATAAGTTCATCTGCAAGAGGATCTACTGCAACAGATCCAACAAAAAAGATGCACTCTCCTAATCAATCACAAGATTGACATGAGTGATTTAATTATACGAGGTTTGGAAAGACGACATGATAAAGACATCAAGAAACAGAAGAAGAAGGAGAGAAGAGGATTATAATAAAACCATGGTTAATATAAGTAAGTGTTTTAGCAGTTATATCAGTACCACGTTAGAGACTGGATACTGTGTAATGAATATTTGCAGTCTCTCAGACACACAACAGAGCTTTTTTTTAATTTAAAGAAATTTACATATAAGTCAGTTTTATTCTAAGTCAGGGATGTCAAGCTCAGTTCCCGCAGCCCTGCAGAGTTTAAGTCTAACATGCTCCAACACACAAACCATGTACTTTTCAAATAGGGGGCAGTCGTGGCCTAATGGATAGCGAGTCGGACTTGTAAGCGGAAGGTTGTGGGTTCGAATCTCAGGTCCGGCAGGGATTGTTGGTGGGGGGAGTATCCTCCTTCAATACCACGACTGAGGCCTCCATGAACAAGGCACCGAACCCCCAACTGCTCCCCGGGCACTGTAACATGGCTGCCCACTGCTCCGGTTGCGTGTTCACTTAGGATGGATTAAATGCAGAGAATACATTTCACTACTGGTTATATACTATGTAACTGTGTATGTGACAAATAAAAAATAATCTTAATCTTAAATATGCTTGAAGGACTTTCACAAAAACTAACACCAGTAATATTTATAATACATTGTAACGGGTAACGGGTCTCCGGCGTTGGAGGCGGGCGCACTAACAAGGAGGCTAAAGACTGCAGAGTGTATCTCTTGAGATCAGGGGAGTGAGGTTTACCTGCACAGCATCTGCTCGCTGGCCTCCGTTACACACGTGTAACATATTTATCCATTTTTTAACAACTACCAGTTTAGTTGTGTATCTATTTATTTTCTTGTATCTTTTTTCCCATTCTAATTTATTTATGTTGACTCAGTATTTTGCTGTTTTCATCACTCGAAGGCACTGTTTGTACCAGACATGTCCACAGATATTTAGAGTCTGGAGTCTTTCATCACGAGTCCGAGTCATTTCAATAATTGATGCAAATAAATTCTCATCTTTAAAAATCCTATTTACAAGGTTGTATTTTAAAGACAAAATGTGTTCCAGGGATACTACTATAGCATAACTTGTCTTCTTCTACCTGTATACATAGTTAATCCAAGATACAAAAAATACATGTAAAATGATGACATTTTCTTCTTAAGAAATAATAAAACAATATGTTTTTGTTTTAAATGTATTATTATTATTTTTTGCCAAGCTACTTTGGGGTTTTCTTACGGGTTTTTTTTCAAGGTCTTTTTCCTCATTATGACATCAGGACAGATGCAGATGTATCACCACATTTTTTACTTTATGCCCCCCAGAAATACCACAAATAACATTAATTCAGAAAGTAAAACATATTAATCATACTGTAGAAAAAAAGTGCGCCACCATTTAAAAGTTTTTGTTCAGCAATATTTCTTAAATATTGTTTGTTCATCAAGACAAAATGATAAACAGTAATACTGTTAAATATTATTACAATTTTAAATAATTGTTGTCTATTTCAATTTATTGTAAATTCCCATTTATTCCTGTATTGATATTGAAAACAGCTGCTTAAAGGGTTAGTTCACCCAAAAATGAAAATTAACCCGTGTTTTACTCACCTTCATGGCTTCCTAGGTGTGTATATGACTTTCCTCTTTCAGACTAATCCAATATAACAAATATATGTCCCACTTTATATTAGGTGGCCTTAACTACTATGTACTTACATTTAAATTAATAATTTGATACAATGCACTTATTGTGTACATACATGTTTTTACATTGTACATATATTTAAAAAAATACCTATATGTAATTACATCTGTAATTAATTTCTGTGATTACATTTATAATTACACTGTTGACCCATCCCTTACACCTTAACCCACCCTTAAACTACCCATACCACCAAACCTGTCCCTAACCTCACCCGTATCCCACCTCAATAGCAGCAGAAGTGTTTTGCAATACAATATGAACACAATAAGTACATTGTACTTATTTTTTGAGGTAAGCACATAGTAGTTAAGGCCACCTAATATAAAGTGTGACCCAACTATATACAAAATAATACATTACAACATAATATAATATACAATATACCGTATAGACCCGAATATAAGACAATGTTTTGTTGTTACTTTTTCCCTCCCTCTCTCTCTCCCCTTTGATTGGACCTTTAAAACATGGAGCATGTGTCTGTTGTTTTGAGTGGATGTTATGATGTGATGTTGTGTGTGAAAAAAGAAAAGAAAAAATAACAAAAAAACAATAAGCAAGCTACAGATATACAAAATACTTACTCAAGAAAATGTAAAAATAGTATTACTTACTTGTAAGGCCCTTAATGGTTCAGCTCCTGCGTACCTAACTAGTCTTCTATCACGCTACAATCCAACCCGCTCCCTAAGGTCGCAAAACTCTGGACTCTTAGTATTACCTAAGATAGCAAAGTCCACTAAAGCAGGTAGAGCATTTTCGCACTCTGCTCCCAAACTCTGGAATAGCCTTCCCGATAACGTTCGGGGTTCAGACACACTCTCTCTTTTTCAAATCTAGATTAAAGACACATCTCTTTAGCCAAGCATTCACATAATGCATCTCATAATCTTGTGCTGCAGTTATATCTGATCAAATGCACATTATTATTCTTTAGCTTAGGTTGAACAAATAATTTTTTGCTTGGTTGGAATAGCAGCTATGCTAATTTTGTCTCTATTTGTTTCTCTGTTTCTGCCACGGGATTGACATTCCGTGGTAACTAGGAATTATACAAGCTTCAGCACCTGAGAAGAGACGATGCCAACCTCTCAGAGGACCTCAGATGCCAACCCTGAAACAACATACCGAATTTTGCTATGAGTTTGATAGCAACATATAATCATTGCTGTTAATAGTGTTCATCGTCTGTTTGATTACGTCATTAACTGATTTTTACCGTACATTTCTGCCATATGTACATCAAATGTACAATTGGTAACCAGTTTTCAACTCCACACACACAGGACCTCCAACCAACCACATCCACTGCTCAAACTCCCATCTTCTCCTTCTGTCCCCTCACCGAGGCGGAAGTATCCAAACTTCTCCTCTCCAGCCATCCTACAACATGTCCTCTTGACCCAATCCCCTCTCACCTTCTCCAAGCAATCTCTCCCACACTCTTACCGGCACTCACACACATTATCAACACATCTCTCCACACTGGCATCTTCCCCACAGCATTCAAGCAGGCCCGGGTAACCCCACTGCTCAAAAAACCTACATTAAACACTTCTCTTTTAGAAAACTACAGACCTGTCTCTCTCCTTCCATTCGTAGCGAAAACACTCGAACGAGTTGTCTTCAACCAGCTCTCACTGTTTCTTTCACAGTACAACAAACTGGATGCTAAACAGTCAGGTTTCAGGAGTGGCCATTCAACAGAGACTGCGCTACTCTCAGTCACTGAAGCCCTGCGAGTCGCAAAGGCCGATTCCAAATCATCAGTCCTCATTCTGCTCGATCTTTCTGCTGCTTTTGACAATGTCAATCATCAGATCCTCCTGTCCACCCTCTCATCGCTGGGCATCACTGGGATTCCACTTCGCTGGTTTGAATCCTATCTCACCGGTAGGTCCTTCAGGGTGGCCTGGGGTGGGGAGGTATCCAAAGCACATCAACTGGTCACTGGGGTTCCTCAGGGATCGGTTCTTGGACCCCTCCTCTTCTCCACATACACTACATCACTGGGACCCATCATACAGGCACATGGCTTCTCCTACCATTGCTACGCCGATGACACACAGCTCTATCTCTCTTTTCAACCAGATGATCCAACGGTAGCTGCACGGATCTCAGGCTGCCTGGCGGACATCTCGGCATGGATGAAAGAACATCACCTACAGCTCAACCTGGCAAAGACTGAGCTTCTTGTCGTCCCTGCCACTCCGACTCTACAGCATGACTTCTCGATTCAATTAGGCACATCAATAATTACCCCATCAACTTCGGTCAGAAATCTTGGTGTAATCTTTGATGACCAGCTGAGCTTCAAAGAGCACATTGCAAAGACTGCTCGATCTTGCAGGTTTGCGCTACACAACATCAGAAAAATCAGGCCCTTCCTGACAAAGCATGCTGCGCAACTTCTTGTCCAGGCACTTGTCGTTTCTAGGCTGGACTACTGCAATGCTCTTCTGGCTGGTCTTCCATCAAACACAATCAAACCTCTACAAATGATTCAGAATGCAGCGGCACGACTGGTCTTCAATGAGCCCAAAAGAACCCATGTTACACCTCTCTTCATCTCACTGCACTGGCTACCAGTGGCAGCTCGCATCAAGTTCAAGACACTGATGCTTGCATACAGAACGACCACAGGCTCAGCACCCTCCTACTTTCACTCACTATTACGAATCTGCATCCCCTCCAGAAGTCTGAGATCTGCTAGTGAGCGACGCCTTGTGGTACCATCACAGAGAGGCTCAAAATCACTCTCCAGAACATTCTCATTCACCATTCCTGGATGGTGGAATAATCTTCCCACCCCTATCCGGAATGCTGGATCCCTGTCAATCTTCAAGCAACAACTGAAGACTCATCTCTTTCGGCACTACTTGACTTCATCCTAAACTTGTTCTTAAAAAAAAAAAAAAACACCTTTCCCTTTATCTTTCCCTCCTTCCCTTGCTAGCTTGTACTTATTTGAACAATAACTGAGACTTGGCGTTACGAGCACTTGCTCTGTCTGATTGCCTCTTCAAGATGAATCGCTTTATGTACTCCCCAATTGTAAGTCGCTTTGGATAAAAGCATCTGCCAAATGACTAAATGTAAATGTAAATGTAAACTTGACAGTCACAACTGATAAACTACTACTAAATATATTGTAGAAACTTTAATTTTTTTGTAAAGCTGCTTTGCAACGATTTGTATCGTAAAAAGCGCTATACAAATAAACTTGAATTGAATTGAATATTTGACGAGATTTGGCTTTAAGTAAGTACTTATTGAAATTAAGTACCTACTCATTGAGTATGTGGTTTCGGACACAGCCATAGTATTTGTCACCGAATCATTCATTCAAAAACGGAACAAGTGAGGTATTTATGAGTGAGTCATTGAATCATTCATTCAAACCGCTTTTTCATAATTTTTATATTAAAAATTGGTGTATTTAATATATTATATTTTAAATACATATATATTAAAATGTTTAATAATTCATTATAATTAATTACTTTTAAATAGACTGCAGCAATAATATTTTGTCACACCTTATTTTGTTTAGTTCAGAATCGTGGGAGAATTGTGATCTCTATTTAAAAAATGTGATTTTCAATTTATCCAGAATCGTGCAGCTCTGAGATGTGAAAGGAGCGACATATATACACACAGAGAGGCATGTCTTCTCTTTGTTGAAACAGAAGTAATGTATTAAGCGTAGAGAAACTGAACCTAAAGTATTGATCTCATCAAGGTTGCATTGATCCGATACCAACGCTGGTATAGATACTATCGATATTAGGATCAATCTGTCCACCGCTAGAAGAAGAAGTGTTGATAATGTAGACAAACTCATTCAATCTCAATCTCAATCTCAATTAATAAAAAAGGTAACATTTAATCAGCAAATACAAAAACAAGCTAAGTAAATGTGAAAGCTAATGAGCTGAATCCCTCTCCTACTGATTTACAAGCATAGATGGGTATCTGTAAAGTTTTATTGATTATTACTATTCTTACAATCCTGCTTATTAAACATATTGAACATAATATGAAACAATTGAGCATAATATGACACTCAAAAGAAAACAATGATCTAATTTAAGTCATGAAGCAAAATGACATACAATAACAAAACATTTTGACATTGTTCTTTGGGGAGGAACTCCAGCTTTGAGTTGATCTGAATCTCACAGTTGAATCTGCTGGTTTTGAAGATGAAGATGAACTTTATTCACTGTGAAAACTGTGTAATGTTTCTATGTCATGTGGCTTGTATTGACAGATATATCCAGATTATATTTTATTGCTTGATGCATTATTGTGTCATTAATGAGGATGCAGCATCAGATCTGAAAGAGCTGGATCTGAAGATGATCTACTTACTGTGATATCTTTGTGTATGTGTGCGTAGAGCAGATGAACAACTGAAACACTTCCCACATGCAGTGCAGTGATACGGTTTCTCTCCAGTGTGAATCCTCTTATGTTTTTTCAGATTTCCTGACTGACTGAATCGCTCGTCACAGTGTGAACACTTGTAAGGTTTCTCTCCAGTGTGAATCCTCTCGTGTGTTTTCAGAGCTCCTGAATCTCTAAATCTCTTGTCACAGTGTGAACACTTGTAAGGTTTCTCTCCAGTGTGAATCCTCTCGTGCAATTTTAAACTGCTCGCTGTAGTAAAAGTCTTCTCACACTCAAAGCACATGTACTCTCTCACACCAGTGTGAACTTTCTGATGCACTTTTACATGTTCTGGACGCGAAAAACTCTTTCCACACAAATGACAGGAATGTGGCTTCTCCTTTGTATGAACTCTCATGTGCTGCTTCAGGACTGAAGCGCTCAAAAATGTTTTGCCGCACTGATCACATGTGTACAGTTTCTCTCTAGTGTGGATGTCCATGTGTACCTTAAGGGCTGATGAGTATGAGAAACTCTTCCCGCACTGATCACAAGTGAACGGTCTCTCTCCAGTATGAACTCTCATATGGTCCGTATGGTTTGCTTTTAGTGTGAATCTCTTCCCGCACTGATCACATGTGTACGGTTTATCTCCAGTGTGGATCATCTCATGTGTTTTCAGGTGTCCTGACTGACTGAATCTCTTGTCACAGTGGGAACACTTGTACGGTTTCTCTCCAGTGTGGATCCTCTGGTGCAGTTTTAAACTCTTTCTTACCCCTTCCCTTTCCCCTACCCCTTCGCTGCCCTTGTCCCTCGAAGTAAAAAAACATACCCCTATGTATTTTCACACTCAAAGCACAGAGGCGACAAGTGTACTCTCTCAAGTGTGTGTATGTCACCAGTATGAATTTTCTCATGTTCTTTCAAACTTTGAGCACAAAACAAGACTCGATTTTTAAATCAATTATTTAAGTGAAAACCTGTTTCCCCCTTGGTTTCACACAAATCTACCCCTTCCCCTTAGACATGAATATGGCTTAAGGGGAAGGGGTAAGACTCCTTTGTATGAACTACCAGTACTCTCTCACACCAGTGCTGTTTCAGGACTGAATCTCTCGAAAATGTTTTGCCGAAAATGTTTTGCACTGATCACATGCGTAAGGCTTTTCTCCAGAGTGGAACCGCTCATGTCTTTTCAGGGTTCCTGACTGAATGAATCTCTTGTCACAGTGTGAACACTTGTAAGGTTTCTCTCCAGTGTGAATCCTCTCATGCACTTTTAAACTGCTCGCTGAAGTAAAAGTCTTCTCACACTGAAAGCACATGTAATCTCTCACACCAGTGTGTATTTTCTCATGTTCTTTCAAACTGTGTAGACGTGAAAAACTCTTTCCACACAAATGACATGAATGTGGTTTCTCCTTT
This sequence comes from Schizothorax lantsangensis, assembly GCA_027422415.1. NCBI lineage: Eukaryota > Metazoa > Chordata > Actinopteri > Cypriniformes > Cyprinidae > Schizothorax > Schizothorax lantsangensis. The sequence continues at coordinate 37,436,651 of CM049840.1, forward strand.
GTATGAACTTTCAGGTGTGAACTAAGGTTTGAAGCCCACAAAAATGTTTTTCCGCACTGATCACATGAGTATAGTTTCTCTCCAGTGTGGATGGTCATGTGATCCTTAAGGTTTGCTGATTGTGAGAAACTCTTCCCGCACTGATCACAAGTGAACGGTTTCTCTCCAGTATGAACTCTCTTATGCCCTGTAAGGTATCCTTTTAATGCAAAACTCTTCCCGCATTGATCACATGCATACAGTTTCTCTTTAGTGTGGATGGTCATGTGATTCTTAAGGGTTGCTGAGTGTGAGAAACTCTTCCCGCACTGATCACAAGTGAATGGTTTCTCTCCAGTGTGAACTCTCATGTGATGCTCAAGATTTTGTTTGTCTGTGAAACACTTTCCACACTGAGTACAGGTGAAAGATTTCATGGCTCTTTTTTTCTTTAAATCTTTCTGTTTGGGTTTTTCTCCACTTTTGACATGATTTTTCTCCTCAGAATTCTTCTTTCTCCTCATTGTCTCCAATCAACTCTGAAACAAAAGTAAAAACAGTACATTTGTCAGTAACTCATTAAAGAAACAGAAAAGTGAAAGGACACTTGAGTCTGTAAAGGGTCTACTTTTATTTGTGTATAAAATAAAATTAAAAAAAAAAACTTTGAAGCAAAAACTCTAGGCTACAAGATCCAGTTCTCAAAAGTGTTTTTTATGTATGTATGTGTTTTATGACCTTATTTCAGTGACTTTAAAATTTTAGTTTTTCACTAACCACGCATCGTTGTTTTCTCAAAAACACAATCATGTACATGCTGTTCACATATTATTGCAGCCCAGTTTGTGCTAATTACAGTGTTATTAAACTTTAGCCATTAAAATGATTATAAAAAAGCACAAATGTCAGGGCATGTCAAAACTTCTCCAGGGCCCCAAAACACCCTCGGACCCCAGAGGGTTAAAATAGGCACAATCCTCATGTTTCTACAGGGAGAACCAGGGCTTGACATTAACCCCCGCCAAATGCGGGTGGATTTCAGCTGTGGCGGGTAACAAGGTCACTCCCACTAGCCACTCTGGCAGGTTGAATTTTATATACCGTAACAGAGCTAGACATTAATGCTTATCCGGGACAAGCAGATTTTCTGAAGGTGCAAATGAAAGAAGAGAATTTTACTTGACCGACCGGACAACTAATCTGATTAAAACATCTAACTGCACCGAAATTTCAACGAGAATGGTTCGGATTTTATTGTTCGTCAGATGAAGTCTGAGCATTGAAACACACACAACTAAGATTATTCAATAAACTGTTCTCCTTTTTATCATCATCACTTCGTCTCCTGCTTCTGCTCTTCTCTGGCTTTGCTCAGTCAACTTCTTGGTTGATAAAAGACTGTTAATACAGTTTTGGTACCAGACAAGTCTTGATGTTAATGGGTTTTGGGTATCAACTACCCTGCTGACTATTTGTTCAGATACCAGACAAAATGGATATTTTCTGACAGGATCTGGCATCCAGGACTGGCGTTGAGACTTGATCTAACATACATTTTGGTTAAAAACAACAACAACAAAAAAGTACCCAGTTCATAGGACGTGTCCCTTATTATTTGATTCTTCAGCAAAATTAATTAAAAATTATTATTCAACAGCTCTAAAGATTTTTCCTGTTACAGCAAACCAAAATATAAAACTGCCTGAAGCGTTATAACCATGATAATAATTTTTTATAATTAAAAAAATTAAATAAATGTTTTTTTCAAACACAGACACAGCGCTGTTTTGCGTCTCGGAGCAACATGACAGTGATTCGTTCCTGAATGAATCAACCGTTAAATGATTCGGTTCAACTGCACTCACTTATTAACAGTGACTTGCTGCCACCTACTGGCGGTTTTAATTTCACATTCACAGTATTATTATTATTTTTTTTTTTATAATTTCAAAAATCAGTATTCAATGTTTTTTGTATCAAAACATTATTTATTCATTTGTAACTGCAGGTTAAAGCATTCCATGTCCCTCAGAGCTGCATTAACGGTGGATAAATATATCTATTCCACTTCAGATGCAGCTTCTGTTTCCTCTGCATTGCAAAGATGAATTTTGTTGATACCAATTTCATGTGTTTGGTAACAGCCCGAATGTCTTATTATACTAACTGACTGATTAAATTTAACTCCAATTAAAAAATGTCAAACTAAAGTTTGAAAATGATGAATATATGTGTAGTAAATATTAGCATTTTATTTTAAGTTTACTATAAAATAATTGTATTTGTATTTAAGACTCCCTTTTTAATTTTAAAATATAATAGTATCACACTATTATTTTGTTTAAAAATAAAAATCTAACTAAAAATAAATGACACGCTCACAAAATCTACTACATATACTCTATAAACACTATACTATGTTTTGTAAAGCTACAATGAATTATTATATTTATAACTCATTTTAAATGTTTTTTTTTTCTCCAGGCAAGTAACATTTATACTCGGAGAAGTAAATGTCACTCTGTTCAAACGCTATCGACGTTGTAGAAGAGTTTTATTAATCAAAATATAAATTAATCAAGTATAATCAATGTGAATATAGCCATTTATGTATCAAGTTAGTCCACTATTATATGCGTGTAGAGGCCAGCATGATAACAGGATGTGCAGACGTACACTATATTACCAAAAGTATTTGCACCCCCTTCTAATGAACATGTTTGACTACTTTAGTAATTTCTATGAGTACAAATCTTAATGTTTAAGCATATAATGATATTCTAGGGAATTGTGTGCATCAAATTTTCAGGCATGTGATCAGCTAGAGACAAAAAAGAAGGAAAATCTGACCACGCCCCAAGCCACACCCCCAGCACTTATTAAAAATATATATTTTAGCACATTAAAAGATATATCTTATACTGTAAAAAAACAAAAAGCAGCACTTAATCATCAGGATAACACTATAATATATTATAATAAAGTACTACAATATATTATAGTAAAGTATATAGTATATAGAATTGTTATTATTATTAAAGTACCTGCCAAAAGTTTGGAAACATTACAATTAATGATTTTGAAATAAATATCTTCTGCTTATCAAGGCTGAATTTATTTGATTAAAGTAAAAAACAAAAAAACAGCAATATTGTGAAATATAATTACAAAAAAAATAATCAATTTTAATATATTATAAAATGTAATGTTATTCCTGTGATGCAAAGCAGAATTTTCTTCTTCATTACTCCAGTTTTCAGTGTCACATGATCTTTTAGAAATCATTACAATTTATTTGACTCAAGAAACATTTCTGATTATTATCAATGTTGAAAACTATTTTTCCGCTTCATATTTTGTGTGGAAATGGTGATACACTTTATTTTTCAGGATTTTTTGATAAATATAAAGCTTAATGAACAGCATTTATTTGCATTTATCAAATATATTAATTAAATTTGTTAAAGCATTTATTAAATAGAAATCATTTTAAATGTCTTCACTCACTTTATCACTTTCATGCATTAATAAAATGATTAATTTCTCTCTTTTTTAAATCTTTTTTTGAGTGGTATTGTTTTCACAAAAATATTAAGCAGCAAAACTGTTTTTTTTAACATCAATAATGAGAAATGTTTCTTGAGCAGCAAATCAGCATATTATAATGATTTCTGAAGGATCATGTGACACTGAAACTTCTCTTTGTAAACAACATTTATAAATGTTTCTAATGACGAATGATGCGTTCCTAAATGCAAAATAAAGCGTCTCGAACCAATCACAGCGCAGCACTAACAGTGATGGAAACTAAACACAGTTCTGTAACAGCAGACATGTTCGTGTCAGACTACAGCCTGTTATATAATTACATCACAACCGTTGGGAGTTTTATGACAGCACTAGCAATCTCAAATTCTCACCGCCATTCATATCAAAATCACCGGGTCGAGTAACACATTTCAGCGCTGAATCTGGTGCTTTGAATCATCTTGAGCGCTTTTAACGGTCCTGCAGGTGGCGCCGCAAGCTCGTGCGGCGCTCTCAGAGCCATACCATCCATTATGTTTTAGAAGACAATCTTTTTGCAGTTTATTTAGGTAATAGCTCAAGGCCATTTGTACAATTTCAATCATCATGTAGCATCCAACCAACCACCCCCCCCCCCTCTCTCTCTCAAAAAAAACAAAAAACTCTGATCTACATGAATCACATGGGTCGTCCCTCAGAGGTCGGAAAATACGGAAATCCGTATTAATCACATAATCACATCCCTGAATTTTATAGCAACAGTTTGGACAGGACCCTTTTCTATTCTAACATGTCAATGCCTCTGTGTATAAGACAAGGTTCAAAAAGAAATGATTGATTGAGTCAGTGTGGAAGAACTTGACTGGTCTGCATAAAACCAAGTCCTAATCCCAGCTGAACACCTCTGGTGTGACTAGGGCTGTCGCGATAACCGCAATACCGAGCTAAACGTCCAGCCAGGCCAAATTTATGCCAGTATTTCACTGAAGCATGGAGTGCATCTGCTTGCCTGTAGCCTATAGTATAGCCTACATTACCAATAATATATGAATTCTGTCTTTTATATTGCTGTATTAGTGCATTAAGCAGTGTTTTGGTTGTTGGGGGAATCCTGGGGTGTGATGTATGAGGGGAAACCCCAGTACTGCAGCACGGCGCTGCGATATAAAAGCAATACTGTATGTCTTCCTCAGACGTAATATTTGATCTGTGCATCAGCATCGGGTGGGAATAACGTTATAATCTTGTTCGTGGTAGAGAAGGCTACTTATATGTAGGCTATGCACAGGGAAAGCAATCGTGAAGACATTGAATCGCGGAATCCAGTCATATGAATGGAATTTACTGTATAACACGGAATGTTATGGAATTTGTCAAAGTTTGGATGAATTAATCAAAAGTAGGTCAGTACGCTTAAAAGGTCATGAACCTCCCTGTTTCAGCACTGGCTAGTTCTCACCACCATTTTAAAAACTGCTAAAAAAGTGGGCGTGGTGCACTGCGGTGCGGAGCGAAGGTGGAATAGGGGAGACAGACAACTTCAGTTTCAGACAGTTTCATTTCGCTCCCATCAAGTTAAAAACACAAATAAATGCACAGCCGTTTGTACTCTGCATCGAAAACATATGAATGCGCAGTTGCACCTCTGATAACTTTTAAGGCTTTTTCTGTGCCATTTATATAAGCCTTTTGACGGGTTGTGTCACGGAGCAGTAAACACTCACTAAGTGAATGAATCGTGTTTGTGCCGAACTCTTATTACAAAACAAAAACAAACACTCTCCTCCAATCCATGAACGTTTCTCTCAGTTAATGTGTGCTCTCACACAGTCTGAAGCGTCTGCCATAGCAGATCAACACAAGCTGTTGTGAATAATTAAGCGAAGCGTCTTCTCATTGGATAAGAACACGCAGTCTCATGACACCAACATATCATCGATGTACTATAGTCCTTTGCCACGTCACAAATTGCGACGTCACCACGATGTAGATTTTAAACCCGGAAGATGAAACTAGCACAAAAAAAAGCTTACAATTAATCAGTTTTCTCCAACAATTAAAATTAACGGATGCTGACATTGTCTTCTATGACCTCTGCTAAAATCTCAGAAAAAGTAGTCTGAGGTTTCATGACCCTTTAAATCGAGTCGTGATATGGACTAATATCTGTAAATATTAAGCCACAATAATACTATTTAAATATGAATCCTGCATGTCTCTGTGTTAATTAATGATGCAGACACGTGGTTTCGTTTACTCAGGGTTTCTGCAGGATTTTTAAGCTCAAATTTAAGACTTTTTAAGACCTTTTTTAAGACCTCCACAAATAAAATTAATACCATATGAGTGGGTCGGGGCAATGTCTATAGTACCATATTAAACTGTAAAATGACTGTCAAAAGCATAATTTACAATTCATATACAAGTTTTCACAAAAACTATAAGTTTTATAAAACATAAACTTTACATTTCAGCCTTTAAACCACTTTTAAGAAAATGGATAAGTCAAAAGTATTAATTATATTGATTTTAGCAATTATTATCAATAAATTATTATATAAATTAAATAACATGAATTAGGGGTGTGTGAAATTGACAAAACAATATATCTTGATATTTTCTGGGATTTTATCGATAACGATAGTTAGACGATATTTTGCTTTGTGTTATTGAGTTATTGTGCTGATATCTAAAAGATTACCGTTGACAGCTGACTCCTGAATTTTTTTGATATTCTTCATATTCTGTGTGGTCAGTTCACAGCAGTGATAGAAAAAAAAAATTTCAACAAGTTTTATGGCCATGTTTACCTTTAAGCCATTTTTTACTAAAAGTGTGCATCATCTTTTGAGTCAAATTCTTGCATTTGGGCTGTTACCAAGCAGATGAAATCAGTATCAACAAAATGTATCTTTGCAATGCATCTGAAGTGGCATTTAGATGTATTTACACACTGTTTAATGCAGCTCAGAAGGACACAGAATGCTAAACTGCAGTTACAAATGCATAAATAATGTTTTGATATTTGAAACATAAAACGGTGAAAACTGATGTTTGAAATTATTTTTAAAAAATGAAGATACTTTAAATGTGAAATTAAAACGGCCAATAGGTGGCAGTAAGTCAGTGTTAATAAGTGAGTCATTGCGACTGAACCGAATCATTTAAACGGTTGATTCATTCAGGAACGAATCACTGTCATGTTGCTCAGAGACGCAAAACAGTGCTGTGACTGTGTTTGGAATTATTTTTGTTGGAGAAATGGAGCAAAAGCAGGAAATATGGTGTCTAAAACGTAAGTCTCTTAATATTAACTTATTGTTTATTGAACTGTTGCATAAAATCAAAATCACACTTGTAATCATGCTGCCTTTTGGAGAAAAGATGGCACTCTTCGAGTTATTATTAACTGTATATGAAATTATATACCGTAAATATAGGCTATACATTTTCTGCCCCCATATCTTAAATTATGTGATCATTCTAAATGTATTTTAATAGACTGAATCGTGCAGTGAAACTCGTACGCGCACTAGTTTAACCTGTTAACTGATCTCTGCCAGCAGGTGTCGCGTTTGGCTGAAATATAACAGTTTTCCCGGGAAAGACAGAACTGAAGCAGCGCAGCACCGGACTTTAAACTGCAGCGCTCATGTTTATTTAATGAAATCATAGCCTTTTGAAGTTTAATCGTCACATTCAGCCATATCGCAATTCTGGTCTTTCCGTCTCCAAATTTAAGACCTCTTGAAATCATAATTAAGACTTTCTTGTACAATTTAAGACTTTTTAAGGCCTTAAATTTGATACAACTAAATTTAAGACTTTTTAAGACTTTTTAAGACCCCGCGGACACCCTGTTACTACACTAAAGTGCGCGTGACGGTCGCTGTGTTTTCAGCATCTGCCTTCTCACTAAATGAGGACAAACACATGAACAACATCCCCAGAACTGCTCTGAGAGTTACTTCATGAGCATTTGACCGTTTCATTCGAGTAAATCTATCATCATATCATATACACAGGCTACAGAAACTTAAAAAGGTCCTCATGGCAACCCGTCAAAATATAAGTTCGGTTTATCTTAAAGAAACTGTCAGAAATATATTACTGTTGTGTGGTATAATATACATACCACTACAACGATTATTACAACTTTTGTTTAAAAGAATAAATCACACAATACTCTATTTCTTCCATGTTTTAATTTTAATAGTAAACCACTTTGTTTGCCAAAAAATAAAGAGTTTAACTCTCATTTGATTAAAAGATAAATTAAATGAATGTTTTATGCCTTCATTTGCACTGTACTGTAAATTAAAACAGACATTTCTAGTGTCACGTAGGCCAAGATAAGGATGACAAAAATGTTGACATTTTAATAGGCTATTGAACTAAGTGTGTCTATAATAGGCTATTAGTGTTATAGTTTCATGAAAATAGTTGCGGTCTACTTACCAACTTCTACAAAGGAGCTATGAAGACAATTAAATTATTTACACTTCTTACATTGTGATTTTTTTAAGTTAATCCATTGATGTGCATTAAATGATGAATTGAATAGTCACCTCTGCTATTGTACGTTATGTTTTAGTCATCAGAAAAGAATTAATGAGAACTTATGAGAGGTTATGCTACTGTATTACACATATTTCTAACATGGAAATTATTGAAGCCAAATACTTACATTGCTCCAAGCTTTTTAGCTGTAGTGCAGTATTTATAGGCTTAATCATGAAGCATACAGTGGCCCCACTTTTAACTCTCTCTTTAAATTACCCTGATTGAAATTGGATGCACAGAGGAAGACAAGAGTAAGAAGTGGGAGTACTACACTCAACCATCACCAGGGAAGGCAGTTTTTGTCAGAGCCCTTGTTTTCCTTCATTTTGAAATTAATTTGTTAATTTATTTGGCCCTGAAAAACACACATCGGTTGACCCCTAATAAGGATAAATAAACTGTGCTGCTGCAAGCAGTGTTAAACTACGCTGCCATCCACCTCGACCGCGTCACGTGACCCATAACCGTCAGCATTATTAATAAAGAAAGAAAAATAAACACCAACCTGTTTGTTGTTTAGTATCTTCAGTGTCTTTGATTCTGCAGGGTTCTGGTGAATTACTGTGGGCGGAGATTCGCTGATGATGCAATTCTTGTGGGAGGAGCTTCACTGATGATGTGATTGCTGTGGGAGGAGCTTCACTGAACGAATTTCTGTGTGGAAAAGCAGATTTACCAAAAATAAACAATAAAATCAAAGAAGCATTAAAGGTACAATGTAAGTTTTTGCCACTAGAGATCACATTTTGACGAAGGCGATTCATCTGCGATAATGAAAGCAATATTGCGTCGCTTGTTAGTGATCTACGGCTCCGTGCATTAAATGCCGCTCCATTTGAAAACAGGTGATGGAGATTAACCGCTAATCAAGGAGCCGGCTTTACTGACGAGATGCGCATGCATATCGCATGAGATATATCGCCCAGCCCTAATTATAACTGACTTAAGTCTAGCGCGAGTTTAAGCACTCTCAAAAAACTCCCCTTATACTCAGTAAAGCTGTCTATACACGGTTTTATGAATTACTATCTTACATCATACGTTCATCTACACTTTGTTGTTTATGATGAGAGAATTCGCGTGAGAGCTGGGCTGCGTTCAGCCCCGACAAAACGTTGCAAAACGTTTATTAAACGGAAACGGTGGTGCGTTGAACACTATTCTGATGACGCAAGAGTTGCAACTATGGCAGCTGAGAAGATCATTCTTTGTGTTCTTTTTGAAGAATTTTCGGAGCCTGATGAAATCGGTATAAATTCATGTTTAATACTGCAAAATACGCTCGATGTTGCAATCACTGCCCTTGCCGTCCAGAATAAAAGAAAACATCCCAATCGAGTGAAGGGATTTGTGGAAACTGTGGTTCCTGATTATTGTGATCCAACATTTGCCTCACATTTCAGGTGAAGGATAATCCTCTTCTTACCTCCGAGACAGTGTTATGATCTCTATGACCTTATTATTTTTATTGTGATTATTAGGCTTATCGTTATTGCTGATCACTGTTGTTGTGCTATGATATTGTAATATTTACCATTATATAATCAGAGGAGCATAGAAAGGTTTATGAAAGTGTCACTCCACAATACGATAGCAAAATATATAAATATGTCTAGTATTTTTATGTTACATTAATCAGTGTCTAGCACACCTTCCTAAGGAAAGGATATGGACCAGAAGACAATGCAATATGATATTTAAACAGACTTAAAGAAGTTCCAGATCTATACTTGTATACTTTTTATTTCAGTTACTTTGCCTTTAATGTAAATAAACATGTGCAAACAATATACTTGCTCTTTAATACCGCGTGGTTTATATACATGTTGCTGCTGATCGGGCTGACATTTTTGACACACCCACCAAACAAGAGAAAACGTATCTCAAACCCCGTTGCACACCGTTTCCGGTAAACATGTCGTTCAACCCGGAAACCGTAGCAAAACGTTGCGCACCGGTTTGAGCTTGAACATACCCCTGAATTCAGTCAGCGAGCGCCTGCAGTGAACAAAAAACTCATCTGAACAACTCTGATTGGCCATTGCATTCATAAGCTCAACAGACTCGTGTGTGATTGGTTAAAATGCGCAACACTGTAAAAACACAAAAAAAAAATCACAGCGCAGATCTAAATTTAATGCTGCGGTAAACACTTTATTTAATTTTCATTTTATTCGTGACAGCCGTAATGGATTTAGTTCAACTGTACAGCAGTATTTGTGTCCGTGTGTTGCCATAGTTTCTACAAGCAGAGGATAGTGCGGATATTACGGCACTGATAGACAACAATGGCCCAGTCTATATAAGATTGTAAATTCTCTGGATTTACAAATCCTTTGGAACTTTTGGGATGACAAATTAAATATATCATACTGTGCAAGTAGTTTTTGGATATTTTATTACGAAAATCTTACATATTGTGCCTTTAATTCTAGTCTCTGTGAATCATTTACTATACTGAACCACTGCCTTAAGGGACCGTTCTCAATTACCTCTATTTATACGTTTTAAATTCACCAAAATGTTTTTATTATTATTTAATTTTTTTCACATTCCAAAATGTTGTAGCTCATATTCAGTAAGTGAGTTTGGACACTAGATTTAACTAAAACATTGTTTTACACTGTGGCTGGAATTTGTAGACGGTCCCTAAACAACAACAAGCGGATATCGAAACTAAAACCAACTTTATCCCGTTATAAATTTAAGTGACTATAACAAATTTGATCGGCCAAAAATGAAAATAAAAAGAGAAATAACGGTAACAAACTTGCCGCAGCAAAACAAGGCAGTGTCTAACTGAGAGATACATGTTTAAGTAACGTTAAAGGGGCTTTATTTTCCTCATTTGTGAAACTATTTGTCTTGAACAACTCCGTATTGAACTCATCTTTTATAAACGGAGGAACATTAGACACAATATGATCGTTTTTGCCGGTTGAAGGGCATTTCTGGAGTAAAAGTCTCTTTCTGCACTGAACATGTTATTTAAGTAAATCACTCCAGCGCTATTCATACGAGAAGCTGACATTTACCTCACATTCCTGCTTAATTACGCAAAATAATCCATGCATGACAGCAAAAATCAACTAATAGAGAAGAAAAAGAGGACTCACTCTCACCGTACAACCAAAGCCATTAAAGGCAAGCCTGCAACCATTAGCCGAGAAGCTGTAACGGCTAACGCTTCCGGTCTGCGTCTTCTTCTTTGGTGTTTTATTGGCAGTTTGCAAACCAGCTTATAGGTGCATTACCGCCACCGACTAAAATAAATAAAAAATACAAATATTATTTATATTCTATATTCTCTTACTTAATTCACATTCTTTTATAAACGTAATAATATAATATATATTGTTATCTGATTTCCCCAATAAACCTGATAAAGAAAAGTCATCATTGACTGAATAAGGCGATATCTCTCATTGTTGTATTTTACACATTGAAGCAGTACATGTTCAGCTGTTTGGTCTGCCAGTGCGTGGGAAAGGAGACCTTTTTTTGTTTGTTTTTGTTTTTTAATGGATGTCAATGGAGGAGAAGCTTCTATACTGTAATAAATGAATGGGTCTTGTAATTTTCATTAAAAAAAATAAGGTGATAATTAAAAATAGTGAGTATATTTCATTAAATAAATTGTGATTCAGTGTTGTATAGAAAATATTGAGGACATTTTACTAATAAAACCAAGAGATGTGTTTTCCTCTTTTTTTTAAAGGAAACTTCAGCAGTTTTGAGGCTTGAATTGAGGAACTGATTAAACTAAAAAAAATAAGGAAAGAAGGCTACCTATTTATTTTAAGAGAATTAGCTCAATTTTGCAGTTTTATTTGAGAGGTGATTGTTAGTTCCCAGCATGCTTTGCATATGGCTGGATATGGAGAGTACATTTTTAAATTAAATGCTGTTATATGTGTTTTTGAGTGAAGGGAAACATCTATTAATGTTTAATATTCAGTTATGTTTGACATTTAAAAGAGTTTCTGTTACATTGATGTTTCCATTGCACAGTGCAATCGTTACCATCGTGCAGAAGAGTAGCGCTTATGGTTATGCATACTACTCCTATAAGACATTAAGCCTTTACATGACACCCTGAAGTTGCACATCCCGGCACAGTAGGTGCGATCCGCCAATAAAACCAGAGAGAGAGAGAGAGAGAGAGAGAGAGACATTAAGCCTTGTTCAATGAGCAGTAGCTGTGCTCGTGCTAGCGCAGTACTTTCCAGTATTTATCAAGTATTTTCCCACTTGAGCTGTTCGTCTGTATACAGTCTTTTAAATGTACAAAATAACTCAAAGTCAAATACAAACAGGCTTCACTCAAAATCACAGACTTCTGAGAATCAACTTAAAATAAATGAGCACATTTCACCATGTGATTCCTTTCCCCATAAATTATACTTTAATAAACAAATGGTTCACTTTTTTAGGTCCTGACTGCCACCAGTTGAGGCAATGATTCAGTGAGTTGCTTATAAGAAAAGATGCTCATTTGTTACCACCTAGTATTATACATGTTTTATTCATTGCTGTAAAACTATTTTTTTGTCATCAGGTGGAGAGACATTCTGGGTGGCAGCCACAAGACAACTATTACAAGTAGAGATGGGTTTCAAGAACTGGTACTACTTTGGTTCATGACTTGTTCGGTACTGAAAAATGGATATAAGCTACAGGATCAATGGTGCTGCTATCAGTATTTTAGTAACGCTGATTCATTACACCTTAGACACAACCACACATCATCCAAACCATCTCCAAGTGGATGGCAGCAAGGATCCAGGATCAAGAGATCATTCATCATGAAGACCGTTCCATAGGAAGCAGTGAATCCTGGGTGAAAAACTAAACCTGGTTGTTTCAGCATCACTCAGGCAAGACTAAATACATTTAAATTGATTTCAGTTGGTTATATGTTTCAGGTCATCTTGGATTTGAAGGCGTGCTGGAACTGCATTTGTCATGGTTGAAAGATTTGTGCAGCGGTATCCAGACATATAAGCAGCCTTCCTGGACCCACACGACTAAAGGCTCCGGAGGAGAGTCAGGTAATCCACAGGGTTGGATTCAGGGATTCAACAAAACCAATTTTTCAGAACCGATCCGATACCGAAAATTCTGAGTATCTGCCGATACCGATCTGATACCAGTGCAGTTTTTTTTTTTAAATCAATGTAGAATTTCTTTACTTCTGTGTGTTGACCTGATCATCGCTCTTTTGTGTGTTAAACACAATCTGCTAAATAGACAACTTCATTTTAATGAAAAATAACAAATGAAAAGAATCATAATCTATGACAAAAATACTATTATAAACTAGATTATTGGATAATTCAGCAGCAAAAGATACTATAGAAAAATCATGGGTGCACAATCATTTTATAAAATCTAAACATTTATTGAAATAAAGGCCGTTCCACACTGAGCGCGATGCTAAAAAACGAAGGTGGTTTCACACCGAGCGCGAAACGATTGTTCACCTTCTGCTAATACATGCCTGCACGCTAGGTGGCGCTGACCAACAATGCATTTTTCCTCAGATGTATCTCGTTTATGGATTTAACATCGTCTACTGCTCAATATACAGCATTAAATTTTGATAAATAAAGTTTGGTTCCACACCAGAAACACAAATATATTTAATAATTACAAGAATATCCTATAATATAATTAGCGGTACAATTAGCATCAAGCTACACTTGAAAATTGATGTAATTATTAATGTATTTGTTTATAAGTCACTTTAAACCATCATCGAGTGCTTCTAATAACTTCTGATTGTGATCTATAGTTGATTTTGATTATAATAGGCAGACTCTTTGTATGTCATCAACATACGTTATTGTTATAAAAATACCATGAGCTGTATACAAAACACACACAGAAAATATATTGTTATAATCATATGTCTATTTGCTTTCATGTGTCATGTGTAGCGGCACAAATGTGCATCCCGTGCGCAGAATGATGAGTCACAGCGTGCAGCGCTACGCATAGAAATGTTCAAAGCACAAAGGAAAGAGATATTGGTGTGTAGTGTAATAAATCTGCGTGATAGACTTGTCTTTTAACAGTTTAAATCTCAGTTATCGTGCCTTCTTGAAGAGAGTTTGACTGTAGTAACCGAATGCAACACACAGATTGAATGCTGAATGGAGGATGACAGACAGCCGCAGCGAAGAGAAGAGTTTACCTGAACTTGAATTTAACCCCTTAACTATCATCCCCATTTTTTAAAATTCACGAGAAAGTGCACTATACAAACTTTAATTATTATAATTCATGAACGCTTTTGAATACAGACGTAAGGTTGGTCTCTTTTTAAAGAAGACAATTAGCAGATTATTACAGAAGTGAAATCATTTAATAAAATTAAAGTATTAAAAAGTTATAGAAGTTTAAATTTACTGTAAAAAAATTATTATACTATTTTTATTATATTTTATATAAAATAAATAGTTAAAAAAATAGTTAAAAATCCAAAATTGCTATAAAATTAAAGCCATATGTCTACACAAGTTGTGTTCCAAATTTGAAGTTGATATATAAAAAAAATTGAGGTTCATATGCAATTTTGTTTAGGCGTTATACCAAAAACAGCCACGGGTGCCATTCAAACTCATGCATTTCTGTCACAAATCTATCAATTTCTCTCTCAATATTACATCTATAACAAAATACCACCAAATATGGAATCTTGAGACTCAGACCTTTCCAACGATATGTGTTTTGTCAAGATTATAAAAAGTTTTGACTCTAAAAGGCCGTAATACATTTTGTAATATGACACCGACGCTAAGGGGGAGGAGACCGCTAAAACATTTAGAAGTACCATTTCTATGGTAAAGCAATGTCTGATTTCAAAATGGTTTTCACAAGATGAATTTTGAGATTTTAAGCTTTCAAATGGTATATAACTTATGATGATTGCTGAAACATGTGATGGGGAAAAAGGCAAGGATATAAAGACTTTTTGTGACAAAGGTCAGAACTCCTGTTATGATGTTGATTTATCATAGACACTTGGTGCACTCTTGTCATAAATGAATCTATTACTGTTCCTACATAATTTGTAACAACAAAAAAATGGTAAAATATCTATTTAGGAGTCTTAGACCTTTCCAGTTTGTTTGTCATGATTACATTAGGATTTAATTGTAATATAGTGAAGTAAACTTAGGCGTCCCGTATATGGGACGGTGACAGTTAATTAATGACTTAAATACTCATTGAACGGCTTCAGAACACTTGGAATATAGTGCACAAAACTTTATGGTGCTTTATAATGTTTTTGTGCCTTTTGTGGGGCTTAAGAATAACAGAATAGTACACGCACAATAACGGATTTGGATTGGTCTCATCTGACTGATACCCGATCCGGCAGAAAATGCCAGTATCGGAGCCGATACCGATCCTGAGTATCGGATAGATGCATCCCTAGATGGATTTCACAATTCAGTTACTCATAGTTAGATAGATATAAATTAATATATACTCTTAGTCACTCCAATCTTAGTCACTTTTTATTTAAAAAAAAACAAAAGGGGACACTTTTTTTCACTAATTAAACATTGCGTCATCAGAGTTGGTATTTTGGCTTTATATAATCAGACACTTGCACTTAATTTCTGAAAATCATACTCAGATGGAGTTAACAAGGTTTTTGGCGATCGATTGCAGAGATCTTGTGTTTTCTCCATCATTAGAACGGCCGCATCTGAGGCAGTAAATTAATAGCATCACGGTTTCATCAGTTTGCAGGTTATAAAGTTTATTGTAACTATATGGGCACTCAGTTTCTCTTGTTGTTAATGATAACGATGACCAATTGCACTGATTTAAAATAATAATAACGAAATATAATAGAGAAGGAAGTTTTTGATAATCTTCCTTGTCATGGCACACTGGTTGGGAAACACTGGTCTACACTACGGTTCAAAAGATTGGAGTGACTAAGATTTTTTTTTTTCTTTGGTAAGACATTAATAGCAAGGATGCATACAATTTAATTAAAGTGATAGAACATACTTTTATTATGTTACAAAAGATTTTAGATTTTTTTAAACCTTTTTTTATGTTTTGAACTTGTATTCATAAAATAATCATGAAGAAAAATATCACTATTTACACAGAAATATTAAGTAGCACAACTGTTTCCAACACTTGACTACTTTTACGTGTGCACAAATAATGTGATTATTTCCAATAATCAGAGTAAGGACTTAATCACATTATGATGTTTACATGTCAAGAGCAAAGCTCTTCACTCCCGTTTACATGCAATTTCCATTTGAATTGTGGTTATTGTTTTACCACCATTATTCACATAACATTACCCCACTGCACAGCACAAATGATGGACTCAGAAAGAGTAGGTGTGTTACTGGCCGCTGATTTAATTTTGTCTAATGCAAAATGCTTTTGTTGTATTCCATGCTTTTTGGGCACCATAGCAATGTGATGGCAATGCCACTTCAGCTGGGTTTGCTTACGCTGGATGAGGGTAAGCAGCAGAGACTGGTGGCAGCAAGTTGTGCTAACAGAGTTAAGCGATTCGGCTCTTCAGAAATGCAAAGCTTTCTTCCCCATCGTTTCTAATCTGGGGTGCGTTTCCCAAAAGCAACTATGGTCATAAATTACATAGTTACCAATAGAGTTCAGTGGAACTAACGACCATAGTTAGCTAATGATGATTTTGGGAAACGCACCCCTGCAGGTGTGTGTCACGTCATTCATGTACATCACGAGCACATGCACACTTTGGTCAGAGAGGCAATAATGCGATTAGGTTCATGTAAATGCACTGATTGATAATAATCAGAAATGTTTCTCAAGCAGCAAATCATTATATGAGAATGATCATGTGACACTGAAGACTGGAGTAAAGGCTACTGAAAAATTCAGCTTTGCCTCACAGGAATGAAATACATTTTAAAGTGTATTAGAAAAAGTGTAATTTTGATCAAATAAATATAGCCTATATAATATATATAGGTTGTGTACATACATTAGCAACATTAACAAGATGATATCCTCCCTTTCAGCTGCCAGAGAAGGATATTGACTGCAGGCTCAGGATGACGAAGAGGAGGAAGAACACCTTTAACATAATTTTCTCATATTTTTGCCATGTGTTATAATAAAAACAATAAACCTGACTACAAAAAGATGGTAAATTCTATTAAAAGATTCCAGTTTGCAAGGAGTCTCTGACTCTGCACTAGAGGAAGATCAAGTGCTGAGGAGGAGCCTTGTTCTACAGCGAAACACTGCATCAACCCTCCATGAAAAGATGAAGAGTGAAGTGTCACCCTCCTGTCCTTCCCCCAGAAGAGCCTGTCTTCTGCTGCTGGGGTAAGAACCACACTCTTCCTCTTCTCTCACAGCCGTCCAGCACCTAACTCTGCCTCCTCAGCGCTGTCTGAAAGAGTCTTCTCCACAGTCAGTAATCAGAGATCACTGTCACCCTCCTGTCCTTCCTCCAGAAGAGCTGTCTTCTGCTGCTGGGGTAAGAACCACACTCTTCCTCTTCTCTCACAGCCGTCCAGCACCTAACTCTGCCTCCTCAGCACTGTCTGAAAGAGTCTTCTCCACAGTCAGTAATCAGAGATCACAGATTCTCCTGAGAAAGTCAACGCTCATTTTCCTAAACAAAAACTGTTTGTTTTTTGGGGTGGGCCAAATTATACAGGAGAGATGCTAGAAATCAATATATTGTTAATTTGACATATCTTTACTCTTTATGCATGTTGTTATTTACTTTATTTCTTTTATCTTCTGAGAAGCTCAAGAACTATGGTTCTTTGGTGATTGTAATATAGTTTAGGTTTATCTTCTGATAGTGAAGTGGTATTAAAGCACATCAGCACCAGACATCTGTAGAGGTGCCTCGTATCGGACACTCAGGAAACAATTTAACTTATGCAAAGAAGTAATAATGAAGTATCTACTGAATTGTTTCAAATCTTTTTATCATGTCTTTATTTATTGCACCAAATTATGAGGAGTTGTATCAATAAGAGTACTGATCATTTTCACTGATAGCATCATTATTTAACTATGCCCATCCTTAATGAGACACACACTATTGTGCAGTATATGAATTGATGTGGTCAGTTTTCTGTGCTCATGACTTGGTAACACTTTGCATGGTTAAAGAACGGGTGTAATGTTCAAAATGTTTTGGCTTAGTGTCTGTAGCACTGAATAAATGTTGATTCATGAATGAACGCATTGTGTTTTTGTCTATTTTCTATTAGAATGTAATGTTTTTGAAACTGTTAGTTATCTTTCTTTTCTGCTCAAAATGGGAACGTTTTGATTATTGTTGCTACATTGTGTTTAGTAGGCTAGAAACTGCTTTTAAGTAAAATATTAAAATAGGATGGATTTCAGGAGGAAACCCCTGAACAGAAACAGTATTTTTATCTTTATCTTTGTCACATGGCATTGCATGTATCTAAATGTAAAAATACAATAGCTACATGTAAAAATAAATTTATTTATTAATTTAATTTTTTTGCCCGGATCTTTGCTTGGAAGAAAATATAGAGGCCGAGCCTCTTAGAATGTCATATTCTTATATCAATATACTTATAAGTTATCCCCTGTAGTTTTTCCTTGTTTTGTTTTCTGTTTGTTCCTTTGATGCTATTATAAATGTAACTGATAATAGTTGAAAACACTCTGATCCTCTCTATATATGTTGTGTTACTGTTCTTGTTATAAAATAAAACAAATATCTAAAACCAAACTTATTTAACAAACAAACACTTGAACGTGCATCAGCGGGATAAATACATACAAAGTCAAAACCCATCTTTGGAAACAAATATTAGAAGTGTAATGTAATAATTTAGTTTGGTAACATTAGATTATATGGAGGGGGCGGGGTTTGTGACTATACTGAGTCCAGCTGTCTGACTCGGTGTGCGCATGCGCGAGAGACTGAGAGCTGTACGGTGAGGGTGAGTCCTCTTTTTCTTCTCTTTCTTCTCTATTGTTTGCTTTTTGGTGTCGTGCATGGATTATTTTGCGTAATTAAGTTTGAGGGCAGCAGGAATGTGAGGTAAATATCAGCTTCTCGTATGAATAGCGATGGAGTGATTTACTTAACGTGTTTAGTCTGAACAGAAAGAGACTTTTACTCCAGAAATGCTCTTCAACCGTTAAAAACGATCATATTGTGTCTAATGTTCCTCCGTTCATAAAAGATTAGTTAAAGACAGAGACAAATAGTTTCACAAATGAGGAAAATAAATCCCCTTTACTTAAACTAGGTCTCAGTTAGACACTTATGCCGAGTTCACACTGCACGATTTTCACACTCGTCGGATCGCCGTTGTGTTCACACTGCAGGACTATCTGGGGTAGGATTCAGTCGCTGCTGTGTTCACATTGCACGATGGATCCGCGACAGGGGGTTTCACATTGCACGATTTCACAATAGGAAGAATCGCCGACAACTCTGTCTGATCCGCAAATACAGCCAAACGCACGCGAGAAGTGATAAGGAAATAACGCAAGATCACGCTGATATTAGGGTCTATAAGTCCTCCCCGAACACACAATAATTAATAAAGATGACTTAACAAACATACTTCTGCTGTGAAATTTTTATATACACAAATCTAGCCTACTTGAAAGTGAAACCAACGTGTTGTGCATTTTATTATGAGTTTATTTCTTATAGCCATAAAAGCCCTCAAAGTGATGAAAAAGAAAAATGCAATAAATATTTTGTCCTTTATAGAAGAGTATTTACAGGAAAAACCCTAGCCCCTTCTTCATGTAGCCTACCTGTTCGCTTTGT
The DNA here is from genome assembly GCA_027422415.1 of Schizothorax lantsangensis. Lineage (NCBI taxonomy): Eukaryota > Metazoa > Chordata > Actinopteri > Cypriniformes > Cyprinidae > Schizothorax > Schizothorax lantsangensis. The sequence goes on from CM049840.1 coordinate 37,456,536, forward strand.
AAAAAAAAAAAAATCCCTCCTTGAACTTCCAGCTGCCCTGTATCTTGCTCTCTCATTGGCTGTAGGTCATCACCGATGTATTTTTCAGTCAGAACCGGTCAGAACTCATTCACACAGCAGGACTGAGAATCGCCAACAGCTCCAGATATTTATCATGCCAAATATTTCGCGGGCGTCGGCGACGTGTCGGCGATTCCCTCAGATCGCGTCTTTGATAATTCACACTGCGCGATTGTCACTCGCGGGAACGAGCACCGATTTACCTCCGATCTCGGGCATTTGTCGGCGATTTATCAAAACCTTGCAGTGTGAACTTGGCATTACTGAAGTGAGCTACAACATTTTGGTGAATTACAGCTGTAGTAAGTCATTTTTGTCACTAGGTGTTTTTTTGTGTGTTTTTTTTATTCATTCTGTGAAAACTTTTGAACATTTTGAACATTTTTCTTATTTTGCCTATATATCATTTTTATTTTATTTTTTTCATTTAGTACTGCTCTTCAGAGGGTACAGAAGATAGTTACATGTTTCACAGAAGACAAAATAAGATCTTCAAATTCAAACAGTTTTCACCCCCGGCTCTTAATGCATGGTTATCCTTCTGGAGCATCAGTGAGCGTTTGATCCTTCTGTAATAGTTATATATGAGTCCCTCAGTGTGAAAAGATGGATCTCAAAATCATACAGTCATTGTTAGAAAAGGTTCAAATACACAAAAATGCTGAAAAACCAAATAATTTGTGGGACCTGAACAGTGGCATAGCCAGAATTGTATTTTTGGGCGTGCCTGGGCAAACGTGAGCGGGCGCTAACTAACGGACAGAGTCCAGTGGCGTAGAGTACGTGAACCGAGCGGTGAGATGTTGACTGGAGCGAGGAGCGGATTTTTTAAAAGTCGGAGCGTCGTGGTTATCACTCGCTTCACCACCGCTCCATCACGAGTACAATTCATGCCAACGACCCGTAATATAACTGCATATTTAGTCACGTTAAACATCTTTAGCTAGCTTGATACAGATGGATAACTCAAATCAGAAAGAATGTGAAGGCTATATGATGACGGCAATGGACTTGAGCGGGAAGTTAGTTCTCAAGGAATTTGTTTGTTCCTTAGATACTGAATATTTTCAGCTGAAAGCATGATTTAAACAAGTACTACAACACTTCGCTCAAACAAATGTAATCTTACTGTGCTACTTCATCTGTATCCGATTTCGAATGAGCTGTAAGAAATGCATCGATCCGTAGGTAAAATAACTGATGAAAACGTACTGTTATTTTCATCAAAAACTAAATGTGCATTGCACAAAGCAGCAATTAGACATTTTAATGCTGATAACCATGTGTTTAGCTTGTCATGTGGTAGCAAAAAAGTTTGCACACTAGTGTTTCCAATAAGCCACGTTGAAACTCTCCTGTTATTTGATTTATTAGATTTTTTAATATACGTTATGAACATTACTGTGATATTTCAAACATACTGAAATACTTTAGACGCGGAGCGGTGTTTCTGATATCAGTGAGCGCGGAGTGGTGCGGGAAATGTTGAACCCGGAGCGGAGTGATTATTAAATGCTCGTAGCGCGGAGGGAAATTGTTGCAGCTCCACTCTGCTCACATACTCTGGGCGTAGCGCAAATCCACGGCCCCAACTGGGAACTCATGGGTGGATGGGGGCCATACGTCCCATATTGTAAATATTTGTTTTAAACCAGGAAGGCGAGCCAATGGACATCACACAAGCAACGTGCAAACTTTGCGCAAGAGTTATGCGATGAACCTCTTAATCTCAGTCGATTAACTAGAACGTGAAAGTAAAAACTGACGGTGCTCTCGGCTTCTGACACTGCATTAACAGCGCATATTCTCTCAGAGACGACGATCGAAAGACGAATCTACTTCATATGCTGATAACGGTAAATAGCTTTAATTTACTCCCTTCATTCTCTTGTGGCCCAAACATAGGCTAGTGGAAAAAATAAATACATAAGTAAAACTAAATAAAGAGAGAAGAAACATACACTATATTGCCAAAAGTATTGGGTCACCCACATTTAATGAACAGGTTTGTCTACTTTAGTAATTTCTATGAGTACAAATCTTAATGTTAAAGCATATAATGATATTCTAGGAAATTGTGTGCTTCTAATATTATAGCAACAGTTTGGACTCTTTTCTATTCTAACATGACAATGTCTCTGTGTATAAGACAAGGTTCAAAAAGAAAATGATTGATTCAGTCAGTGTGGAAGAACTTGACTGGTCTGCATAAAACCAAGTCCTGATCCCAGTTTAACACCTCTGGTGTGACTGTAAATGCAGACCTTGAGACAAAGACTTCTCACCAAACACCAATGACTTGTACATACACTATATAGACAAAAGTATTGGCACCCCTTCTTTAGAACAGAAACGTGCTCTTCCAAATCTGTGGAAACAACGATGAATACATAGTTCATGTATTTAAAAATAGTTTTTCCATCTCTGTTGCAACAGTTTTGGAAGTGTCTATAATGACTGAACCCATATGTACAAGTCATTGGTGTTTAGTGATAGCGACACCTTCAGGACAAGAGGCGAATTTTCACATCCTCTCACTAAAGCACCACATTAAGAATCGATTTGGGGGTTTCCCGAATCGATATCGTTTTGTTAAATTGAAGATCGATTAAAATCGGAGAATCAATATTTTTTACCTAGCCCTGTGTTGGCTGAATATATTTAGCAGCTTCTACACTCTTTTTGATGTGTCCTTTTTAAGGCAATATTTAAAAAAATTAGTTTTTTAATTAAACCTAAAATAGTTCAAAATATTTAATGCATTATTTAATTGTACTGGCTATACTACTTCAGTACAGTACTACAATTTGTTATAATCATCATTTTATAATAAATTCAGAATCAAGACCTGAAAACTAGGGAGTGGAAATGGCAACTGAGCTATTGAGTGATCCTCTGCTGCCATCTACTGGAAACAATGCTAATTTTATGTAATTGTCATCTCAAAGTCTTTGTTTTCCACAAGGTTTTTTGGCACCTTGTTTCGTCATCTCCATGAATGAAAAGTTAATTTTTAAAGTGAATTTTACTGCACAACTGTAAAGTTAAAAAATTATAAGGCTTTTAAATATTACATAAGTTTATAAAAAAAATGCAATTTAGTTGGGTGGGGGGGTTGCGTGTCTTTGTCACCTTTTTGATGAGTTTGCATCCCTGTAATAATAATAATAATAATAATAATAATATTAAGAATAAGAAGAATATAACAGGCCTACATTAATCGAAAATACCTCAATTAAATAGGCCTATAGTGTAACTAAAGTGTATACAATTATTTTATTCAGAATTATTTATTATTTTCTAATTTGTTATTTAAATTAATAGGCCTACAAATTAGGAAACAGGTGCAGTTAATCGCCGGCGTCAGTTTTTTTCAAAATTTATATAGGCTAAAAAAATTATAATTTAAAAAAATAGGCTAATCTTTGTGAGGACGACTGGCAACAGCTGGTCTTAAATTCTTTACACACCGCACGCCAAACGACTTTGAACACCGACTGAAAACACTGCCTGAGCCCAAATGACATTCATAATCAGCCTGACAGTAGGCTTATAGTGTGTTCCCGGCTTTACAGAATCAACCGGTTCACGCGTGGAACTGAAAAGTCTTACCAGGGGCGGACTTACCCATTAGGCAAAGGTAGGCGACTGCCTTGGGCCCCCAAAAGCCAAGGGCCCCCTAAAATGCTTTTCATATAGGAGATGCGCATTAAGCACGGACACGCGAACGGTTGCTGTTTATGGTGTTTATTTCCACGGCAACCGTCTGTGTCCGAGTTGAACGTGCTTCTTGTGTATCCTGCTTGTAGCAAATGAAAATATGATGCATCTGAAGCTGACTGCCACGCGAGCGCGAGGTCTCTCTTTCCCAGCGCGCGCACACCTCTCTCTCTCTCTCTCTCTCTCTCTCTCTCTCTCTCTCTGCATCTACTCTGTACAGCGAGCGGCTGAAAGGAGCTGCGGTTTCAGTTTGCTTCTCTAATTTTACATGCAAGTATAGCCGAAATCACAGCACAGCTATTGTCTTTATCTTATGTGTAGCCTATTTTATTTTATCAGACGACGGCACGATTATAAATCATGATTTTTGTGCAGATTAACATCTTGGAAGGGAGATCTGGTTATGTAGCCTAGTCTTAATGGGTCGCGTTTCAGTCACTATTTCATATTCAACCCGGTGTCTGACAACAGAAACAGTAAAATATACCAATGAAAACAGTTTTATTGAGAATTTAGCTGCATCAAAATACAGTATGTGGCACAGAGAGGCAAACAAATGTAATAAATAATAAAAGTACATTTTGCATTTTCAGAAGAAGAGCTGCACTCTTATCCTGCAAATAATGTAAACAGGTTAATTGAAAGAGAAAGAGAAGTAATAGGAACCTGGTATGTCTATGTTTTTTTTTCATGTGCCTAATAGACATGAACAAGTTCTTTGAAAAACGTCTATGACCTTTTGTCTAGTCTTCATACTCTGTTAACTATAGTTTCAATAATAATAAACATATTGCATAAAGCATCCATATTTGTCCATGCCCATGTTGATTAGAGTATTAAAAACTTCAAGTATTAATTTAAGGTACATTTAGAACAGATAAAAATGTGCGATTAAGTTGCGATTATTCAATCATGCAAATGACTAAGTTAAAATGAGTTACCGCTGGTAACTCATCAGTGGACTTTCCTCGTCAATATAGGCTATATTTTTTTACACTTTTCTCATTCTCACTAATTTAAGTTTTTATATGAATGAACCTCTGAAGGGAACCGATTCTCTTCAGAAAAGTTTTGATGGCATTTTCTTTTTATCTGATAAAGTATAATTTATGAGCTGAGCGCTGCTTTGTTTACAGCCGTTACCGGGGAAACCGCTATATTTCTGATGTTCCAAAAGCACCTCCTACTGGCAGAGAATGAATGTGCATTTTCAATAATCCAGTCTGCAGTTTTTCTTCAGACCAATGCGAAAATCCACCCACATAAACCCGTTTTAAATAATATAATAATTTATACTTCTGACTTGTCCCTTTTCTTAAAAAAATGGTTTAAAGGTTCAATTGTGAGGTTTATCATTTTATAATTTATTTAGTTTTTTGTTAAAACTTGTATCTCAATGGTAAATCAATTGCTATTTCATGGTCTACATGAAATTATGAAATTTTATTATTTCTACTACATGAAATAATAAAAGTGTCTGCTAAATGAATAAATGTAAATGTACAGTAAATGAAAAAATACCTATTATAACATGTACATGAAAAATGTAGAAACGTTGGACTCAACTATGGGGCACCATTGTGCAGCAGCAAGCATCACGACAAAAAAGAAACCTCAAGGCTGATCTAAGTAAATGTGTGCAAATGTATAGGGCCCCATTCCTATATTTGCCTGGGGCCCCCAATTCACTAAATCCGCCCCTGAGTCTTACCGTTACTTGCGGACTGATGGACGGGCTTTCTCCCTCATCATTGCGAGTTTGTAAAACTCTTGTCTTTTTTACAGAATTATGCATTGCTGCTGTTTTTCTAGCATTTTCTAACACACAGCTGCAAGTTACAGTCCAACTGAATGAGTGAACACGCACAAATTTACAGGCGCGACATCCCCAAACCAGCCTGGATAACAATTGGCTAACACTGCTGTCAATCGAACTCATCAAGAATTATGCAAAAACACATTATTTATTTTAGTTATTTGAGATGTTATAATAGTTCTCTAATTGTGTTAAAATAGATTAAACGATAATTATTTAACAAATATTATATTTGTATAATAAACGAGGTGGGGGAGGCGTTTCATCAGAGTGGGCGGGCGTGTGCCCACGCCCCTGGACCTGAAGGATTTTTCTGAAGAACAGCAGTTTAACTCTTCAGGACAAACAAGGGACTCATGAACAACTATCACTAAACAACAACAAAACAGTATTAATTATCAAGGGGATGTAAACTTTTGAATGGGTCATTTTTATAAATTCAACTATTATTTTATCTTGTGGACTATATGTAAACATATTTTATGTGAAATATCTTATTCAGGTCAGTACTCAATATAAAAAATAACATGCATTTTGTATGATCTCTTATTTTGCTAAAATAATTAACATTTTGCAGATTCTGAAAGGGGGATGTAAACTTTTGACCTCAACTGTACATTAACAATAATTTGAGACAAATACAATGTAATTTAATGGAAAACTATGCGAGTGCCGTGGTAGTTTGCTTTTTCCACTGACGAGGGTAGAGGGAGAGTGCCAAGGTTCAAGAGTTACGGTTCGCTACTGTAATATAATATAGTAATGTAATGATTCACAAAGAGACAATACTTAATGGCTCTTTGATTTGCTTTTCCACACAGAAATTCATGTTCAGTGAAGCTCCTCCCACAAGAATCACATAATCAGTGAAGCTCCTCCCACAACAAGCACATCATCAGTGAAGCTCCGCCCACAGCAATTCAGCAATAAATGCTGGAATATTCCCATCAGTTCACAAGTGAAGACGAGCATCATATCATCAGGAAGAGCTGAAATCTGCAAAGACTGAGTTTATTAAAGAGGACAGAGAGAAGATGAGAGATCCAGAACCCTGCAGAATCAAACACACTGAAGATACTGAACAACAAACAGGTTGCTGTTTATTCTTCATTCATTTATTAATAATGCTGACAGTTATAAAGCTCCAGGCAGTTTTATATTTTGGTTTGTTGTAACAGGAAAAATCTCTAGAGCTGTTGAATAATTTTGCTGAAGCATTAAATAATAAGGGACACTTCCTATGAACTGGATACTTTTTTTTTATTTTTATCAAAATGTATGTTAGTTTGAGTCAGGGGTGTGCAATTTGACCATTTTTGATCGTGGGCAATAAAAATGTCTCCACGATCTGCTTTTGGAGAAATATTGTAGTATGGTGCTATTCTATCAGCTGCAGTTCTCTATATACTGTGCATGAAAAACTAAGGTGAAGTACAATGTATTTATCATTTAAGGTAAATATGACATAAAACAAATGATTCTCTCAAGCAAAATTTGTAGCAAGAGGTTCCTGTCAGTTGCTGTTCTCTTATTGTAAGTCAAATGAGTCCAGATTACTCAGACTCTCACCTTTTGTTTGTAATGGCTCTTGGTGGCTCTTGGTGCCTCTGCCCCAGTATTTTAGTAGTTATGCTGATTTGATTAGGACTGGTGAAATGGGGCAGGTTGCTATATCTGAATACTTCATTTGCATGCTTTAAGGTCATCACCCAGGTGCTTTCTCTCCATTTCTATGCACTGCCCCCTAAATGAATATAATCTACAATGTAACACTGCCTTAGTTAGACGTTTGATGACTGCAGCACATGAAGATACCCAAGAGTCTCCTGGTCTTCGCTTCTGAGTTTCCAACATCCCCATCGAATTTAATCAATATAAATTATCAAATAGATAACGTTCAACAGAAAAAAAGATATTCATTCAGGCTTAAAACAACCTGAGAGTGAGTAAATAAAACACTATTACAGGATTGATAGACAGATGACAGAATTTGTATTTTTGGGTGAACTATTCTTTAATTGTTAATAAAACACAAAGAGAAAAATCACTCTCTGCTCTTGACTGAAGAACTTTAATACAGTTGCTTTAATAAGAATCAATGTACAATTGATGTATATAGTGTATAAGTATATAGTGTTTCACTTTTTATGTTTGTTCATTCAATTTCTCGAATGCTACTGCTAAATACACCTACTGTACTTGGAAAATAAAGCACTGCTTGTTTTATTTGTAATGTGTATATTTGTTCTTATTTTTAATAAAAATAAAATAATGACAAAGATTTTTTATCTTCGCTGACTTTTTATGTCATACTTTGTTGAATGCTTTGTCTTTATAACAGGGAAATTAGTTTGGCTGTACTGCTTAAACAACTTGCAAAATAGTAAAACCAACATGACAAAGAACCGAGATAAAATCGTGATATGATATTTTTGCCATATCGCCTCCCCTAGTTCGAGCCTCTACGCCAGATAGTTAAGATCCAGTCCCGGATGACAGATCCTGTCAGAAAATATAATTTTTTTTCTGGTATCTGAACAAATAGTCAGCAGGGTAGTTGATACCCAAAACCCATTAACATCAAGTCTTGTCTGCTACACAAAACTGTATTAACTGTCTTTTATCAACCAAGAAGTTGACTGAGCAAAGCCAGAGAAGAGCAGAAGCAGGAGACGAAGTGATGATGATAAAAAGGAGCAAAGTTTATTGAAAAATCCTAGTTGTATGTTTCAATGCTCAGACTTTATCTGACCAGCAAAAATACAACAAGTAGTGTTTTACCAAACTGCTTCAAAACAACATCCCATAAACCTTTAGTTTTCATAAGCACTGCCTCTTATCTCTTATAGACAAAACAATTAATGAAACCTCACAATCATCAGACTAAACAATGAAAATACTTAAGCAAGGGAAATAATAAGAAATAAAAGCATCAATGGCATGACAAATTTACTGTTTTTACTTTTATTTCAGAGTTGACTGAAGACAATGAGGAGAAAGAAGAACTGAGTGAATTTGAGGAGAAAAATCATGCCAAAAGTGGAGAAAAAACCAAACAGAAAGATTTAAAGAAAAGAAGAGCCAAGAAATCTTTCACCTGCACTCTGTGTGGAAAGAGATCGACATGCAAATATAATCTTGAGCTTCACATGAGAGTTCATACTGGAGAGAAACCATTCACTTGTGATCAGTGCGGAAAGAGTTTCTCACGATCAGCAAACCTTAAGGATCACATGAACATCCACACTAGAGAGAAACTGTACTCATGTGATCAATGCGGCAAAACATTTTTGAGAGCTTCAGACCTGAGTTCACACCTGAAAGTTCATGCAAAGGAGAAGCCATATTCATGTCATTTGTGTGGAAAGAGTTTTTCACGTCTACACAGTTTGAAAAGACATCAGAAAATACACACTGGTGTGAGAGAGTACATGTGCTTTCAGTGTGAGAAGACTTTTACTTCAGCAACCTGTTTAAAAAAGCATGAGAGGATTCACACTGGAGAGAAACCTTACAAGTGTTCACGCTGTGACAAGAGATTCAGACAGTTAGCACATCTGAAAAGACATGAGATGAACCACACTGGAGAGAAACCGTACACATGTGATCAGTGCGGGAAGAGATTCACATACTCATCAACCCTTAAGGATCACATGAACATCCACACTAGAGAGAAACTGTACACATGTGATCAGTGCGGGAAGAGATTCACACAATCATCACACCTTAAGAAACACATGAACATCCACACTAGAGAGAAACTGTACACTTGTGATCAGTGCGGGAAGAGATTCACACAATCATCACACCTTAAGAAACACATGAACATCCACACTAGAGAGAAACTGTACACTTGTGATCAGTGCGGGAAGAGATTCACATACTCATCAACCCTTAAGGATCACATGAACATCCACACTAGAGAGAAACTGTACACATGTGATCAGTGCGGGAAGAGATTCACATACTCATCAACCCTTAAGGATCACATGAACATCCACACTAGAGAGAAACTGTACACATGTGATCAGTGCGGGAAGAGATTCACACAATCATCACACCTTAAGAAACACATGAACATCCACACTAGAGAGAAACTGTACACTTGTGATCAGTGCGGGAAGAGATTCACACAATCATCAAACCTTAAGGATCACATGAACATCCACACTGGAGAGAAACTGTACACATGTGATCAATGCAGCAAAACATTTTTGAGAGCTTCAAACCTGAGTTCACACCTGAAAGTTCATGCAAAGGAGAAGCCACATTCATGTCATTTGTGTGGAAAGAGTTTTTCACGTCTACACAGTTTGAAAATACATCAGAAAATACACACTGGTGTGAGAGAGTACATGTGCTTTGAGTGTGAGAAGACTTTTACTACAGCGAGCCGTTTAAAACGGCATGAGATGATTCACACTGGAGCAAAAGCTTACAAGTGTTCACACTGTGACAAGAGATTCATTCATTCAGGACACTTGAAAATACACGAGAGGATCCACACTGGAGAGTAACCGTATCACTGCACTACATGTGGGAAGCATTTCGATCATTCATCTGCTCTACACAGTCATACAATAAACAATCTAGGGATGTAATGATTACCGGTTTGACGATAAATCATGATAAAATTCCCCACAGTTAGTATTACCGTTTCATATTTTAATTATCATTAAAACCGTATTCGATTACCACTATTTGAACAACTTACGATAAATAAATACTGTCCAGCATAAAGCACAGTTTTCAGTAACAGTCTCACGTGCTCACAGCAGCAGAGTAGTTTCGTTTTGAGTGGAAATAGGGTGGAAAAGCTGGGAGGGTTTAAAAGAGTGCTGAGGGGAATTATACAAATGAATATGAATTATATGAATTTACCTCTGAAGGTTCTGACTGTCTTCAGAAACGATTCGATGGCATTTTGTTTTCATCTTCGCTCCATGTAATACCTAAAGAAGTGTTTTTAAATCGCAAAACTGCTTTGTCCATGGAGGTTACGGGAAACAGCTGTAATTCAGCTTTTCTATATAAAGCGCCACCTGCTGTCAGAGAGTGGATTTACACAGACTTATATATTTACATTCAGCTTGTGTGCAGTTTCTGTCTGGCCAAAAACGGACCAAATTTGCATGCCCTGCTGTAAATTGTGACCGGTTGATGAAAGCTTATGTGGATTCTACACATTTAAACAACTCAGATAAGTTATCTAGAATTATTTTTGGAGCAGATAAAATTCCATATAATCATTTATTAATCAATTATCATTTTGACTTAACCCTTTTCTTTATTTAAAGGCTGAAATGTGAGGTTTACCTTTATATGAAACTTTTTCAGAGCTTTGATTGAATATTTACATTAGATATTTGAACATGCTATTAAACTGTCGTCAGTCAAGTTGTCATTTAAAATCCGAATATCGCAGTAGTCCAGGCCCTGGTCGTTTCTAGGCTGGACTACTGCAATGCTCTTCTGGCTGGTCTTCCATCAAACACAATCAAACCTCTACAAATGATTCAGAATGCAGCGGCACGACTGGTCTTCAACGAGCCCAAAAGAACCCATGTTACACCTCTCTTCATCTCACTGCACTGGCTACCAGTGGCAGCTCGCATCAAGTTCAAGACACTGATGCTTGCATACAGAACGACCACAGGCTCAGCACTACTTCCACTCACTATTACGAATCTACATCCCCTCCAGAAGTCTGAGATCTGCTAGTGAGCGACGCCTTGTGGTACCATCACAGAGAGGCTCAAAATCACTCTCCAGAACATTCTCATTCACCGTTCCTGGATGGTGGAATAATCTTCCCACCCCTATCCGGAATGCTGGATCCCTGTCAATCTTCAAGCAACAACTGAAAACTCATCTCTTTCGGCACTACTTGACTTCATCCTTAAAAAAAAAAAAAACTTAATCTTTCCCTTTATCTTCCTCTCCTTCATTTACTAGCTTGTACTTATTTGAACAATGACTGAGACTTGGTGTTACGAGCACTTCCTCTGTCTGGTTGCCTCTTCAAGATGAATCGCTTTATGTATTCCCCAATTGTAAGTCGCTTTGGATAAAAGCGTCTGCAAAATGACTAAATGTAAATGTGAATATTGTTTTAGTGATTATGCAAACAAAAATTCATTTTAGAATCAGAATCAATTTATTTGCTGTTTGTTGATTTTTAAATATAAAACTTGAAGTGATTTATGTGTCGATACTTTTTGAACATCTCCAGCACATTCTAACAATACCGTGATAATCCTGATAACCCTGATAACTTTGGTCACTATAATCGTGATATGAAATTTTCATACCGTTACATCCCTAAAACAATCACAGTAAATAGATCATCTTCAGATCCAGCACTTTCAGGTCTGATGCTGCTTCCTCACCAAATGTGACACAATAATGCATCAGGCAATAAAATAAAATATAATCTGGATAAATCTGTTCTAACCAGTCATTACAAGCGACATGACAAAGAGACATTATCTAAAGTTTGGTTATCTTCAAAACCAGCAGATTCAACTGAGATTCAGATCAACTCAAAGATGGAGTTCCTCCCAAAAGAACAATGTCAAAAAGTTTTATTCCTGTACTGTATACCATTTTGCTTCATGTTTTATATTATATCATTGTGCTTTCTTATGGGTTTCATATTATGTTCAATATGTTTAATAAGCAGGATTGTAAGAATAGTAATATCATTAAAATGTACACATACCCATCCATACTTATAAGTCAGTACAGTGCGTACAGCCGTACACCTGCAGGCGCCACTGAGTAGGAAAGAGATCCAGCTCATTAGTTTTCACTTTTACTTATAGCTTGTTTTTGTATTTGCTGATTAAATGTAATTATTGTTTAAATGTTACCTTTGTTTATTAATACATTATCTTTTTATATTTTAGCAACAACTTTTGTTGTCTGGTGATTGTATTTGAGTCGGGAAAAAGTAATTTTATTTTTAATATCTAGGCTTAAATATCTTTAAATAATCATAATATTTATATAATCTAATCTAAAAATTCACAGACAAGGCTTAAACTTAGTCCTAGACTAAAATGTAAATCTGAGCTGTTTCAACTGAAAGAAACTTGCACTGACTTATCTTAAAACATGTCAGTGCCTTTGTTTTGTCTTAAGATGAACATCAGTAATGCTTTTTTCTAAGCATGTTTATAAAAATTACTTAAATGTCCTAATTGAACTATGGCTTAATCCTGGCTTAGTCTAAGCCCTGTCTGTGAAACCGGGCCTTAATGCGTTAATATTTAACGCAAATTAATTGTTTGATAAGGTTTGACCCCAACTTCTTGCCGTCATTGCAGTGCGGGAGGTAATCTATCATTGCCTGCGTCCCATAGTGCACACTATCCATCCTAAATTCTATGCGATATTAGTAATTTTCAAAACCATTTAGGGCAGATAGGGTGGATACTATGCACATTGGGATGCAGGGAAAGTGTGATGAGGGTACAGTGAACCAGTGTTGCCAGGGTAGCGGCACAAGTGGCCGTGGCCGTTTTTTGTTAAATGTGAGCCTAAATCATCACAATTAAAAGAACCAAAGACTTAAACTACTTCAGTCTGTGTGCATTGAATTTATTTAATACACAAGTTTCAAAATTTGAAATTAATTACTGAAATAAATGAACTTTTCCACGACATTCTAATTTATTGAGATGCACCTGTATACACAAATATTAGAACGTTTATGATTGATTATTATAGGTGATAATACTCTTGCCAAGCTCTGATTTCTGAGAGATGGAGAGGCAATAGCAATGCAGTGTTTGATTTGCGCTCTTTTCATTCATAAGGTTTGCATACATTCACCTAACACACTCATTATTGCGTAACTTTAGAGGTTTGTGTAAAATATTGCGCTGATCCCCTGGCACCTGTTACCTAGCCTCAGCCGAATATTCAGGCAGAATTATTCGTTATCCGTTATACGTTTTTGAAACCATTATCCGTGCCTTTCCGAATAAGGTATTTGGCTTCGGGCACACCCTTAGTGTATAATACTGTAGTATAGTGGATGTCAGGATGAGAAGCATTGAACATGAGTTCCCAGTGTTCATGTAGGTGTCAGGAATGACATTAACATTTTAGACATTTATTAAAATAAATATGATCCCATAGTAAAAAAAAAAAAAAGAAGAAGAAATATTTACATGATTTGACTTGTTTTATAAAATCTAAAAAGTGTGCGTCATACCTTAAACCTACATGAACACTTTACTGCTGTTACTGTAAGTCATTCTGTTCAAACGCTATTGACGTTGTAGAAGAGTTTTATTACTCAAGTATAATCAATGTGAATATTGCCATTTATGTATCAAGTTAATCCACTATTATATTCATGTATCTGCCTGTGTGTAGAGGCCAGCATGATAACAGGATGTGTGGACATACATTCTGTGCTGAAACTGCACATCCTGTAGTGACATTAGTCAAAAACTATATGATGGTGCCTCTTCTTTAACGTAAATGGAGGCCTCCTGTCCGCTTCCTGAAAGTAGACTAGAGGCACATCCAAAAAAGGTAAACAATAATGATATAGGAAATGTACTGATCACGCCTTAGGGGAAAAAACTGTAAGAGGGTGCAAACACAGATTCGGGAGATTACTCTGCGGAGTTTTCTCGGCCTTATTGTCACTGATAATAAAGTCACTCTTCTGAAATCAAAACCCCAAGACTTTGAGAATGATTCCTCACAGCATCGGCAGAAGTCACCACAACGTTATAAACATGAATACCAAGGTCGTATGTAACTTTAGAGATGATCCCTAAATTTGCAATTATCGAACGTCCAATCAGGCCAACTTTATGCCAGTATTTCACTTGGAAGCATGGAGTGCATCTGCTTCCCTGTAGCCTATAGTATAGCCTACATCACCAATAATGTATGAATTTGTTCTTTTATATCACCGCATTAGTGCATTAAGCAGTGTTTTGGTTGTTGGGCTGTGGAGCGAAGGTGGAATAGGGGAGACAGACAACATGGACAACTTTATATATATATATATATATATATATATATATATATATATATATATATATATATATATATTAGGGCTGTCAATCGATTAAAAAATGTAATCGCGATTAATCACATGATTGTCATGAGTTAACTCGCAATTAATTGCACATTTTTATTTGTTCTAAATGTACCTTAAATTAATACTTTTCAAATTTTTAATACTCTAATCAACATGGGCATGGACAAATATGGATGCTTTATATATTGCCAAAAGTATTGGGTCGCCCCCTTCTAATGAACAGGTTTGACTACTTTAGTATTAAATCTTAATGTTAAAGCATATAATGATATTCTAAGAAATCGTGTGCTTCTAATATTATAGCAACAGTTTGGACAGGACCCTTTTCTATTCTAACATGACAATGCCTCTGTGTATAAGACAAGGTTCAAAAAGAAAATGATTGATTCAGTCAGTGTGGAAGAACCAAGTCATAAAACCAAGTCCTAATCCCAGTTTAACACCTCTGGTGTGACTGTAAATGCAGACCATGAGCCAAAAACTCATCACCAAACACCAATGACTTGTACATATGGGTACAGTCATTTTAGACACTTCCAAAACTGTTGCAACAGAGATGGAAATACAATTTTTAAATACATGAATTATGTTCCCATCGTTGTTGCCACAGATTTGGAAGTACATTTTTCTGTTCTAAAGAAAGGGGTGTCCCAATACTTTTGTCTATATAGTGTATGTACAAGTCATTGGTGTTTGGTGATGACGTTTTGGCTCAGTTTGTGGCACTGCTGAGGTGGTATGGAAGCCCAGGTTTCTTTGACAGTGGCCTTCAGCTCATCTGCATTGTTGGGTCTGGTGTCTCTCATCTTCCTCTTGACAATACCCCATAGATTATCTATGGGGTTCAGGTCAGGCAAGTTTGCTGGCCAATCAAGCACAGTAACACCATGGTCATTGAACCAGCTTTTGGTACCTTTGGCAGTGTGGGCAGGTGCCAAGTCCTGCTGGAAAATGAAAGGAAGCATGAAGTGCTCTAAAATTTCCTGGTAGATGGCTGCGTTGACTGTGGACTTCAGAAAACACAGTTGACCAACACCAGCAGATGACATGGCAGCCCAAATCATCACTGACTGTGGAAACTTCACACTGGACTTCAAGCAACATGGATTCTGTGCCTCTCCACTCTTCCTCCAGACTCTGGGACCTTGATTTCCAAATGAAATGCAAAATTTACTTTCATCTGAAAAGAGGACTTTGGACCACCGAGTTCTTTTTCTCCACAGACCAGGTAAGATGCTTCTGATGTTGTCTCTGGTTCAGAAGTGGCTTGGTAGCCCTTTTCCTGAAGATGTCTGAGCGTGGTGACTCTTGATGCACTGACTCCAGCTTCAGTCCACTCCTTGTGAAGCTCTCACAAGTGTTTGAATCAGCTTTGCTTGACAGTATTCTCAAGCTTGCGGTCATCCCTCTTGCTTGTGCACCTTTTCCTACCCAAATTCTTCCTTCCAGTCAACTTTGCATTTAATATGCTTTGATACAGCACTCTGTAAATAGCCACACCTTTCAGTAATGACCCTCTGTGACTTACCCTCTTTGTGGAGGGCGTCAATGTTCATCTCCTGGATCATTGCCAAGTCAGCAGTCTTCCCCATTATTGTGGTTTCAAAGAACAAGAGATATTCAGAATTTATACTGTAGGGATGGTCATTAATTGAAACTCAAATGTAAATATTCTAATATTTTGAGATACTGATTTTTGACTTTCATGAGCTGTAAGCTCTAATCATCAGAATTAAAACAAAAAAACTTTTGAAATGTTTTACTTTACATGCAATGAATCTAAAATATATGAAAGTTTCACTTTTTGAAATAACTTACAAGAAAAAATGAACTTTTTCACGACATTCTAATTTATTGAGATGCACCTGTAGACTAATATCTGTAAATATTAAGCTGCAATAATACTATTTAAATATGAATCCTGCATGTCTCTGTGTTAATGAATGATGCAGACATCTGCCTTCTCACTAAATGAGGACATAAACACATGAACAACATCCCCAGAACTGCTCTGAGAGTTACTTCATGAGCATTTGACCGTTTCATTTGAGTAAAACTATCATCATATCATATACTTAAACTTAAAAGGTCCTCATGGCAACCCGTCAAAATATAAGTTCGGTTTAGCTTAAAGAAACTGTCAGAAATATATTACTGTGGTGCAGTATAATATACATACTACTACAATGATTATTACAACTTTTGTTTAAAAGAATAATCACACAATACGCTATTTCTTCCATGTTTTAATTTTAATAGTAAACCCCTTTGTTTGCCAAAAAATAAAGAGTTTAACTCTCATTTGATTAAAAGATAAATTAAATGAATGTTTTATGCCTTCATTTGCACTGTACTGTAAATTAAAACAGAAATTTCTAGTGTCACGTAGGCCAAGATTAGGATGACAAAAATGTTGACATTTTAATAGGCTATTGAACTAAGTGTGTCTATAATAGGCTATTAGTGTTATAGTTTCAAGAAAATAGTTGCGGTCTACTTACCAACTTCTACAATGGAGCTATGAAGACAATTCAATTATTTACACTTCTTACATTGTGATTTTTTTAAGTTAATCCATTGATGTGTATTTAATGATGAATTGAATAGTCACCTCTGCTATTGTAGGTTATGTTTTAGTCATCAGAAAAGAATTAATGAGAAATTATGAGAGGTTATGCTATTACACATATTTCTAACATGGAAATTATTGAAGCCAAATACTTAGCTGTAGTGCAGTATTTATAGGCTTAATCATGAAGCATACAGTGGCCCCACTTTTAACTCTCTCTTTAAATTACCCTGATTGAAATTGGATGCACAGAGGAAGACAAGAGTAAGAAGTGGGAGTACTACACTCAACCATCACCAGGGAAGGCAGTTTTTGTCAGAGCCCTTGTTTTCCTTCATTTTGAAATTAATTACACCAGAGATATCGGTTCAAAATATTGGTTATCGGTCTGTAATTATCAGCATCGGCCCTGAAAAACACACATCGGTCGACCCCTAATAAGGATAAATAAACTGTGCTGCTGCAAGCAGTGTTAAACTACGCTGCCATCCACCTCGACCGCGTCACGTGACCCATAACCGTCAGCATTATTAATAAAGAAAGAAAAATAAACACCAACCTGTTTGTTGTTCAGTATCTTCAGTGTGTTTGATTCTGCAGGGTTCTGGATCTCTCATCTTCTCTCTGTCCTCTTTAATAAACTCAGTCTTTACAGATTTCAGCTCTTCCTGATGATTTGATGCTCGTCTTCACTTGTGAACTGATGGGAATATTCCAGCATTTATTGCTGAATTACTGTGGGCGGAGCTTCACTGATGATGCGATTCTTGTGGGAGGAGCTACACTGATGATGCGATTCTTGTGGGAGGAGCTACACTGATGACGTGATTGCTGTGGGAGGAGCTTCACTAAATTAATTTCTGTGTGGAAAAGTAGATTTACCAAAATCAACAATAAAATCAAAGAAGCATTAAAGGTACAATGTAATTTTTCGCCACTGGAGTTCGCATTTTCAAAACAATAACAGAGGCGAAGCTTGATGACGCTATGAAGGAGGATGTTCACGGATAAGGTAATGGACTATGTTTTTTTTATTACCTGTACCTTCCATGGTTATTTTAAATGGTGAATACAGAGAATATGAGCAAAGAACTTACATTGTCAAAGAAAATTATGACTGACTTAAGTCTAGCGCGAGTTTAAGCACTCTACAAAAACTCCCCTTATACTCAGTAAAGCTGTCCGTACACGGTTTTATGAATTAATATCTTACATCATACGTAGCTCTACACTTTGTTGTTTATAATGAGAGAATTCACGTGAGAGCTGGGCTGCGTTCAGCCCCAACAAAACATTGCAAAACGTTTATTAAATGGAAACGGTGGTGCGTTGAACACCCTGTTCTGATGACACAAGAGTTGCAACAATGGCAGCTGAGAAGATCATTCTTTGTGTTCTTTTTGAAGATTTTTCGGAGCCTGATGAAATCGGTATAAAAAGGTGTTTAATACTGCAAAATACACTCGATGTTACAGTCACTGCCCTTGCCGTCCAAAATAAAAGAGAACATCCCAATCGAGTGAAGGGATTTGTGGAAACTGGGGTTCCTAATTATTGTGATCCAACATCTGCCTCGCCTTTCAGGTGAAGGATAATCCACTTCTTACCTCCGAGACTGTGTTATGATCTATGACCTTATTATTATTATTTTTATTGTGAGTATTAGGCTTATCATTATTGCTGATCACTGTTGTTGTGCTATGATATTGTAATATTTACCATTATATAATCAGGAGCATAGAAAAGTTTATGAAAGTGTCACTCCTCAATACAAAAACAAAACATATAAATATTGTATTTTACATTAATCAGTGTCTAGCACACCTTCCTAAGGAAAGGATATGGACCAGAAGACATTGCAATTACTACATATTTAGACAGACTTAGTTCCAGATCTATATTGTGCTCTTATTATTTCAGCTTGCCTTTAATGTAAATAAACATGTTCAAACAATATACTTGCTCTTTAATACAGCGTGGTTTCTATACATGTTGCTGCTGATTAGGCTGACATTTTTGACACACCCACCAAACAAGAGAAAACATATTTCAAACCCCGTTGCACACCGTTTCCAGGAAACATGTCGTTCAACCCAGAAATCGTAGCAAAACGTTGTGCACCAGTTTGAGCTTGAATGTGCCCCTGAATTCAGTCAGGGAGCACCTAGTCTCAGCCTCAGACGTCGTCACGCCCACGGAACGTTGGCTAAACGTCTGATGCATAGGGCACACTTTTCTGGAAACACTTCAGGAATGTCGAAGTGGCCATCTGACTTGTTAAATTAAACCGGAATTCCGGGAGACGCGAGTGTCGAGTTTATTTTCGGTCCGCCGGGAAACAAAGATGCTGTGGCGCTAAACTCCCTCACGAAAGAAGAAAGCCGTCGTGTTTACAACTGTGACGATGAACGCTTATAGGGTCAACTAAACGCTGGATTTTCAAAAGTATGTGAAATATTTAAAGTTTGCGGCATAGAATCTTTAAAATACATCCGAGAGTTTCACACACCGGTTTGTTATTTTGGCGACATTTCCACGCCCCGAAACGTGACGCTAAATGAAACGAACTATGATTGGTTGTTTGACATGTCAGTCAAACGGCCTCATGGGTGGGCTTTGGCCAACGAAAGCGGACATATATTCCAGACCTTCTGCCCTCAGTCTGAAGTTCTGGCTATGCTAGACTAGCGAGCGCCTGCAGTGAACAAAAACACTCATCTGAATGCCTCTGATTGGCCATTGAATTCAAGTTCAACAGACTCGTGTGTTATTGGTTAAAATGCGCAACACTGTAAAAACGCATAAAAAAATCATAGCGCAACATTTTGCAGATGTAAATTTAATGCTGTGGTAAACACTTTTCATTTCATTTTCATTTTATTTGCGACAGCCGTAATGGATTTAGTTTAACTGTACAGCAGTATTTGTGTCCATGTGTTGCCACAGTTTCGGAAGCGGAAGCTGAGGATAGCACGGATATTACGGCACTGATAGGCGACAATGACCAGGGACGAGCCATTATTTAAAATTGGAAATTCTCTGGATTTACAAATCCCTGGGAACTTTTGGGATGACTTAAATACACAACTGCATGAAATATATAACACTGTGCAAGTAGTTTTTGGATATTGTATTACGAAAATCTTACATATTGTGCCTTTAAGTCTAGTCTCTGTGAATCATTTACTATACTGAACCACTGCCTTACATCACGACTTAAGGGACCATTCGCGCCTACTTTACCTCAATTACCTCTATTTATACATTGTAATTCACCAAAATGTTTTCATTATTATTATTTTTTTTTTCCACATTCCAAAATGTTGTAGCTCATATTCAGTAAGTGAGTTTGGCCACTAGCTTTTACTAAAACATTGTTTTACACTGTGGCTGGAATTTGCAGATGGTCCCTAAACAACACTAGCGATTATCCAGCGGATATCGAAACTAAAACTTTATCCCGTTATTAAGTTCAGAGTGGCAATAATGCGATTAGGTGCATGTAAATGCACTGATTGATAATAATTAGAAATGTTTTTTAAGCAGAAAATCAGTATATGATAATGATCATGTGACACTGAAGACTGGAGTAAAGGCTACTGAAAATTTCAACTTTGCCTGAAATACATTTTAAAGTGTATTAGAAAAAGGGTAATTTTGATCAAATACATATAGCCTATAGGTTGTGTACATACATTAGCAACATTAACAAGATGATATCCTCCCTTTCAGCTGCCAGAGAAGGATATTGACAGTGCAGGCTCAGGATGGCGAAGATAATTTAATTTTCTCATACCTTTGCCATGTGTTATATTTGTGGCAGGCGACATCTAGGGAGTGAAGTCATGAATTAAGGGGGTGTGGTTAGTTATGTATAAAGGTATGAGCTTATTTGAAATCTTAAAGTGTTTTAATATGTGGTGTGTGTTTTAGGAAGAATAATAAAGGTGGTTTAATGCATGTATTTCAGCTCTATGAAGCCTATTGTGTCATAGGTGAGAGGATCGCATATGTCGTCTTTTGGATCTTTGACATAGGAGTTTGTTTGAAGCACTAAAATGTTTTAATAGGTTTTTGTCATGATATAAATAAAGGTGTTTTAATGTGTGTTTCAGCTCTACGGAGTCCATTTGTTGCTCTTGTTGTATTTGAGTTTTTGTTTATTTTTGGTTTGGGTTTATTGCCTAATTGGGCCAAAGAAATAGTAATGGCCCTTTGGGTGGACTAGTTTCCTTTTGTATTTTGTATTTTGTTTGTTTCCCCCACTGTTTATATAAACTGTACAAGGACACTATCCCCCTGTTTCACAGAAAAGGCTTAAGCTAGTCCCAGACTAAAATGCATGTTGAGCTGTCTCAGCTGAAAATATCTTGCTCTGACATATCTTAAAATATGTCAGTGTCATTGTTCTGTGTCAAGATGCACACCTTAATGTTTTCTTCTAAGGCATTTTTTCAAAAGTTGCTTAAATATCTTAATTTAACTAAGGCCTAGTCCTGGCTTAAGCTAAGCCCCGTTTGTGAAACTGGGCCTATATGCTTAGTGTTTAAGCAGAGTTGAGCTATTTTTTGCACGTCATTTACTTTGATGAGTGGTGTGAATCACAAGGTTTATTTTTTGTGTTTTGAATTTATTTAATGGGTTTTGTGATTTGTTTGCATTTTTGCATGGTTTGATGCTCAACTCTTGCTGGGTTAACTCGTGTGTGTAAGGTGTCCTGTGTAATAAATAACTCTGTAAAGCCATCAATAAATCTTGGGGATTTATTTAAACGAACCTGAGTTGTTGATGTTTATTTAAAGGGGGGGCTTGTTACATCATAAAAACAATAAACCTGACAACAAAAAGATGGTAAATTCTATTAGAAGATTCCAGTTTGCAAGGAGTCTCTGACTCTGCACTAGAGGAAGATCAGGTGCTGAGGAGGAGCCTTGTTCTACAGCGAAACACTGCATCAACCCTCCATGAAAAGATGAAGGTGAAGTGTCACCCTCCTGTCCTTCCCCCAGAAGAGCCTGTCTTCTGCTGCTGGGGTAAGAACGACACTCTTCCTCTTCTCTCACAGCCGTCCAGCACCTAACTCTGCCTCCTCAGCGCTGTCTGAAAGAGTCTTCTCCACAGTCAGTCATCAGAGATCACTGTCACCCTCCTGTCCTTCCCTCAGAAGAGCTGTCTTCTGCTGCTGGGGTAAGAACGACACTCTTCCTCTTCTCTCACAGCCGTCCAGCACCTAACTCTGCCTCCTCAGCACTGTCTGAAAGAGTCTTCTCCACAGTCAGTCATCAGAGATCACTGTCACCCTCCTGTCCTTCCCTCAGAAGAGCTGTCTTCTGCTGCTGGGGTAAGAACGACACTCTTCCTCTTCTCTCACAGCCGTCCAGCACCTAACTCTGCCTCCTCAGCACTGTCTGAAAGAGTCTTCTCCACAGTCAGTAATCAGAGATCACTGTCACCCTCCTGTCCTTCCCTCAGAAGAGCTGTCTTCTGCTGCTGGGGTAAGAACCACACTCTTCCTCTTCTCTCACAGCCGTCCAGCACCTAACTCTGCCTCCTCAGCACTGTCTGAAAGAGTCTTCTCCACAGTCAGTAATCAGAGATCACTGTCACCCTCCTGTCCTTCCCTCAGAAGAGCCTGTCTTCTGCAGCTGGGGTAAGAACGACACTCTTCCTCTTCTCTCACAGCCGTCCAGCACCTATCTCTGCCTCCTCAGCACTGTCTGAAAGAGTCTTCTCCACAGTCAGTAATCAGAGATCACTGTCACCCTCCTGTCCTTCCTCCAGAAGAGCTGTCTTCTGCTGCTGGGGTAAGAACCACACTCTTCCTCTTCTCTCACAGCCGTCCAGCACCTATCTCTGCCTCCTCAGCACTGTCTGAAAGAGTCTTCTCCACAGTCAGTAATCAGAGATCACTGTCACCCTCCTGTCCTTCCCTCAGAAGAGCTGTCTTCTGCTGCTGGGGTAAGAACCACACTCTTCCTCTTCTCTCACAGCCGTCCAGCACCTATCTCTGCCTCCTCAGCACTGTCTGAAAGAGTCTTCTCCACAGTCAGTAATCAGAGATCACTGATTCTCCTGAGAAAGTCAACACGCTCATTTTCCTAAACAAAAACTGTTTGTTTTTTGGGGTGGGCCAAATTATACAGGAGAGATGCTAGAAATCAATATATTGTTAATTTGACATATCTTTACTCTTTATGAATGTTGTTATTTTCTTTCTTTTATCTTCTGAGAAGCTCAAGAACTATGGTTCTTTGGTGATTGTAATATAGTTTAGGTTTATCTTCTGATAGTGAAGCGATATTAAAGCACATCAGCACCAGACATCTGTAGAGGTGCCTCGTATCGGACACTCAGGAAACAATTTAACTTATGCAAAGAAGTAATAATGAAGTATCTACTGAATTGTTTCAAATCTTTTTATCATGTCTTTATTTATTGCACCAAATTATGAGGAGTTGTATCAATAAGAGTACTGATCATTTTCACTGATAGCATCATTATTTAACTATGCCCATCCTTAATGAGACACACACTATTGTGCAGTATATGAATTGATGTGGTCAGTTTTCTGTGCTCATGACTTGGTAACACTTTGCATGGTTAAAGAATGGGTGTAATGTTCAAAATGTTTTGGCTTAGTGTCTGTGGCACTGAATAAATGTTGATTCATGAATGAACGCATTGTGTTTTTGTCTATTTTCTATTAGAATGTAATGTTTTTGAAACTGTTAGTTATCTTTCTTTTCTGCTCAAAATGGGAACGTTTTGATTATTGTTGCTACATTGTGTTTAGTAGGCTAGAAACTGCTTTTAAGTAAAATATTAAAATAGGATGGATTTCAGGAGGAAACCCCTGAACAGAAACAGTATTTTTATCTTTATCTTTGTCACATGGCATTGCATGTATCTAAATGTAAAAATACAATAGCTACATGTAAATATAAATTTATTTATTAATTTTTCTTTTTTGCCCGGACCTTTGCTTGGAAGAAAATATAGAGGCCGAGCCTCTTAGAATATCATATTCTTACTTATATCAATATACTTGTAAGTTATCCCCTGTTTTTTTCCTTGTTTTGTTTTCTGTTTGTTCCTTTGATGCTATTATGAATGTAACTGATTGTAAACACTGTGATCCTCTATATATGTATGTTGTGTTACTGTTCTTGTTATACAATAAAACAAATAACTAACTAAACCAAACTTATTTAACAAACAAACACTTGAACGTGCATCAGCGGGATAAATACATACAAAGTCAAAACCCATCTTTGGAAACAAATATTAGAAGTGTAATGTAATAATTTAGTTTGGTAACATTAGATTATATGGAGGGGGCGGGGTTTGTGACTATACTGAGTCCAGCTGTCTGGAGGCGCTCGAGACGCTCTGCTTCACTCTGCAGCGCTCGTGAGGATCACTCGGTGTGCGCATGCGCGAGGGACTGAGAGCTGTACGGTGAGGGTGAGTCCTCTTTTTCTTCTCTTTCTTCTCTATTGTTTGCTTTTTGGTGTCGTGCATGGATTATTTTGCGTAATTAAGTTTGAGGGCAGCAGGAATGTGAGGTAAATATCAGCTTCTCGTATGAATAGCGATGGAGTGATTTACTTAACGTGTTTAGTCTGAACAGAAAGAGACTTTTACTCCAGAAATGCTCTTCAACCGTTAAAAACGATCATATTGTGTCTAATGTTCCTCCGTTCATAAAAGATTAGTTAAAGACAGAGACAAATAGTTTCACAAATGAGGAAAATAAATCCCCTTTACTTAAACTAGGTCTCAGTTAGACACTTATGCCGAGTTCACACTGCACGATTTTCACACTCGTCGGATCGCCGTTGTGTTCACACTGCAGGACTATCTGGGGTAGGATTCAGTCGCTGCTGTTTTCACATTGCACGATGGATCCGCGACAGGGGGTTTCACATTGCACGATTTCACAATAGGAAGAATCGCCGACAACTCTGTCTGATCCGCAAATACAGCCAAACGCACGCGAGAAGTGATAAGGAAATAACGCAAGATCACGCTGATATTATGGTCTATAAGTCCTCCCCGAACACACAATAATTAATAAAGATGACTTAACAAACATACTTCTGCTGTGAAATTTTTATATACACAAATCTAGCCTACTTGAAAGTGAAACCAACGTGTTGTGCATTTTATTATGAGTTTATTTCTTATAGCCATAAAAGCCCTCAAAGTGACGAAAAAGAAAAATGCAATAAATATTTTGTCCTTTATAGAAGAGTATTTACAGGAAAAACCCTAGCCCCTTCTTCATGTAGCCTACCTGTTCGCTTTGTAAAAAAAAAAAAAAATCCCTCCTTGAACTTCCAGCTGCCCTGTATCTTGCTCTCTCATTGGCTGTAGGTCATCACCGATGTATTTTTCAGTCAGAACCGGTCAGAACTCATTCACACAGCAGGACTGAGAATCGCCAACAGCTCCAGATATTTATCATGCCAAATATTTCGCGGACGTCGGCGACGTGTCGGCGATTCCCTCAGATCGCGTCTTTGATAATTCACACTGCGCGATTGTCACTCGCGGGAACGAGCACCGATTTACCTCCGATCTCGGGCATTTGTCGGCGATTTATCAAAACCTTGCAGTGTGAACTTGGCATTACTGAAGTGAGCTACAACATTTTGGTGAATTACAGCTGTAGTAAGTCATTCTTGTCACTAGGTGTTTTTTTGTGTTTTTTTTATTCATTCTGTGAAAACTTTTGAACATTTTTCTTATTTTGCCTATATATCATTTTTATTTTATTTTTTTCATTTAGCACTGCTCTTCAGAGGGTACAGAAGATAGTTACATGTTTCACAGAAGACAAAATAAGTTAAATTTACCCAGATCTTCAAATTCAAACAGTTTTCACCCCCCGGCTCTTAATGCATGTTTTTCCTTCTGGAGCATCAGTGAGTGTTTGATCCTTCTGTAATAGTTATATATGAGTCCCTCCGTGTGAAAAGATGGATCTCAAAATCATACAGTCATTGTTAGAAAAGGTTCAAATACACAAAAATGCTGAAAAAACAAATAATTTGTGGGACCTGAACAGTGGCGTAGCCAGAATTTAATTTTTGGGCGTGCCTGGGCAAACGTGAGCGGGCGCTGACTAACGGACGGAGTCCAGTGGCGTAGAGTACGTGAGCCGAGCGGTGAGATGTTGAATGGAGCGAGGAGCGGATTTTTTAAAAGTCGGAGCGTCGTGGTTTTCACTCGCTTCACCACGAGTACAATTCATGCCAACGACCCGTAATATAACTGCATATTTAGTCACGTTAAACATCTTTAGCTAGCTTGATACAGATGGATAACTCAAATCAGAAAGAATGTGAAGGCTATATGATGACGGCAATGGACTTGAGCGGGAAGTTAGTTCTCAAGGAATTTGTTTGTTCCTTAGATACTGAATATTTTCAGCTGAAAGCATGATTTAAACAAGTACTACAACACTTCGCTCAAACAAATGTAATCTTACTGTGCTACTTCATCTGTATCCGATTTCGAATGAGCTGTAAGAAATGCATCGATCCGTAGGTAAAATAACTGATGAAAACGTACTGTTATTTTCATCAAAAACTAAATGTGCATTGCACAAAGCAGCAATTAGACATTTTAATGCTGATAACCATGTGTTTAGCTTGTCATGTGGTAGCAAAAAAGTTTGCACACTAGTGTTTCCAATAAGCCACGTTGAAACTCTCCTGTTATTTGATTTATTAGATTTTTTAATATACGTTATGAACATTACTGTGATATTTCAAACATACTGAAATACTTTAGACGCGGAGCGGTGTTTCTGATATCAGTGAGCGCGGAGTGGTGCGGGAAATGTTGAACCCGGAGCGGAGTGATTATTAAATGCTCGTAGCGCGGAGGGAAATTGTTGCAGCTCCACTCTGCTCACATACTCTGGGCGTAGCGCAAATCCACGGCCCCAACTGGGAACTCATGGGTGGATGGGGGCCATACGTCCCATATTGTAAATATTTGTTTTAAACCAGGAAGGCGAGCCAATGGACATCACACAAGCAACGTGCAAACTTTGCGCAAGAGTTATGCGATGAACCTCTTAATCTCAGTCGATTAACTAGAACGTGAAAGTAAAAACTGACGGTGCTCTCGGCTTCTGACACTGCATTAACAGCGCATATTCTCTCAGAGACGACGATCGAAAGACGAATCTACTTCATATGCTGATAACGGTAAATAGCTTTAATTTACTCCCTTCATTCTCTTGTGGCCCAAACATAGGCTAGTGGAAAAAATAAATACATAAGTAAAACTAAATAAAGAGAGAAGAAACATACACTATATTGCCAAAAGTATTGGGTCACCCACATTTAATGAACAGGTTTGTCTACTTTAGTAATTTCTATGAGTACAAATCTTAATGTTAAAGCATATAATGATATTCTAGGAAATTGTGTGCTTCTAATATTATAGCAACAGTTTGGACTCTTTTCTATTCTAACATGACAATGTCTCTGTGTATAAGACAAGGTTCAAAAAGAAAATGATTGATTCAGTCAGTGTGGAAGAACTTGACTGGTCTGCATAAAACCAAGTCCTGATCCCAGTTTAACACCTCTGGTGTGACTGTAAATGCAGACCTTGAGACAAAGACTTCTCACCAAACACCAATGACTTGTACATACACTATATAGACAAAAGTATTGGCACCCCTTCTTTAGAACAGAAACGTGCACTTCCAAATCTGTGGAAACAACGATGAATACATAGTTCATGTATTTAAAAATAGTTTTTCCATCTCTGTTGCAACAGTTTTGGAAGTGTCTATAATGACTGAACCCATATGTACAAGTCATTGGTGTTTAGTGATAGCGACACCTTCAGGACAAGAGGCGAATTTTCACATCCTCTCACTAAAGCACCACATTAAGAATCGATTTGGGGGTTTCCCGAATCGATATCGTTTTGTTAAATTGAAGATCGATTAAAATCGGAGAATCAATATTTTTTACCTAGCCCTGTGTTGGCTGAATATATTTAGCAGCTTCTACACTCTTTTTGATGTGTCCTTTTTAAGGCAATATTTAAAAAAATTAGTTTTTTAATTAAACCTAAAATAGTTCAAAATATTTAATGCATTATTTAATTGTACTGGCTATACTACTTCAGTACAGTACTACAATTTGTTATAATCATCATTTTATAATAAATTCAGAATCAAGACCTGTAAACTAGGGAGTGGAAATGGCAACTGAGCTATTGAGTGATCCTCTGCTGCCATCTACTGGAAACAATGCTAATTTTATGTAATTGTCATCTCAAAGTCTTTGTTTTCCACAAGGTTTTTTGGCACCTTTTTTCGTCATCTCCATGAATGAAAAGTGAATTTTTAAAGTGAATTTTACTGCACAACTGTAAAGTTAAAAAATGATAAGGCTTTTAAATATTACATAAGTGTATTAAAAAATGCAATTTAGTTGGGTGGGGGTGGGGGGGTTGCGTGTCTTTGTCACCTTTTTGATGAGTTTGCATCCCTGTAATAATAATAATAATAATAATAATAATATTAATAATAAGAAGAATATAACAGGCCTACATTAATCGAAAATACCTAATTAAATGGCCTATAGTGTAACTAAAGTGTATACAATTATTTTATTCAGAATTATTTATTTTTTTCTAATTCGTTATTTAAATTAATAGGCCTACAAATTAGGAAACAGGTGCAGTTAATCGCCGGCGTCAGTTTTTTTCAAAATTTATATAGGCTAAAAAAATTATAGTTTAAAAAAATAGGCTAATCTTTGTGAGGACGACTGGCAACAGCTGGTCTTAAATTCTTTACACACCGCACACCAAACGACTTTGAACACCGACTGAAAACACTGCCTGAGCCCAAATGACATTCATAATCAGACTGACAGTAGGCTTATAGTGTGTTCCCGGCTTTACAGAATCAACCGGTTCACGCGTGGAACTGAAAAGTCTTACCGTTACTTGCGGACTGATGGACGGGCTTTCTCCCTCATCATTGCGAGTTTTTAAAAGTCTTTTTTACAGAATTATCCATTGCTGCTGTTTTTTCTAGCATTTTCCAACACACAGCTGCAAATTACAGTCCAACTGAATGGGTGAACACGCACGAATTTACAGGTGCGACATCCCCAAACCAGCCTGGATAACAATTGGCTAACACTGCTGTCAATCAAACTCATCAAGAATTATGCAAAAACATGTTATATTTATTTTAGTTATTTGAGATGTTATAATAGTTCTCTAATTGTGTTAAAATAGATTAAACGATAATTATTTAACAAATATTATATTCGTATAATAAACGAGGTGGGGGAGGCGTTTCATCAGAGTGGGCGGGCCTGTGCCCACGCCCCTGGAGCTGAAGGATTTTTCTGAAGAACAGCAGTTTAACTCTTCAGGACAAACAAGGGACTCATGAACAACTATCACTAAACAACAACAAAACAGTATTAATTATCAAGGGGATGTAAACTTTTGAACGGGTCATTTTTATAAATTCAACTATTATTTTATCTTGTGGACTATATGTAAACATATTTTATGTGAAATATCTTATTCAGGTCAGTACTCAATATAAAAAATAACATGCATTTTGTATGATCTCTTATTTTGCTAAAATAATTAACATTTTGCAGATTCTGAAAGGGGGATGTAAACTTTTGACCTCAACTGTACATTAACAATAATTTGAGACAAATACAATGTAATTTAATGGAAAACTATGTGAGTGCCGTGGTAGTTTGCTTTTTCCACTGACGAGGGTAGAGGGAGAGTGCCAAGGTTCAAGAGTTACGGTTCGCTACTGTAATATAATATAGTAATGTAATGATTCACAAAGAGACAACACTTAATGGCTCTTTGATTTGCTTTTCCACACAGAAATTCATGTTCCGTGAAGCTCCTCCCACAAGAATCACATAATCAGTGAAGCTCCTCCCACAACAAGCACATCATCAGTGAAGCTCCGCCCACAGCAATTCAGCAATAAATGCTGGAATATTCCATCAGTTCACAAGTGAAGACGAGCATCAGAGCATCAGGAAGAGCTGAAATCTGCAAAGACTGAGTTTATTAAAGAGGACAGAGAGAAGATGAGAGATCCAGAACCCTGCAGAATCAAACACACTGAAGATACTGAACAACAAACAGGTTGCTGTTTATTCTTCATTCATTTATTAATAATGCTGACAGTTATAAAGCTCCAGGCAGTTTTATATTTTGGTTTGTTGTAACAGGAAAAATCTCTAGAGCTGTTGAATAATTTTGCTGAAGCATTAAATAATAAGGGACACTTCCTATGAACTGGATACTTTTTTTTTATTTTTATCAAAATGTATGTTAGTTTGAGTCAGGGGTGTGCAATTTGACCATTTTTGATCGTGGGCAATAAAAATGTCTCCACGATCTGCTTTTGGAGAAATATTGTAGTATGGTGCTATTCTATCAGCTGCAGTTCTCTATATACTGTGCATGAAAAACTAAGGTGAAGTACAATGTATTTATCATTTAAGGTAAATATGACATAAAACAAATGATTCTCTCAAGCAAAATTTGTAGCAAGAGGTTCCTGTCAGTTGCTGTTCTCTTATTGTAAGTCAAATGAGTCAGATTACTCAGACTCTCACCTTTTGTTTGTAATGGCTCTTGGTGCCTCTGCCCCAGTATTTTAGTAGTTATGCTGATTTGATTAGGACTGGTGAAATGGGGCAGGTTGCTATATCTGAATACTTCATTTGCATGCTTTAAGGTCATCACCCAGGTGCTTTCTCTCCATTTCTATGCACTGCCCCCTAAATGAATATAATCTACAATGTAACACTGCCTTAGTTAGACGTTTGATGACTGCAGCACATGAAGATACCCAAGAGTCTCCTGGTCTTCGCTTCTGAGTTTCCAACATCCCCATCGAATTTAATCATATAAATTATCAAATAGATAACGTTCAACAGAAAAAAAGATATTCATTCAGGCTTAAAACAACCTGAGAGTGAGTAAATAAATCAATATGACAGGATTGATAGACAGATGACAGAATTTGTATTTTTGGGTGAACTATTCTTTAATTGTTAATAAAACACAAAGAGAAAAATCACTCTCTGCTCTTGACTGAAGAACTTTAATACAGTTGCTTTAATAAGAATCAATGTACAATTGATGTATATAGTGTATAAGTATATAGTGTTTCACTTTTTATGTTTGTTCATTCAATTTCTCGAATGCTACTGCTAAATACACCTACTGTACTTGGAAAATAAAGCACTGTTTGTTTTATTTGTAATGTGTATATTTGTTCTTATTTTTAATAAAAGTAAAATAATGACAAAGATTTTTTATCTTCGCTGACTTTTTATGTCATACTTTGTTGAATGCTTTGTCTTTATAACAGGGAAATTAGTTTGGCTGTACTGCTCAGACAGCTTGCAAAATAGTAAAACCAACATGACAAAGAACCGAGATAAAATCGTGATATGATATTTTTGCCATATCGCCTCCCCTAGTTCGAGCCTCTACGCCAGATAGTTAAGATCCAGTCCCGGATGACAGATCCTGTCAGAAAATATAATTTTTTTTCTGGTATCTGAACAAATAGTCAGCAGGGTAGTTGATACCCAAAACCCATTAACATCAAGTCTTGTCTGCTACACAAAACTGTATTAACTGTCTTTTATCAACCAAGAAGTTGACTGAGCAAAGCCAGAGAAGAGCAGAAGCAGGAGACGAAGTGATGATGATAAAAAGGAGCAAAGTTTATTGAAAAATCCTAGTTGTATGTTTCAATGCTCAGACTTTATCTGACCAGCAAAAATACAACAAGTAGTGTTTTACCAAACTGCTTCAAAACAACATCCCATAAACCTTTAGTTTTCATAAGCACTGCCTCTTATCTCTTATAGACAAAACAATTAATGAAACCTCACAATCATCAGACTAAACAATGAAAATACTTAAGCAAGGGAAATAATAAGAAATAAAAGCATCAATGGCATGACAAATTTACTGTTTTTACTTTTATTTCAGAGTTGACTGAAGACAATGAGGAGAAAGAAGAACTGAGTGAATTTGAGGAGAAAAATCATGCCAAAAGTGGAGAAAAAACCAAACAGAAAGATTTAAAGAAAAGAAGAGCCAAGAAATCTTTCACCTGCACTCTGTGTGGAAAGAGATCGACATGCAAATATAATCTTGAGCTTCACATGAGAGTTCATACTGGAGAGAAACCATTCACTTGTGATCAGTGCGGAAAGAGTTTCTCACGATCAGCAAACCTTAAGGATCACATGAACATCCACACTAGAGAGAAACTGTACTCATGTGATCAATGCGGCAAAACATTTTTGAGAGCTTCAGACCTGAGTTCACACCTGAAAGTTCATGCAAAGGAGAAGCCATATTCATGTCATTTGTGTGGAAAGAGTTTTTCACGTCTACACAGTTTGAAAAGACATCAGAAAATACACACTGGTGTGAGAGAGTACATGTGCTTTCAGTGTGAGAAGACTTTTACTTCAGCAACCTGTTTAAAAAAGCATGAGAGGATTCACACTGGAGAGAAACCTTACAAGTGTTCACGCTGTGACAAGAGATTCAGACAGTTAGCACATCTGAAAAGACATGAGATGAACCACACTGGAGAGAAACCGTACACATGTGATCAGTGCGGGAAGAGATTCACATACTCATCAACCCTTAAGGATCACATGAACATCCACACTAGAGAGAAACTGTACACATGTGATCAGTGCGGGAAGAGATTCACACAATCATCACACCTTAAGAAACACATGAACATCCACACTAGAGAGAAACTGTACACTTGTGATCAGTGCGGGAAGAGATTCACACAATCATCAAACCTTAAGGATCACATGAACATCCACACTGGAGAGAAACTGTACACATGTGATCAATGCAGCAAAACATTTTTGAGAGCTTCAAACCTGAGTTCACACCTGAAAGTTCATGCAAAGGAGAAGCCACATTCATGTCATTTGTGTGGAAAGAGTTTTTCACGTCTACACAGTTTGAAAATACATCAGAAAATACACACTGGTGTGAGAGAGTACATGTGCTTTGAGTGTGAGAAGACTTTTACTACAGCGAGCCGTTTAAAACGGCATGAGATGATTCACACTGGAGCAAAAGCTTACAAGTGTTCACACTGTGACAAGAGATTCATTCATTCAGGACACTTGAAAATACACGAGAGGATCCACACTGGAGAGTAACCGTATCACTGCACTACATGTGGGAAGCATTTCGATCATTCATCTGCTCTACACAGTCATACAATAAACAATCTAGGGATGTAATGATTACCGGTTTGACGATAAATCATGATAAAATTCCCCACAGTTAGTATTACCGTTTCATATTTTAATTATCATTAAAACCGTATTCGATTACCACTATTTGAACAACTTACGATAAATAAATACTGTCCAGCATAAAGCACAGTTTTCAGTAACAGTCTCACGTGCTCACAGCAGCAGAGTAGTTTCGTTTTGAGTGGAAATAGGGTGGAAAAGCTGGGAGGGTTTAAAAGAGTGCTGAGGGGAATTATACAAATGAATATGAATTATATGAATTTACCTCTGAAGGTTCTGACTGTCTTCAGAAACGATTCGATGGCATTTTGTTTTCATCTTCGCTCCATGTAATACCTAAAGAAGTGTTTTTAAATCGCAAAACTGCTTTGTCCATGGAGGTTACGGGAAACAGCTGTAATTCAGCTTTTCTATATAAAGCGCCACCTGCTGTCAGAGAGTGGATTTACACAGACTTATATATTTACATTCAGCTTGTGTGCAGTTTCTGTCTGGCCAAAAACGGACCAAATTTGCATGCCCTGCTGTAAATTGTGACCGGTTGATGAAAGCTTATGTGGATTCTACACATTTAAACAACTCAGATAAGTTATCTAGAATTATTTTTGGAGCAGATAAAATTCCATATAATCATTTATTAATCAATTATCATTTTGACTTAACCCTTTTCTTTATTTAAAGGCTGAAATGTGAGGTTTACCTTTATATGAAACTTTTTCAGAGCTTTGATTGAATATTTACATTAGATATTTGAACATGCTATTAAACTGTCGTCAGTCAAGTTGTCATTTAAAATCCGAATATCGCAGTAGTCCAGGCCCTGGTCGTTTCTAGGCTGGACTACTGCAATGCTCTTCTGGCTGGTCTTCCATCAAACACAATCAAACCTCTACAAATGATTCAGAATGCAGCGGCACGACTGGTCTTCAACGAGCCCAAAAGAACCCATGTTACACCTCTCTTCATCTCACTGCACTGGCTACCAGTGGCAGCTCGCATCAAGTTCAAGACACTGATGCTTGCATACAGAACGACCACAGGCTCAGCACTACTTCCACTCACTATTACGAATCTACATCCCCTCCAGAAGTCTGAGATCTGCTAGTGAGCGACGCCTTGTGGTACCATCACAGAGAGGCTCAAAATCACTCTCCAGAACATTCTCATTCACCGTTCCTGGATGGTGGAATAATCTTCCCACCCCTATCCGGAATGCTGGATCCCTGTCAATCTTCAAGCAACAACTGAAGACTCATCTCTTTCGGCACTACTTGACTTCATCCTTAAAAAAAAAAAAAACTTAATCTTTCCCTTTATATTCCTCTCCTTCATTTACTAGCTTGTACTTATTTGAACAATGACTGAGACTTGGTGTTACGAGCACTTCCTCTGTCTGGTTGCCTCTTCAAGATGAATCGCTTTATGTATTCCCCAATTGTAAGTCGCTTTGGATAAAAGCGTCTGCAAAATGACTAAATGTAAATGTGAATATTGTTTTAGTGATTATGCAAACAAAAATTCATTTTAGAATCAGAATCAATTTATTTGCTGTTTGTTGATTTTTAAATATAAAACTTGAAGTGATTTATGTGTCGATACTTTTTGAACATCTCCAGCACATTCTAACAATACCGTGATAATACTGATAACCCTGATAACTTTGGTCACTATAATCGTGATATGAAATTTTCATACTGTTACATCCCTAAAACAATCACAGTAAATAGATCATCTTCAGATCCAGCACTTTCAGGTCTGATGCTGCTTCCTCACCAAATGTGACACAATAATGCATCAGGCAATAAAATAAAATATAATCTGGATAAATCTGTTCTAACCAGTCATTACAAGCGACATGACAAAGAGACATTATCTAAAGTTTGGTTATCTTCAAAACCAGCAGATTCAACTGAGATTCAGATAAACTCAAAGATGGAGTTCCTCCCAAAAGAACAATGTCAAAAAGTTTTATTCCTGTACTGTATACCATTTTGCTTCATGTTTTATATTATATCATTGTGCTTATGGGTTTCATATTATGTTCAATATGTTTAATAAGCAGGATTGTAAGAATAGTAATATCATTAAAATGTACACATACCCATCCATACTTATAAGTCAGTACAGTGCGTACAGCCGTACACCTGCAGGCGCCACTGAGTAGGAAAGAGATCCAGCTCATTAGTTTTCACTTTTACTTATAGCTTGTTTTTGTACAACCCCAAATCAGAAAAAGTTGGGACAGTATGGAAAACGCAAATAAAAAAAGAAAGTAGTGATTTCTAAATTTACTTTGACTTGTATTTCATTGCAGACAATATGAACACAAAATATTTCATGTTTTGTCTGGTCAACTTCATGTCATTTGTAAATATAGATCCTTTCCTGTCATTCAGACCTGCAACACATTCCAAAAAAAGTTGGGACAGTAAAGCATTTACCACTTTGTAATGTTGCCATTCCTTTTCACAACACTTAAAAGACGTTTAAGGACTGAAGACACCAAGTGATGAAGTGTTTCAGGTGTAATTTTGTCCCATTCTTCCTGCAAACAAGTCTTAAGGTGGGCAACAGTATGGGGTCTTCGTTGTCGCATTTTGCGCTTCAAAATGCGCCACACATTCTCTATTGGAGACAGGTCGGGACTGCAGGCAGGCCAGTCAAGTACCCGTACCCTCTTCCTCCGCAGCCAGGACTTTGTAATGTGTGCAGAATGTGGTTTTGCATTGTCTTGTTGAAATATGCATGGACGTCCCTGGAAAAGATGTCTTCTTGAAGGCAGCATATTGTGCTCCAAAATCTCTATGTACTTTTCAGCATTAATGGTGCCATCACAGAAGTGCAAGTTACCTTTGCCAAGGGCACTGACACAACCCCATACCATGACAGACCCTGGCTTTTGGACTTGTTGCTGGTAACAGTCTGGATGATCCTTTTCTTCTTTGGTCCGGAGCACATGGCGTCCATTCCTCCCAAAAAATACCTGAAATACTGATTCATCTGACCACAGTACACGTTTCCACTGTGTGATGGTCCATCCCAGATGCCTCCGAGCCCAGAGAAGTCGATGGCGCTACTGGACACTGTTAACATAGGGCTTCCTTTTGGCACAGTACAGTTTTAACTGGCATTTGTGGATATAACTACGTATTGTGGTACTTGACAAAGGTTTGCCAAAGTAGTCCTGAGCCCATGTGGTGATATCGCTTATAGATGAATGACGATTCTTGATGCAGTGCCGCCTGAGGGATCGGAGATCACGGTTGTTCAGCTTAGGCTTGCGCCCTTGTCCTTTACGCACTGAAATTCCTCCAGATTCCTTGAATCTTTTAATTATGTTATGCACTGTTGAAGGTGAAATCCAAATCTCTTCCGATCTTTCTTTGAGGAACATTGGTTTTAAACATTTCAATCATTTTCTCACGTATTTGTTGGCAAACTGGTGATCCTCGGCCCATCTTTGCTCCTAAAGGACTAGACCTTTCTTGGATGCTGCTTTTGTACCAAATCATAATTACAATCACCTGTTGACATCACCTGTTTCAAATTACATCATTATTTAACCAATTTTCCTCATTACTAGCCCTAAATTGCTCCTGTCCCAACTTTTTTTGGAATGTGTTGCAGGTCTGAATGACAGGAAAGGATGTATATTTACAAATGACATGAAGTTGACCAAACAAAACATGACATATTTTGTGTTCATATTGTCTGCAATGAAATACAAGTCAAAGTAAATTTAGAAATCACTACTTTCTTTTTTTATTTGCATTTTCCATACTGTCCCAACTTTTTCTGATTTGGGGTTGTACCATCCAAAGAAGCCAGATAAGCTACGGGTCGTTTTTGACTGCTCCACAAAATTTAAAGGTACAAGCCTCAATGAACATTTACTACCAGGACCAGACATGATAAACAATCTCACAGGAGTCCTTGTAAGATTCAGAAGGCATCCTATAGCAGTAACTTGTGATGTTGAGAAAATATTCCACCAGTTCCACGTCCAAAAAAAGGATCGTGATTATCTGCGCTTTTTATGGTGGAAGGATGGGGACACAAATTCAGTGCTTCAAGATTACCGAATGAAAGTGTATCTATTCGGTGCAGTGTCTTCGCCCGGTTGCGCGAACTATGGACTAAGATATCTAGCCAATGAGTACAGTCAATCACACGCATTAGGCGCTCAGTTCATCACTAGAGATTTTTATGTTGATGATGGAGTTACAAGTGCAGAGACAGTAGAAAAGGCGATCCAGTTGACAAAAGAAGCACGAGAGCTGTGTGCAAAGGGTGGTCTTCGACTTCATAAATTCGTATCAAATGACAACACTGTTTTGCAGAGTATACCAGCATCAGAACGTGCTGTAAACTTTGAAACAAAAGATCTCACCTTCAGTGACATGCCGCTTGAGAGAGCTTTGGGTATTCATTGGAACATACAGAGTGACAGCTTTAAATTTAATTTCCCACTAAAAGGTCAACCTACGACACGTCGTGGCATACTGTCAACCATTGCCTCTATATATGATCCTTTGGGCTATGTAGCTCCATATGTCCTCAATGGCAAGAGGATCCTGCAAGAAATGTGTCGCCAAGGTACAGGCTGGGATGATCCGCTCTCCCCGGCACTCAGCCCACGGTGGGAGAGATGGCAGAATGATTTCGTCAATTTGGAAAAGGTGAACATACCATGATGTTATGGACCTGCTGAATTCGGAAAGGTTGTGAAAACCGAAATACATCATTTCTCTGATGCAAGTACCTGTGGTTACGGTCAGTGTTCTTATCTGAGAATGACAAATGAGAATGATGAAATTCATTGCACTTTTCTCATTGGCAAAGCCTAGGTTTCGCCTTCAAAGATTATTACAATACCGAGATTAGAGTTGACGGCAGCTGTGGTATCAGTTAGAATGAGCAATATGCTCAGAGAAGAGCTTAACCTCAACAGTGTCGACAAATTCTTTTGGACTGACTCAAAGGTGGTTTTGGGTTACATAAATAATGATGCCCGCCGTTTTCACACATTTGTAGCCAATAGAGTCCAAAAAATACGTCAAAGCACAGAACCTAAGCAATGGCTGTATGTCCTAACGGATGAAAATCCAGCAGACAGTGCTTCTAGAGGGAGTACAATAAATGAGCTGCTCTCGTCTAACAGGTTCTCTGGTCCCTCATTCTTGTGGGAAAGGGAAATAACGACCTCAGATGTTGTGCTGGATCTCCCAGTAGGAGACCCAGAAGTAAAGAAAATTCAGACATTACAAACAAAGACCGCGGAAAGTAAAGATCTTGTAGACCATTTGTCCAAGTTCTCATCTTGGTCTAAAACTATCAAAGCCATCGCACGCCTTCTGAGATGGATTAAGAAGGATAAAACAAATTTACCGGCTTCTGTACGTGAACAAGAGGATGCTAAATGCTTGATTTTAAAAGGAGTACAAAAGCAAATGTATCAGAAAGAGATCGAAGTGTTGAGTCAAGGAAAACAACTTCCAAGTCACAGTAAACTTCATCACTTGGATGCCTTCATAGACAAGGATGGTATGATCAAGGTGGGAGGTAGATTAAGTCACTCATCATACTCGCACTCATTTAAGCATCCACTGATCCTTCTTAAAGAGCATCATGTAACAAAGCTGATAATTGCACACTGTCATGAAAGTGTAAAGCATCAAGGTAAAGGTTTCACAATTAATGAAATCAGATCATGTGGCTATTGGATACCTGGAATAAATAGAGCAGTCACATCTTACATTCGCAACTGTGTAACTTGTAGAAGGCTGAGAAGATCTGCTGAAGGACAGAGGATGAGTGATCTTCCCTCAGAACGTGTAGAGCCTTCTCCACCTTTTATGTATTGTGGTATGGACTGCTTTGGTGCTTTTAAAGAAGGAAGAAAACATCACAAAAGGTACGGTCTGCTTCTTACATGCCTGTGTTCAAGAGCTATTCATATAGAAATGTTAGAAGATATGTCCACAGATGCATTTATTAACAGTCTAAGGTGCTTTATTGCAATTCGACAGTACGGCAAATAAGATGTGACCAAGGTACCAATTTCGTAGGCGCGAAGAACGAGCTGACCTCAGCACTGCAGGAACTTGATCCAGAAAGGCTCACTACTTTTCTTGCAGATAAACAGTGTGACTTTGTTTTGAATGCCCCCCATTCCAGTCATGCAGGGAGTGTATGGGAGCGGCAAATCAAAACTGTACGGAGCGTTCTTAGCGCTACCATCGCCCTTTCATCAGGCAGACATGATGATGCTTCATTACGCACCTTGTTTTATGAAGCCATGGCAATAGTCAATAGTCGCCCCCTTACAGTTGACAACCTGAATGACCCCAAGAGCTTAGAACTGCTCACACCTAATCATCTGATTACCATGAAATCTACCCCAGCCCTACCTCCACCAGGAAAGTTCATAAGAGAGGATGTGTATACGAAAAAGAGATGGAGACGTGTGCAGTACCTTACTGAACAGTTTTGGAGCAGATGGAAAAAAGAGTATCTTCACAACATCGCTGCTCGACAACACTGGCATGCTCCAAAAAGGAACTTTCAAATTGGTGACGTGGTCATGGATATCGATGAAACCTTACCTAGGAGTGAATGGAGATTAGGAAGGATTATAGAGACTGTTCTGAGCCCAGATGGACTAGTAAGAAAGGCCAAAGTAGCACTTGGTGACAAAAGACTAAACAAGAAAGGAGAACGAATACATAAAATGTCAATAGTAGAAAGGCCAGCTCAGAAGTTGGTCTTGTTGTTGGAAGCGGAGTTAATGTATTTCCATAAGGACTTTATTATACTTTACATACACACAAAGGTTATAAGTGAAAATTAGTCATGTTTGAGAAACATTGATAATTTGGTGGACTTTAATAAGAGTTATCATTAATTTCTCTATTTGTTTTGTGTTGCCTTTGAAATATTTTGTATGTTAAACAGTGTTTAAGGATCGCATTATTTCCGTTGTTTACGGGGGACTTTTATTTTGAAACGGAATCTGCTTTCACAGCAAAGAGAGAAAAGAGAAATGGTATGGAGAGCGAACGCTTCATGACGGCTTAACAGAACTCGTGCATGAAAGGACTGTTTATAAGTTTATTCAGCACCCCCCCTGAAAAGGCATAAGGTTTGTGTATTTTGTATACTGTTAGTTAAAAGCTAGTGTTTTGCGAAAATCACTGAACATGTCTAGTAATGTTAATGTACATCTTTATATCGCTTCATTCAGCTTTATGGTGATTTCTGGAGTAAAAAAGGAACGCTAATAAAACTTCAAGAAACATCAGTAAAGTGTTGGCCATCATTCGGACGGGTCCGCTACAACGAGTACAATTCATGCCAACGACCCGTAATATAACTGCATATTTAGCAAGAAGTCTCATGTTAAACATCTTTAGCTAGCTTGATACAGATGGATAACTCAAATCAGAAAGAATGTGAAGGCTATATGATGACGGCAATGGATTTGAGCGGGAAGTTAGTTCTCAAGGAATTTGTTTGTTCCTTAGGTACTGAATATTTTCAGCTTAAAGCATGATTTAAACAAGTACTACACACAATCACTCTCTCAATAATGCATTCAAACAAATGTAATCTTACAGTGCTACTTCATCTGTATCCGATTTCGAATGAGCAGAAATCTGTAAGAAATGCATCGATCCGTAGGTAAAATAACTGATTAAAACGTACTGTTATTTTCATCAAAAACTAAATGTTCACTGCACAAAGCAGCAATTATACATTTTAATGCTGATAACCATGTTATTAGCTTGTCATGTGGTAGCAAAAAAGTTTGCACACTAGTGTTTCAATAAGCCATGTTGAAATTCTCCTGTTATTTGATTTATTAGATTGTTTACAACCCCAACTCAGAAAAAGTTGGGACAGTATGGAAAACGCAAATAAAAAAAGAAAGTAGTGATTTCTAAATTTACTTTGACTTGTATTTCATTGCAGACAATATGAACACAAAATATGTCATGTTTTGTTTGGTCAACTTCATGTCATTTGTAAATATACATCCTTTCCTGTCATTCAGACCTGCAACACATTCCAAAAAAAGTTGGGACAGGAGCAATTTAGGGCTAGTAATGAGGTAAATTGGTTAAATAATGATGTGATTTGAAACAGGTGATGTCAACAGGTGATTGTAATTGTGATTTGGTACAAAAGCAGCATCCAAGAAAGGTCTAATCCTTTAGGAGCAAAGATGGGCCGAGGATCGCCAGTTTGCCAACAAATACGTGAGAAAATTATTGAAATGTTTAAAAACAATGTTCCTCAAAGAAAGATAGGAAGAGATTTGGATATTTCACCTTCAACAGTGCATAACATAATTAAAAGATTCAAGGAATCTGGAGGAATTTCAGTGCGTAAAGGACTAGGGCGCAAGCCTAAGCTGAACAACCGTGATCTCCGATCCCTCAGGCAGCACTGCATCAAGAATCGTCATTCATCTATAAACGATATCACCACATGGGCTCAGGACTACTTTGGCAAACCTTTGTCAAGTACCACAATACGTAGTTACATCCACAAATGCCAGTTAAAACTGTACTGTGCCAAAAGGAAGCCCTATGTTAACAGTGTCCAGTAGCGCCGTCGACTTCTCTGGGCTCG
Source organism: Schizothorax lantsangensis (assembly GCA_027422415.1). NCBI lineage: Eukaryota > Metazoa > Chordata > Actinopteri > Cypriniformes > Cyprinidae > Schizothorax > Schizothorax lantsangensis. The sequence continues at coordinate 37,498,751 of CM049840.1, forward strand.
GAGGCATCTAGGATGGACCATCACACAGTGGAAACGTGTACTGTGGTCAGATGAATCAGTATTTCAGGTATTTTTTTGGGAGGAATGGACGCCGTGTGCTCCGGACCAAAGAAGAAAAGGATCATCCAGACTGTTACCAGCAACAAGTCCAAAAGCCAGGGTCTGTCATGGTATGGGGTTGTGTCAGTGCCCTTGGCAAAGGTAACTTGCACTTCTGTGATGGCACCATTAATGCTGAAAAGTACATAGAGATTTTGGAGCACAATATGCTGCCTTCAAGAAGACATCTTTTCCAGGGACGTCCATGCATATTTCAACAAGACAATGCAAAACCACATTCTGCACACATTACAAAGTCCTGGCTGCGGAGGAAGAGGGTACGGGTACTTGACTGGCCTGCCTGCAGTCCCGACCTGTCTCCAATAGAGAATGTGTGGCGCATATTGAAGCGCAAAATGCGACAACGAAGACCCCGTACTGTTGCCCACCTTAAGACTTGTTTGCAGGAAGAATGGGACAAAATTACACCTGAAACACTTCATCACTTGGTGTCTTCAGTCCCTAAACGTCTTTTAAGTGTTGTGAAAAGGAATGGCAACATTACAAAGTGGTAAATGCTTTACTGTCCCAACTTTTTTTGGAATGTGTTGCAGGTCTGAATGACAGGAAAGGATCTATATTTACAAATGACATGAAGTTGACCAGACAAAATATTTTGTGTTCATATTGTCTGCAATGAAATACAACTTAAAGTAAATATAGAAATCACTACTTTCTTTTTTTATTTGCGTTTTCCATGCTGTCCCAACTTTTTCTGATTTGGGGTTGTAATATATGTTATGAACAGAACTGTGATATTTCAAACATACTGAAATGCTTTAGACATGGAGCGGTGTTTCTGGTATCAGTGAGCGCGGAGTGGAGCGGGAAATGTTGAACCCGGAGCAGAGTGATTATTAAATGTTCGGAGCGCGGATCAAGGGGAAATTGTTGCAGCTCCACTCTGCTCACATACTCTGGGCGTAGCGCAAATCCACGGCCCCAACTGGGAACTCATGGGTGGATGGGGGCCATACGTCCTGTATTGTAAATATTTGTTTTAAACCAGGAAGGCGAGCCAATGGACATCACTCAAGCAACGTGCAAACTTTGCGCAAGAGTTATGCTATGAACCTCTTAATCTCAGTCGATTTACTAGAACGTGAAAGTAAAAACTGACGGTGCTCTCGGCTTCTGACACTGCATTAAGGGCGCATATTCTCTCAGAGACGACGATCGAAAGACGAATCTACTTCATTTGCTGATAAGGGTAAATAGCTTTAATTTACTCCCTTAATTCTCTTGTGGCCCAAACATAGGCTGGTGGAAAAGATAAATACATAAATAAATAAAACTAAATAAAGAGAGAAGAAACATACACTATATTGCCAAAAGTATTGGGTCACCCCCATCTAATTAACAGGTTTAACTACTTTAGTAATTTCCATGAGTATAAATCTTAGTAATGATTATACATTTTTAGTAATGATATTCTAGTGAATTGTTTGCTTCTAATTTTATAGCAACAGTTTGGACAGGACCCTTTTCTATTCTAACATGACAATGTCTCTGTGTATAAGGTTCAAAAAGAAATGATTGATTCAGTCAGTGTGGAAGAACTTGACTGGTCTGCAGAAAGCCAAGTCCTAATCCCAGTTTAACACCTCTGATGTGACTGTAAATGCAGACCTTGAGCCTAAAATTTATCACCAAACACCAATGACTTGTACATACACTATATGGACAAAAGTATTGGCACCCCCTTCTTTAGAACAGAAAAAGGCACTTCCAAAACTGTGGCAACAAAGATGGAAACATAATTAATTTATTTAAAAAATGTATTTCCATCTCTGTTGCAACAGTTTTGTAAGTGTCTATAATGACTGAACCCATGTGTACAAGTCATTGGTGTTTAGTGATAGCGACACCTTCAGGATAAGAGGCGAATTTTCACATCCTCTCAAGTAAAGCACCACATTAAGAATCGATTTGGGGGTTTCCCGAATCGATATCGTTTCATTAAATTGAAGATCGATTAAAATCGGAGAATCAATATTTTTTACCTAGCCCTGTGTTGGCTGAATATATTTAGCAGCTTCTACACTCTTTTTGATGTGTCCTTTTTAAGGCAATGTTTAAAAAAAATAGTTTTTTAATTAAACCTAAAATAGTTCAAAATATTTATTGCATTACATTTACATTTAGTCATTTGGCAGACGCTTTTATCCAAAGCGACTTACAATTGGGGAGTACATAAAGTGATTCATCTTGAAGAGGCAATCAGACAGAGGAAGTGCTCGTAACACCAAGTCTCAGTCATTGTTCAAATAAGTACAAGCTAGCAAGGGAAGGAGGGAAAGGTGTTTTTTTTTTTTTAAAGTTTAGGATGAAGTCAAGTAGTACCGAAAGAGATGAGTCTTCAGTTGTTGCTTGAAGATTGACAGGGATCCAGCATTCCGGATAGGGGTGGGAAGATTATTCCACCATCCAGGAATGGTGAATGAGAATGTTCTGGAGAGTGATTTTGAGCCTCTCTGTGATGGTACCACAAGGCGTCGCTCACTAGCAGATCTCAGACTGCTGGAGGGGATGTAGATTTGTAATAGTGCGTGGAAGTAGGAGGGTGCTGAGCCTGTGGTCGTTCTGTATGCAAGCATCAGTGTCTTGAACTTGATGCGAGCTGCCACTGGTAGCCAGTGCAGTGAGATGAAGAGAGGTGTAACACTGGTTCTTTTGGGCTCATTGAAGACCAGTCGTGCCGCTGCATTCTGAATCATTTGTAGAGGTTTGATTGTGTTTGATGGAAGACCAGCCAGAAGGGCATTGGAGTAGTCCAGCCTAGAAACGACAAGGGCCTGGACAAGAAGTTGCGCAGCATGCTCTGTCAGGAAGGGCCTGATTTTTCTGATGTTGTGTAGCGCAAACCTGCAAGATCGAGCAGTCTTTGCAATGTGCTCTTTGAAGGTCAGCTGGTCATCAAAGATTACACCAAGATTTCTGACCGAAGTTGATGGGGTAATTATTGATGTGCCTAATTGAATCGAGAAGTCATGCTGTAGAGTCGGAGTGGCAGGGACGACAAGTAGCTCAGTCTTTGCCAGGTTGAGCTGTAGGTGATGTTCTTTCATCCATGCCGAGATGTCCGCCAGGCAGCCTGAGATCCGTGCAGCTACCGTTGTATCATCTGGTTGAAAAGAGAGATAGAGCTGTGTGTCATCGGCGTAGCAATGGTAGGAGAAGCCATGTGCCTGTATGATGGGTCCCAGTGATGTAGTGTATGTTGGGAAGAGGAGGGGTCCAAGAACCGATCCCTGAGGAACCCCAGTGACCAGTTGATGTGCTTTGGATACCTCCCCACCCCAGGCCACCCTGAAGGACCTACCGGTGAGATAGGATTCAAACCAGCGAAGTGGAATCCCAGTGATGCCCAGCGATGAGAGGGTGGACAGGAGGATCTGATGATTGACAGTATCAAAAGCAGCAGAAAGATCGAGCAGAATGAGGACTGATGATTTGGAATCGGCCTTTGCGACTCGTAGGGCTTCAGTGACTGAGAGTAGCGCAGTCTCTGTTGAATGGCCACTCCTGAAACCTGACTGTTTAGCATCCAGTTTGTTGTACTGTGAAAGGAACAGTGAGATTATTATTTAATTGTACTTGCTATACTACCTCAGTACAGTACTAAAATTTGTTATAATCATCATTTTATAATAAATTCAGAATCAAGACCTGAAAACTAGGGAGTGGAAATGGCAACTGAGCTATTGCGTGATCCTCTGCTGCCATCTACTGGAAACAATGCTAATTTTATGTAATTGTCATCTCAAAGTCTTTGTTTTCCACAAGGTTTTTTGGCACCTTTTTTCGTCATCTCCATGAATGAAAAGTGCATTTTTAAAGTGAATTTTACTTCACATCTGTAAAGTTAAAAAATTATAAGGCTTTTAAATATTACATAAGTTTATTAAAAAATTAAATTTATTTGGGTGGGGGGGGGTTGCGTGTCTTTGTCACCTTTTTGATGAGTTTGCATCCCTGAAATAATAATAATAATAATATTAATAATAAGAAGAATATAATAGGCCTACATTAGTTGAAAATACCTAATTAAATGGCCTATAACTAAAGTATATACAATTATTTTATTCAGAATTTTTTTTTTTTTTCTAATTCGTTATTTAAATTAATAGGCCTACAAATTAGGAAACAGGTGCAGTTAATCGCCGGCATCAGTTTTTTTCAAAATTTATATAGGCTAAAAAAATTATAATTTAAAAAAATAGGCTAATCTTTGTGAGGACGTCTGGCAACAGCTGGTCTTAAATTCTTTACACACCGCACACCAAACGACTTTGAACACCGACTGAAAACACTGCCTGAGCCCAAATGACATTCATAATCAGCCTGACAGTAGGCTTATTGTGTGTTCCCGGCTTTACTTTTCAACTGGTTCACGCGTGGAACTGAAAAGTCTTACCGTTACTTGCGGACTGATGGACGGGCTTTCTCCCTCATCATTGCGAGTTTGTAAAACTCTGTCTTTTTTACAGAATTATGCATTGCTGCTGTTTTTCTAGCATTTTCTAACACACTGCTACAAATTACAGTCCAACTGAATGAGTGAACACGCACAAATTTACAGGCGCGACATCCCCAAACCAGCCTGGATAACAATTGGCTAACACTGCTGTCAATCAAACTCATCAAGAATTATGCAAAAACACGTTATATTTATTTTAGTTATTTTGAGATGTTATAATAGTTCTCTAATTGTGTTAAAATAGATTAAACGATAATTATTTAACAAATATTATATTTGTATAATAAACTGTATAATAAATACGCCCTGGACCTGAAGGATTTTTCTGAAGAACAGCAGTTTAACTCTTCAGGACAAACAAGGGACTCATGAACAACTATCACTAAACAACAACAAAACAGTATTAAGAATCAAGGGGATGTAAACTTTTGAACGGGTCATTTTTATAAATTCAACTATTTTATCTTGTGGACTATATGTAAACATCTTTTATGTGAAATATCTTATTCAGGTCAGTACTAAATATAAAAAATAACATGCATTTTGTATGATCTCTTATTTTGCTAAAATAATTAACATTTTGCAGATTCTGAAAGGGGGATGTAAACTTTTGACCTCAACTGTACATTAACAATAATTTGAGACAAATACAATGTAATTTAATGGAAAACTATGCGAGTGCCGTGGTAGTTTGCTTTTTCCACTGACGAGGGTAGAGGGAGAGTGCCAAGGTTCAAGAGTTACGGTTCGCTACTGTAATATAATATAGTAATGTAATGATTCACAAAGAGACAATACTTAATGGCTCTTTGATTTGCTTTTCCACACAGAAATTCATGTTCCGTGAAGCTCCTCCCACAAGAATCACATAATCAGTGAAGCTCCTCCCACAACAAGCACATCATCAGTGAAGCTCCGCCCACAGCAATTCAGCAATAAATGCTGTAATATTCCCATCAGTTCACAAGTGAAGACGAGCATCAGAGCATCAGGAAGAGCTGAAATCTGCAAAGACTGAGTTTATTAAAGAGGACAGAGAGAAGATGAGAGATCCAGAACCCTGCAGAATCAAACACACTGAAGATACTGAACAACAAACAGGTTGGTGTTTATTTTTCTTTCATTTATTAATAATGCTGACGGTTATAAAGCTCCAGGCAGTTTTATATTTTGGTTTGTTGTAACAGGAAAAATCTCTAGAGCTGTTGAATAATTTTGCTGAAGCATTAAATAATAAGGGACACTTCCTATGAACTGGATACTTTTTTTTTCTTTTTTTTTACAAAATGTATGTTAGTTTGAGTCAGGGGTGTGCAATTTGACCATTTTTGATCGTGGACAATAAAAATGTCTCCACAATCTGCTTTTGGAGAAATATTGTAGTATGGTGCTATTCTATCAGCTGCAGTTCTCTATATACTGTGCATGAAAAACTAAGGTGAAGTACAATGTATTTATCATTTAAGGTAAATATGACATAAGATTCTCTCAAGCAAAGTTTGTAGCAAGAGGTTCCTGTCAGTTCCTGTTCTCTTATTGTAAGTCAAATGAGTCAGATTACTCGGACTCAAACCTTTTGTTTGTAATGGCTCTTGGCGCCTCTGCCCCAGTATTTTAGTAGTTATGCTGATTTGATTAGGACTGGTGAAATGGGGCAGGTTGCTATATCTGAATACTTAATTTGCATGCTTTGTTTAAGGTCGTCACCCAGGTGCTTTGTCTCCATTTATATGATGTAACACTGCCTTAGTTAGACTGCAGCACATGAAGATACCCAAGAGTCTCCTGGTCTTCGCTTCTGAGTTTCCAACATCCCCATCGAATTTAATCATATAAATTATCAAATAGATAACATTCAACAGAAAAAAAGAAATTCATTCAGGCTTAAAACAACCTGAGAGTGAGTAAATAAATCAATATGACAGGATTGATAGACAGATGACAGAATTTGTATTTTTGGGTGAACTATTCTTTAATTGTTAATAAAACACAAAGAGAAAAATCACTCACTGCTCTTGACTGAAGAACTTTAATACAGTTGCTTTAATAAGAATCAATGTACAATTGATGTATATAGTGTATAAGTATATAGTGTTTCACTTTTTATGTTTGTTCATTCAATTTCTCGAATGCTACTGCTAAATACACCTACTGTACTTGGAAAATAAAGCACTGCTTGTTTTATTTGTAATGTGTATCTTTGTTCTTATTTTTAATAAAAATAAAATAATGACAAAGATGTTTTATCTTCACTGACTTTTTATGTCATACTTTGTTGAATGCTTTGTCTTTATAACAGGGAAATTAGTTTGGCTGTACTGCTCAGACAGCTTGCAAAATAGTAAAACCAACATGACAAAGAATCGAGATAAAATCGTGATATGATATTTTTGCCAGATCGCCCACCACTAGTTCGAGCCTCTACGCCAGATAGTTAAGATCCAGTCCCAGATGCCAGATCCTGTCAGAAAATATCATTTTGTTCTGGTATCTGAACAAATAGTCAGCAGGGTAGTTGATACCCAAAACACATTAACATCAAGTCTTGTCTGCTACACAAAACTGTATTAACAGTCTTTTATCAACCAAGAAGTTGACTGAGCAAAGCCAGAGAAGAGCAGAAGCAGGAGACGAAGTGATGATGATAAAAAGGAGCAAAGTTTATTGAAAAATCCTAGTTGCATGTTTCAATGCTCAGACTTTATCTGACCAGCAAAAATACAACAAGTAGTGTTTTACCAAACTGCTTCAAAACAACATCCCATAAACCTTTAGTTTTCATAAGCACTGCCTCTTATCTCTTATAGACAAAACAATTAATGAAACCTCACAATCATCAGACTAAACAATGAAAATACTTAAGCATATCATCGATGACATGACAAATTTACTGTTTTTACTTTTATTTCAGAGTTGACTGAAGACAATGAGGAGAAAGAAGAATTGAGTGAATTTGAGGAGAAAAATCATGCCAAAAGTGGAGAAAAAACCAAACAGAAAGATTTAAAGAAAAGAAGAGCCAAGAAATCTTTCACCTGCACTCAGTGTGGAAAGAGATTGACAAGCAAATATAATCTTGAGCTTCACATGAGAGTTCATACTGGAGAGAAACCATTCACTTGTGATCAGTGCGGGAAGAGTTTCTCACGATCAGCAACCCTTAAGGATCACATGAACATCCACACTGGAGAGAAACCGTTCACTTGTGATCAGTGCGGGAAGAGTTTCTCATACTCATCAAGCCTTAAGAAACACATGAACATCCACACTAGAGAGAAACTGTACACATGTGATCAATGTGGGAAAACATTTTTGAGAGCTTCAACCCTGAAGAAACACCTGAGAGTTCATACAAAGGAGAAGCCACATTCATGTCATTTGTGTGGAAAGAGTTTTTCACATCTAGAAAGTTTGAAAGAACATCAGAAAATGCATGCTGCTGTGAGAGATTACATGTGCTTTGAGTGTGAGAAGACTTTTACTACAGCGAGCTGTTTAAAACTGCATGAGATGATTCACACTGGAGAGAAACCTTACAAGTGTTCACACTGTGACAAGAGATTCAGTCGGTCAGGACACCTGAAAACACATGAGAGGATTCACACTGGAGATAAACCTTATATGTGTTCACACTGTGACGAGAGATTCAATCAGTCATCAAATCTGAAAAAACACGAGAGGATTCACACTGGAGAGAAACCGTATCACTGCTCTGCATGTGGGAAGCGTTTCACTCATTCTTCTGCTCTACACAGACATACAATAAACTATCACAGTAAGTAGATCATCTTCAGGTCCAGCTCTTTCAGGTCTGATGCTGCTTCCTCTCCAAATGTTACACAATAATGCATCAAGCAATAAAATAAAATATCATCTGGATAAATCTGTCCAAACCAGACATTACAAGTGACATGACAAAGAAACATTATCTAAAGTTTTCACAGTGAATAAAGTTCATCTTCATCTTCAAAACCAGCAGATTCAACTGAGATTCAGATCAACTCAAAGATGGAGTTCCTCCCCAAGAACAATGCCCAAAAGTTGTATTCCTGTATACCATTTTGCTTCATGTTTTATATTATATCATTGTGCTTTCTTATGGGTTTCATATTATGTTCAGTATGTTTAATAAGCAGGATTGTAAGAATAGTAATATCATTAAATGTTACACATACCCATTCATACGTGTAAGTCAGTAGGAGAGAGATTCAGCTCATTAGCTTTCACATTTACTTATAGCTTGTTTTTGTATTTGCTGATTAAATGTAATTATTGTTTAAATGTTACCTTTGTTTATTAATACATTATCTTTTTATATTTTATCAACAACTTTTGTTGTCTGCTGATTGTATTTGAATCAGGAAAAAGTAATTTTATAATTAAACTAATAACTAGGCTTAAATATCTTTGAATAATCATAATATTTATATAATCTAAGGGTGTCAACGTTAACACATTAGCGCATGCGATTAATCTAAAAATTGTAATGCGTTAATATTTAACGCAAATTAATTGTTTGATAAGGTTTGACCCCAACTTCTTGCCGTCATTGCAGCGCGGGAGGTAATCTATCATTGCCTGCGTCCCAATGTGCATACTATCCATCCTAAATTCTATGCGATATTAGTATTTTTCAAACTATTTAGGGCAGATAGGGTGGATACTATGCACGCAGGGAAAGTGTGATGAGGGTACTGTAGGGAGTGAAATTATTTCCTCATCAAGCCAAAAAAACTCCATGCAATAATGCCATGAGATCTCCAAAGACAACAAAAGATCTCCAAAGAGAACAAACAACACCACCCTGACCAAACTTATCTCCTAGATCATTTACGACTCAATTCTCCCCCCTGCCCTCTCTACCTCTCTCTATTTTCCCCCAAAAGGCTTTACTGAAAGTTCAGTAAGAATAGATATATACATATATATCTTGTGATCCCGTTGTTTTTCTCCTTCATGTTTGGTAGCATTTTAAAGGTCTCTGTGCGATTGGTAAAATGGTCTCAATTTTACAGTAGTCACATATATTATGAGAAATATTGAAAACTTAAGTGAATTAATTCTGTCCTTCTGTTGTGGGCAGTCTCCTTTAAACATTGCTCCACAGGTGTGACCATTTGGGGCACGAGAACAGGTCCTAGAGAGGCTTCTCATCCCCCATGCACAGATGTAATCTATTTTGGGGCAGAGAATAAAGGTTTATGGGCCTTTTATTATGGTAGTATTTAAGGGAAAGTTGCAAATCAGTCATTGCGATTCTGGAGCCAGATCAGCCTGTAGTGTGGAGTGTATTTCATATTGCTCCATGCTATGTATCTTCTTGAAGTCAGGTATACATTTTTACTCTTAGATTCATCTTTGACCCACTGATGTTATGTATTTTCTCATTTTTGAATTGGCTTCTTATTGTTTAATTAGGTAATTGGCTCGACACGTTTTTTTTACCTGACTAATAATGAATTGTTATATTTGATTTATTCTGATCTCTTCTGAAATCATTTTTTCAAGTAGATTAATGTGTAGTGGTATTTCCGCAAAACTGCATTCAGGACAGGTCACACCAAAGCACTAATGGAGGCACCATGAAGGAGACTTTTGATTTCTGACTGTCACTGGCTTAATACGGTGTAGCTCTCGTGGGTATAGGAAAAAAATTAACTTTTTGTTATGAGTATGCAGGCTCAGCTCACTTAAAGATATTATATCCACTCTGCACCCTCTGAATAGGTTCAGAACTGACAAGTTTGTGTCCGTGCGTTCACTGTTGGCCTAGTGAATTGCTAAGCGATACCTTGTCCCTAATGAACAAATAATTGAAAGTATGGGATTTCCAGAATAATATCTAAATTAATATACAATCGATGTCTGTGATCAGTTTTTAATTATAAATATTGTCTAAATTTAATGATCACTTGAAATTGGTGTCAGATTGAATATGGAGCTAAACTAAAATTGAAACTAAATCCTGATACATTCAGAAGCGCAAGTAAAGACCGAACATTAAACCTTCGACCAGGCCGCTGGATTCCGCTGTTTGGACTAGCGGGTGGATCCTTACAGTACAGTGAACCAGTGATGCGGCACAAGTGGCCATGGGCTATTTTGAAAATACAGTCATGGGGAAAATTACAGAGCTGTGGGTTGTGATTTTTTGGGCTACTTTTATAATCTACCGCGGCTTCCCAAAGAGTATATACAGGTGCATCTCAATAAATTAGAATGTCGTGGAAAAGTTCATTTATTTCAGTAATTCAACTCAAATTGTGAAACCCGTGTATTAAATAAATTACACTGAAGTCTTTAGTTCTTTTAATTGTGATGATTTATTCTCACATTTAACAAAAACCCACCAATTCACAACATCTCAACATCTCAACAAATTAGAATATGGTGACATGCCAATCAGCTAATCAACTCAAAACACCTGCAAAGGTTTCCTGAGCCTTCAAAATGGTCTCTCAGTTTGGTTCACTGGGCTACACAATCATGGGGAAGACTGCTGATCTGACAGTTGTCCAGAAGACAATCATTGACACCCTTCACAAGGAGGGTAAGCCACAAACATTCATTGCCAAAGAATCTGGCTATTCACAGAGTGCTGTATCCAAGCATGTTAACAAAAAGTTGAGTGGAAGGAAAAAGTGTGGAAGAAAAAGATGCACAATCAACCGAGAGAACCGCAGCCTTATGAGGATTGTCAAGCAAAATAGATTCAAAAATTTGGGTGAACTTCACAAGGAATGGACTGAGGCTGGGTCAAGGCATCAAGAGCCACCACACACAGACGTGTCAAGGAATTTGGCTACAGTTGTCGTATTCCTCTTGTTAAGCCACTCCTGAACCACAGACAACGTCAGAGGCGTCTTACCTGGGCTAAGGAGAAGAAGAACTGGACTGTTGTCTAGTGGTCCAAAGTCCTCTTTTCAGATGAGAGCAAGTTTTGTATTTCATTTGGAAACCAAGGTCCTAGAGTCTGGAGGAAAGGTGGAGAAGCTCATAGCCCAAGTTGCATGAAGTCCAGTGTTAAGTTTCCACAGTCTGTGATGATTTGGGGTCCAATGTCATCTGCTGGTGTTGGTCCATTGTGTTTTTTGAAAACCAACGTCACTGCACCCGTTTACCAAGAAATTTTGGAGCACTTCATGCTTCCTTCTGCTGACCAGCTTTTTAAAGATGCTGATTTCATTTTCCAGCAGGATTTGGCACCTGCCCACACTGCCCACCCTTGGTCTCATCAGACCACAGGACATGGCTACAGTAATCCATATCTTTAGTTTACTTGTCTTCAGCAAACTGTTTGTGGGCTTTTTTTTGTGCATCATCTTTAGAAGAGGCTTCCTTCTGGGACGACAGTTATCCTGACCAATTTGATGCAGTGTGTGGCGTATGGTCTGAGCACTGACAGGCTGACCCCCCACCCCTTCAACCTCTGCAGCAATGCTGGCAGCACTCACATGTCTATTTCCCAAACACAACCTCTGGATATGACGCTGAGCATGTGCACTCAACTTCTTTGGTCGACCATGGCGAGGCCTGTTCTGAGTGGAACCTGTCCTGTTAAACCCTTTGATGGCTTGGCCACCGTGCTGCAGCTCAGTTTCAGGGTCTTGACAATCTTCTTATAGCCTATGCCATCTTTATGTAGAGCAACAATTATTTTTTTCAGATCCTCAGAGAGTTCTTTGCCATGAGGTGCCATGTTGAACTTCCAGTGATCAGTATGAGAGAGTGAGAGCGACAACACCAAATTTAACACACCTGCTCCCCATTCACACCTGAGACCTTGTAACACTAACGAGTCACATGACACCGGGGAGAGAAAATGGCTAATTGGGCCCAATTTGGACATTTTCACTTAGGGGTGTACTCTAAGGGGTCTTTTGTGACCTCTTGGATGAGTCGTTGCTGCGCTCTTGGGGTAATTTTGGTCGGCCGGCCACTCCTGGGAAGGTTCACCACTGTTCCATGTTTTCGCCATTTGTGGATAATGGCTCTTACTGTGGTTCGCTGGAGTCTCAAAGCTTTAGAAATGGCTTTATAACCTTTTCCAGACTGATAGATCTCAATTACTTTCTTTCTCATTTGTTCCTGAATTTCTTTGGATCTCAACATGATGTGTAGCTTTTGAGGATCTTTTGGTCTACTTCACTTTGTCAGGCAGGTCCTATTTAAGTGATTTCTTGATTGCGAACAGGTGTGGCAATAATCAGGCCTGGATGTTGCTAGAGAAACTGAACTCAGGTGTGATAAACCACAGTTATGTTTTAACAGGGGGTGTGGGGCAAACACTTTTTCACACAGGGCCATGTGGGTTTGGATTTTGTTTTCCCTTCATAAAAAAAAACCTTCATTTAAAATCTGCATGTTGTGTTTACTTGTGTTATCTTTGATTAATATTTAAATTTGTTTGATGATCTGAAACTGTGGGTCATACTGGTAGAGTAAAATTAGAGGTCATATTAGTTGATGTAGTATAATGACTTAGGCTGGAAAATTTTTCAGCAAAACGTTTGTCTTTCTGTGGCTCTAGTAAAGTCTGTACTTCATTGATTACAATAGACCGCACTTTCTCATTCTGTTTTTTTTTCAATCCCCAAACTTCAAACTCATTGAAACCAGGGCTCTAGACTCAGCCTTCCCACTGGTCGCTCTTTTGTGACTAACTTCCTCAGTTGGTCGCAGGAGCACATAATTGGGTCGCAAATTTTTTATTTATTTATTTTTTGCTACAACGTGATTGTTCAATGCATGCTGATGAACTTGTATCATAGTTTATAGTTATATGGTAACGAAAGTGTTCAACATTCAGCCTGTTCTTATTTGTGATTTAAAGTTTGTGAATGGGAATTCCTCTTTTGCTGTGTTATAAGCCAAGCTTCGTGTGTTTTCACTTTCAAATTCACGATCTTGGTGTCACGTTTTACAAGAAAACATAATTGTCTATTTTGCTCATATCTATACACCTTTCACTTTTAAAGAATAAAACAAAAGATGGATTCATTGTTATTCTTAATTAAAAAGCACAACAACAAGAAAACAGTAGGCTACAATGACAATATCTTACATAACGTTTATTAACAAAAACGAATAAGATGAGGCATGGCATATTATAGGCCTACACCATACCGACTAATAAATTACAGAACGTTTAGCAAACACTGAGGAATCAAATAAATAAAAATAAAGAACACATCCATAGCGTAGTGTGAGGTAAACAGCAAAGATAACAAGCTTTTATCTATTCGACCACGTCGAATTTTAACTCGCACATTCTCAGAAAATTGTCGCAGTCTAGAGACCTGGACACCACTTGCTCATTCTTGAAGTGAATGTGTGACTGTTTGGAGAGTAAATTAAAGGTTTTGGACGGCCATCTTGAACTAAACACAATGCGTCTGATGTGCAATACGTGAGTTTCCCAGACGCAGCACCTCACGCATTGTACGGGAACATTCAAATATGTAGAAAATGATTTAATTTAATGCTTTCACTGAATAGGCAGATTTGAAGAGTTTGTCTTGGTAATCTTTGATCAAAATCTGAACATTTACTTCCGCTCTGGAATGGCGTTCCTTTTTTGAAGGCTTGGGCAGAATATCTTTAAACACCCCCCTCCGACCGTTAGGTTACTGTGAGTGAGATACAGAGAGGAGGAGTGCTAAAATAAAACCACGCCCTCTACTCAATATTCAGTTTCTGCTGGAAATTCATCACTGCACTGAAATAAAGTCGGCAGCAACTTCTGGTTCACGTGGACTTTAAACAAATAACAGAAACATCTTGATTAAGGGAGCGTCTGTGTTTCACCAAGTGTGTTAAAACATCAAATCTGTCGAAGAATTAGCCTTCATAACTTTTAATATACAAAAATAATGTGTAGTAGGTTCCTTGTGACAAGAATTACTTTCTACAGGTGAGACTTTAAAATATATATATAATTCAGCAAAATATTTTCCCGTTATGAAGTCTGTAGTACATTCCTGGTGTCTAAATTGACTTAATGCAGATGACGTTTCATATGTACAAAGTACACTACCACAATACTTGAATAGGCCTGCTTTACCTCAATTACCTTTATACAAGTACAGTACTTAGCCAAAAAAACTAAAGCACTGTTAGCATGAAACTGGTTCCTCGACAAAAACCCAACAGGATTTTTCCATAGGCTTTTGGATTATTGCAAAAAATAAGCTCTGTGTTCAACCATAGTTCATGAAATTTACACGCTTTGTCCATCAAGATAATCTTCACAAAATAATATAACATAAATAGGCCTAATATAAGCCTAAATAAAAGCGCCACAACTAAAAAGTAAGGTTATAAACAAACAGCACCACCTCCCAACTCTCTCAAACTTATTTTTAACATGTTCAGTGAAAAGGATTTACTCTGTATGTGAATTTTAATCCACACTACGTGAACCTTTTCATATAAATACAAAACTAGAGCCAAACTAAAACTGAAATAAATAGTATATAAGTGAATAAATGAAATAATCAAAACTGAAGGACATCTGAAAGCACGTATTTCTGTACATTTCGAAATAAGGTGCATTAAAAGTCAATAAATCCTTGTTTAATATGAATATTTTAATTAAAAACATGTCTCCATGTACTATTCAATACTATTCTAGTGCATTTATTAAATAACAGCGAGTGAGTTTTTGGATATGGTAATATTAAACTTATTTTAGTGAATAAAGTACCACATTTCAGCTCTCATTTTGTTAGGGTGGTTACACAAAATGTTATTTTCTCCTTGCTTTTAGGAAATCCTCAATGCTTTCTAACAGCTTCATGTGGCCGTAAACATTTCATTTTAACTGGCTTTAAGCACTATGCATCATTAAAGTTTCACTTTCACCAAGTAAAGCTGGTGTTGTGCCCATTTTCGACCCCCTGCCAAATTATTACCCCTCTCATTGAAATCACTATCTGATTGCCTAATCCTAACCCCTCCCCCACACCTAACCCTAAACCTACCAATACTAGGGGGGTAATAATCTGGCAGAGGTCAGAATTGGGCACAACACCGGCAAATGTGTCTGGACTCAGTACAGGTCACAAACCCCGCCCCCTCCATATAATCTAATGAGACGCGAGACAAACTAAATTATTACATTACTCTTCTAATATTTGTTTCTAAAGATGGGTTTTGACTTTGTATGTATTTATCCCGCTGATGCACGTTCAAGTGTTTGTTTGTTAAATAAGTTTGGTTTTAGTTAGTTATTTGTTTTATTGTATAACAAGAACAGTAACACAACACACATATATAGAGAGGATCACAGTGTTTACAATCAGGTACATTCATAATAGCATCAAAGGGACAAAATACAGGGGATTTACAACTTACAGGAAATTTCCAGAGGAAGAAAAGGATTAAAAAAATCTATACAACCTTTTTATTTATTTATTTTTATTATTGTTTCTAAGATCTTTTAAGGCTTCAATGTAATGCTTAAGTTTAAATCATGTCATGTTAGTTTTATTATTAGACCATTTTTGTTTGTGTATATATTTCCCATACAATAATTATTAAATTAATCACCAAATTTTGCTCCAAACTTTTATTTGTATACAACAAAAATATATCTTTACCAGAAAATGTAATCTTTAATTTTATAAATTGAAATATTAGATATTCGATATCAATCCAAAACATTTGGGTAAATACACAATCATAAAATAAGTGTTTTATGGATTCTTCCCCTAAGAACAAATGTAGTCTCCATAAAAAAATTACAACTACTTGTCAATCAAATGAATAAGTTGTAACTTCTTTAACTTTACTGGGTAAATTCAAGACCTCTTTTCATTCAATCTGAGCATATAACAAATTACAAAAAGGTTTGTATTTAGGCAATAATGCTTTCTTAATATAAATGTTGTTTTATTATCTATAATTTTCACACCATTAATACTTAACTGATTAGTATATAAGGGGATAAACTCAGAAGATATACTGGCAGACAAAAACTGAATAATCTATGCCACGACACGCCTCCACATTTATAAGTGATAATAAATTAGATTTGTCCTCACATATATAATCAAACTCGCATATTTTAGTCATATACAGTGACATTCATTCTACAGAGAGCATTTTACTGGTCAAAAATCTGATGTACACCCCTGTGGATGAGAGCAATATTGCTTTTTTAATAAATAAACTAGCATACAAATGAACTCAAAAAGGGACTTTAATTTTATTCAGTGTGCGGTGGGGGACCTTTATTTTGGCGCTTCCGGAAGCGCAGCTCACAGAAGCGGAAGTTTTGCACCGTGTCGCACGTGTTTATTAAAACTCAGGAAAATGGCGAAAAACGGCAAATTGAAGCAGATACCAAAGTTTAACAGCGGCGTGAAACAGAAGAAGAAGAAGCAGAGAAAATGCGTGCTGATGTTCGACGATAATGACCGACAGTAAGAGACGATTATCATCGATTACTGGCTCTGTGACGAATCAGTTTATATACAGTGACACTGATGTCTAAACATACTGAATTACACACAGACATCATATAATAATCAATGCATAAGAACCACGTGTAATTACATATGACTTTATTTTCCCCTTTCTTTCATTACTTAAAATATAAAATAACTTACTAAACTAAAATAATGTATTTAGCTAACGTTAGTTGCCAAGGGAACATTTTTCATACAATCTGACTATTAATTTAACTAAAACTGGCCCCCTAAAAATTATTAAATTACACAATTGCATTTAAAGTTACTGAAAACATGCATTTTTTTTTTTCATTATTGTACATAATCATTTGTACGGAACATATTGTGTACTTTCACATATATAGTATTACTGTGTTTTGAATTATACACATAGAGGTATATGCGCAGAAAATATCAGATTATTACTAAATATAAAACTACAATTATATAATTTGAAATCACTAGTATTAATAAAGAAAACATAATTAAAACATCAGTATATTTATTAAAAACTGGCTTATAATGTTATGTTATGTGTGAAAAAAAACCTGGCTCATACACACAGAGGTATATGCGCTGTAGAAGCTGAAGAGAAGTGTGTGTGATGTCTTCTGCTCTGTTTATGAAAGGAATGGTTTTGTGTCATGTTTTCTGAGTTGTGGTGTGGTTGTGTTAATAAGAGAGTTCCTGACGGGTTTCCGCAAGCGTAAGCTGGAGCGGAGGAAAGCAGCGCTGGAGGAGATGAAGAGCAAGCTGAAGGAGGAGCAGAAGCGCGTCAGAGAGGAGGTGAGAGCGTGAGGAGGAGGATGATGATGATGATGATGATGAAGCAGCTGACTCCTCTGATCTTTTTCCAGAGACACAAAGAGTATCTCAAGATGCTGCAGGAGCGCCGCCAGGCTCTGGGTGAGTCAGAGGTCATGTGATGCGTGTCATGTGAGGTCATGTGACGTGTGAGGTCGTGACTTGCGCATGTGACACGTGTGTGAGGTAGAGCTGCACGATTAATCGTTAAAAGATCGCGATCTCGATTCAAATACCCACACGATCTAATTTCTGAATGACAACGATTCGCCCGTGTCTATTAAAACTTTGAAAAGATCATACCGGAACATTCAAATCTGCATTCTGCTGATCCAGAGAGCAGACAGTTAACATGTTTAGGTAAGAAAAAGCTTCACAAACAGTCTTTTCAACTACACAGTATTATTTCTGTCTTACAGTCATTCATAGAAATACTGGGATAAAAGTTTATAGTTCGGCTACAAACATTGATGTCTATGGTAGCGATCAAAATAGAGCCACTCATCTTTTGAAAGCAACTGGCGCTTCAAATAACGTTTGTGTCGATTGCATCATTTCTCCACTAGGTGGCGACAAGTGACTTAAAAAATTTATTTGTTATTGAATCATTCATTCGAGATTCGTTCAAAAACACTGATTCATCCATTAATGAAACAAGCGAGGTATGAGTGAGTCATTGAATCATTAATACAAAACAATTTTTCATCATTTTAATTCTAAAAGTTGGTGTATTAAATACACTATATTTTAAATACATATACCCCGGGTTTCACAGACAAGGCTTAAGCCTAGTCCTAGACAAAAATGTAAATCTGAGCTGTTTCAACTGAAAGAAACTCGCATTGACTGATCTTAAAATATATCAGTGCCTTTGTTTTGTCTCAAGGTGCACACCAGTAATGTTTTTTTCTAAGCATGTTTATAAAAATTGCTTAAATGTCTTAATTGAACTATGATCTAATCCTGGCTTAGTCTAAGTCTGTGAAACCAGGCCATACTGTATTATATATTAAAATGTTTAATAATTCATTTAAATTAAACACTTTTAAATAGACTGCAGCAATTAATATTTTGTCACACATTATTTTGTTTAGTTCAGAATCGTGGGAGAATCGTGATCTCTATTTGAGAAAAAAAATCGTGATTCTCAATTTATCCAGAATCGTGCAGCTCTAGTGTGAGGTCATGTGACACGTGTGTGAGGTCATGTGACACGTGTGTGAGGTCATGTGACGCGCTTGTGAGGTCATGTGACACGTGTGTGAGGTCATGTGACATGTTTGTGTGTAGATGATGCAGACGAGCTGGTGGACGCCATCACAGCCACGAAAGAGAGCGTTCAATACGACCATCCCAACCACACCGTCACCGTGACGACCATCAGCGACCTCGACCTATCAGCAGACAGATTACTGGAGCCAGATCAGGTGACCTTCAGTGACCAATCAGCTGCTCGCTAATGAACGAGGGTAGACCGCTTAAAGGGCTTTTCACACTGAACGTGAAAATTTGGCGCGAATGTTCAGCGCGATGACGCTTTTGAATCAAAACAATGTGGAGCTATTGACACCAGGCGCGATCATTCGTGGCGCAAAAAAGCGAGGATTTTTTTTCTCGTCCTGTGTGTCCATTTTGTTTTCCCGTCGCTCTGCGAAGAATCAGACTTGAGCTTAGATCACGTGACCAGAACAGCTGCTGATGCACAAAAAGGCAGGAGTGGTGGCGCTGTTTCAAACACCAGTGTAAATGTATGCTGAGTTCTTGTTATCTGTGGAATCTGAGAACAGATTTATGTTCTTAATACAATTACTATTGATTCTCCACTGGATTATGTGATCTGGAGAGATTTTCTTCCACGTGCGCCAGTGTTATATTAGATATCAGAGAGCGCGTTCACTCTCTAGATCAGGGGTCACCAGACTCGATCCTGGAGGGCCGGTGTCCCGCAGAGTTTAGCTCCAACCCTAATCAAACACACCTGAAGCAGCTAATCAAGGTCTTGTTAGGTATACTAGAAACTTCCAGCCAGGTGTGTTGAGGCAAGCTGGAGCTAAACTCTGCAGGACACCGGCCCTCCAGGATCAAGTTTGGTGACCCCTGATCTAGATCTTCTGTATTAAAACAATAATCGAGTGAAACATTTTTCTACACAAAGCAAATAGACATATGATCATGGTGATATATTTTCTGTATGTGTTTTGTATGCAGCTCATGGTATTTTTATAACAATAAAGGAAGTTTATAAGCAGTGTGGCGTCATTAAACATAGAAAGAGTGCTTGTCTGCCTATTATAGAAACAAAATCAAATATAGATCATAATCGGAAGTTATTACAAGCACTCGATGATGGTTTAAAGTGGGTTTTAAGCAGTGCTGTCAAACGATTAATCGCATCCAAAATAAAGGTTTTTGTTTACATAATATATGTGTGTGTACTATGTATATATAAAGACACACACATACAGCATATACTTTAAAAATATGTACATGTATATATTTATATTCATATAAATTATATCATATATTTAATATATAAATGTAACATTTTTCTTAAATACATACATGCATGTGTGTGTATTTATATACATAATAAATATACACAGTACACATACTATGTAAACAAGAACTTTTATTTTGGATGCAATTAATCGCGATTTAAGCAAATACATTAATAATTACATACATTTTGAAATGTGGCTTGGTGCTAATTGTACTTCTATTTATATTTTAAGATGTGTTATAGTTATAAGTATTATAGATAGTTTGTGTTTCTGGCGTAGAACCAAACTTTATTTAGCTATATTAGTTTAATGCTGTATATTGAGCAGCGGACGATGTTAGACGAACAATCATTTCACGCTCAGTCTTAAACAGCCTTAACTGTGTGTGTGTGTGTGTGTGTGTGTGTGTGTGTGTGTGTGTGTGTCTCGTTTCTGCAGAGAGATGAAGAGCATGAGAAGGAGGAAGGTGAAAAAGTACAGGCCCTCCCGAGGACAGCGGGATACCCCCTCATGTCTGAAAAGTACTGACTGATTGATATTGATATATGTATTGAATCAGAATGTCACTTGACTCCTGAATGATTCGTTCGAGGAGTCGTGTCCGATTCATTCTCTGTGTGTCTGTAGGATCCAGAGGCTCACGGCGTCACTGAGCAGTCTCGCTAAACCGAAGAAGAGGAGGAGGAAATGGAAGCCCAAACAGGAAATGAGGCGGGGAGACCATCAGACCGACAGGAAGTCATCATCATTCACTCACAGCAAGAAGTTACGGAAGGGAAAATCCACCATAAAACAGAGACGCAAACGAACGGGCCGTAACGAGCGCAACCAGGACTGATGAACGTCAGAGAACAGTAGCGATTACTCGACGGACGCGCCGCTAAACTCACGAACTCTCGACTGACGCTCCGCGGATGTGTTTGTGTTTTACATGTTTCATACTTTAAGGACATTAATAAAGGAGTCTTTCATCATAAAGTGTCATACTTTCATTGCCTCTTACTTCAGAGTAAAGCTCAGTCACAACAGCAACAACCATAACTGTAATGATTATAATAACTGTAATGATAATTATACATATAACAACAATAATAAGTGTAGCTATAACGATAATAATGATAACTGTAATAATGACTGGAAACTATAATGATAACTAATAACTAACAGTAATGATAAATGTAACGATAACTGCAAAACTAACGATAATGATGACTAAAAAAACTAATAATAACTGTAATGATAACTTTAATAATTAACAATAATGATTATAACTATAGTGATAACTGTAACGATAACTAATGATTAATGATAATAACTAATAACTTACGATAATGATAACTAACGATAAAGATAATTAACTAATAACTAACGATGATAACTGTAACGATAACTAATAACTAACGATAATGATGACTATAGCAAAAACTAATAACTAATGATAACTTTAATAACTATAATGATAACTGTAATAACTAACGATAATGATAACTATTATGATAACTAATAACTAACGATAATGATAACTATTATGATAACTAATAACTAACGATAAAGATAACTATAAAAATAATTGTAATAACTAATGATAATAATAACTGTAATAACTAAAGATAATAATAACTGATAACTAATGATTACTAATAATGATAAACAATAACTATAACAATAATTGTAATAACTAATGGTAATGATATCTATAATGATAACTGTAATAACTGTAACGATAACTTTAATAACTAACAATAACGATAGCTGTAATGGTAATATATAACTATAATGATAATTATAAGGATAACTAGAACTAACGATAATGATGAATATCACAATAACTAGATAACTTCATAATGATAATATATATATACACACGGGTTAAATTGAGATTTGTTATGTGGGGGTCTCTATGGTATCGGACGTTTATATATATATACAGTTTTCTATCAGCTGTGACATAAATCTGCATGTTTTTTTATTAATCCAAGGGCATTTTTTCACCTTTATAGAGGGCATTTTCCCACTAATCTCATTAATACTTTCATTTCAAATTCTTACATTTGATCTATAAATTCATTTATAATAATGTGATTGTTATCAATACGTTATCAAATTAAATAATTAACACTGAAAAATACAACTATATAAATGTAAATAATATTACAAGATTATTTTAAATATTTTTTGAATATACAAACAAGAAATTATATTTTTCAACAAAATTTAAACGCCAGTAGTGAGCGTTTAATCAGTGAGTCATTGAGTCGTTCATTCAAACGATTCGTTCAAATGGCAAACCGTATTATTGTACTTAGTTATTGAACTGTTTATTGAATTATTAAACAGTCGTAATGGTGAAAACGTTGTGTGATGTTGCCTAACTAGCTGTATTTTAAAGGGTTACTCCACCCCAAAATGAACATTGTGTCATTTAATCACTTACCCCCGTGTCGTTCCAAACCCGTAAAAGCTTCTTTCGTCTTCAGAACACAATTTAAGATATTTTGGATGAAAACCAGGAGGCTTTTGACTGCCAAGTAATGAACACCGTCAAGGCCCAGAAAGGTATGAAAGACAAGTAGATCACATGTTTGATCATCAGCTTCGTGATAGGAGTGGCTCGCACAAATCTAATCACACTTCTCGAATAGAGGTCTTCACGGGTCCTGAAAACCCGAGGTTCGGGTCCAAAACTTCTACGAGTGCCTCGGACACGGGTCGGGTTCGGTACTAGCAGCCTCGGGTCTCTGGTAATTAAAACAAATGCGCTTTTCCCAAAAGGACCCGATTAGACCCAAATTCTTTTAAACTTTCCCGGATGCGTAGCCTACTTGTGCGTTCAAGTTAAGGTTTTTTTTTTTTTTATCAACATTTTTTTTTTATTTTCACACACAACATCATAACATAACATCCATTTAAAAACAACAACAGACATATACTCAATATCTCAAAAGTCCAGTAAACAGGGAGGGAGAGAGGGAAGGGCAAGGAAAACACAAAACAAGTCATTCCTTTATATAATCACGTATGTTAAAGAGAAAACCCTGCCAAGCATCAATGGTAGAAGGCCTGGCCCCATTGATTCGTGCTGCTGTACCTTCACAAGTCACTATTTGCAGGAGGCTATGGATCCAATATGTTTTTGCACACATGTGCGGTGTAAACCAGTTCTGTATTATTGTCTTCTTCGCAGCTGTAAAACCAGCAAACAACATATGTTAAGTTCATTTTTGAGAAACGCAGTAAAAAAGGAACATACGTTTGTAACCTCAGAAATCCATCTTATAGATCCATCAGGAAATCCACTCACTTCATTACGCTGCGTGTCAAAGCAAGGCTTTTCTTTGTGTGCAGAAGCCCTTCACCTGAGATGAGGTAAATAACATTGCCAATCCATGATTTATTAACCTATCGATGTAATTTTTATGTAACTATCATGTTTAGATTTCAAATCCACTGGTTACAATTGAAAGCCAAACTCAGAAATAACATGTATCCATCAGGCAGGCAGAGATATAAAGTAATAGGCTAATAAATAAGTAAATAAACTGAATGAAAGTAATGGAGCAGCGGCCAAATCAGTCAGCAGCAGGACTCCAGGATTTTTCCGGACCGATGCGGGGCTGCAGGCTGTGCACTCGTCAATGCCGTTTACGGGTCCAGTCGGGTCGGACCCGGGTCTAATTTCATCGGGTCTGTCTCGGGTCGGGTTTATCTTTTTAAAAAAATGATTTATGCACATCGGGTTCGGGAAAGAAGTGATTCGGGTCGGGTATGGGTTAGGACCGTAGAGTATTCGGTGATCCGCGCGCCGCTCGTAAACCGTGCTTCAGTCATATTGTGCTGAGAACTGCTCCGTTCGGTGCGTGCATGAAGTTAGCACTTATAAAAGCCCCGAAGGCGCGATTTAAATAATTAATTAATAGCCTGATTCGAGGTTTCGGTATTTATGGTATAAATATTGGGGGGGGGGGTACTTGCTAGTTTTGGTTATTGGGGTGGGGGGGGTTATATACCCCATATCCCCCCCACAAACTACGCCCCTGATAATAGCTGTAATAACGATTGTCGTTCACACCAGCGGACGATATCGTTCTGTTTATTAAAAATGTGCACTGCAGTTTTGTCATTGGTCTTTTTAAATGCTCAGGATGGATTCTGATTGGCTGTCAGTGTTTTTATCGTTCATTAGCAGGAATAAATCGTTCGTAAGCGATTCCAGCGATATCGTTCCTCTGTTATCGTTATAGTTGTGCTGTGGACTCACTATTGTCGTAGAATTAGAGTGGCTATTAAAACTTCGGTAACACTTTAGAATAGGGAACACTTATTCACTATTAACTACGACTTTTCCCTCAATAAATTCCTAATTTGCTGCTTATTAGTAGTTAGTAAGGTAGTTGTTAAGTTTAGGTATTAGGTAGGATTAGGGATGTAGAATAAGCTCATGTAGAATAAGGCATTAATATGTGCTTAATTACTACTAATAAATGGCTAATATTCTAGTAATATGTATGCTAATAAGCAACTAGTTAAGAGACCCTAAAATAAAGTGTTACCAAAACTTCATGTTTATAGTTACTGTTATTGTGAACGGGTCTTAATATATTCACAGAGAGACTTGAACCACTGAGATCCAATAGAAACTAGAGGAGAATTAAAACAAACAGCTTTAACATCCTGACAGATGCATATTAATAAGTTTATTAAAACAGAGAAGGTATGTTGAGAAACTTAATTTCACAATTTGGACTTTTTTGTCACAATTGTGAGACATAAACTGGCAATTCTGAGAAGAAAATAAATAAAATATAAACTTGATGGAAACCTGCTGTCTTAGATTCTCATTACTGTAATAACTAAATGTATTTCAACGGTTTAGTGTTTGTTGTACTGCCTTTATAATGATTCATTGATTCATGACAGAGAATCACTTTTGGGTTCTTGAGAGTTTAAACTCGTTCTGATTCAGTCCTGAGAGTTTGAGGTTTAAATCTGCTTCAGTCACAATGAAAAACATCTTAACGCTCCTAAAACAAGCACATCTCCTTCATGCAGAACACTCTTCAGGTCTTTTTCTTGATTCAGGTGTGTGTGTGTGTGTGTGTGTGTGTGTGTGTGTGAGTGTGTACTGGTTTTTGTGGTTTACGGGGACAAAATTTGTTTAATAACATGGGTATGACAGAGGTATTACAATTTGAAGGTGGTTTATGAGGACACTGCCTATGTCCCCGTAATTCAAAAGGCTTAAAAAACATACTAAATGGTGTTTTTTTGAAAATTTTAAAATGCACACAGTCTCCTGTGAGTGCTAAGTTTAGGTGTAGGGTTGGTGTAGGGCAATAGCACATACAGATTGTACAGTATAAAAACCATTACGCCTATGGAGAGTCCCCGTAAACCAAAAAACAAACGTGTGTGTGTGTGTGTGTGTGTGTGTGTGTGTGTTGTGTGTGCACGTGAGTGTGTGTGTGTGTGTGTGTGTGTGTGTGTGTGTGCGTGTGCGTGTGTGTGTGTGTGCACGTGAGTGAGTGAGTGAGTGTGTGTGTGTGCGCGCACTTGTACAGCTATCTCTGTGAGGGCCGGTTTGAGTTTTAGATCATCGGAGTGAGGACAATCTTTTAAAGTGAGGACATGTTGGCCGGTCCTCACTTTCTAAGAGCCCTTTAAAGGCCTGTTTGAGGGTCAAGACTTGGTTTTAGGGGTCAGGTTATAATTGGCTAAAGGGTAAGGGTTTGGGTGAGACACTTAGTTCTGATGGTTAGGTTTAGGGTAAGGAGCTAGAGATTGCATTGTGTCAATGAATGTCCTCACAAAGATAGCTATACAGAGGTGTGTGTGTGTGTGTGTGTGTGTGTGTGTGTGTGTGTGCACGTGAGTGAGTGTTTGTGTGTGCGTGTGAGTGTGTGTGTGTGTGTGTGTGTGTGCACGTGAGTGTTTGTGTGTGTGTGTGTGTGTGTGTGTGTGTGTGAGAGAGAGAGTGAGTGTTTGTGTGTGATGTTGATGTTGATGTTGATGTTGAGCAGCAGCTGCGGCGCGTCTCTAAAGCTGCTGATACTTAATACACACAGCAGATGGACACACACATGCAGCATCACTGTCTGCTATTGTTGAGCGAGCCAATGAGACGAGTGTGTGTGTGTTCATCTCACAACTCCATCGACTCTCATCCGCTGCTCAGGTAACACACATTCACTCTCACTGTGTCCGAGCATCTCCACATATGTTGCTCTCTGACTGTTTGAGTGTGTGTTTGACCTCATGTGAATGAATGACCCATGATGCCTCTGGCCGGAGACGAACTGGTCTGCCCCAAGTTCCAGCCCAACATCTTCGACTCCACCCGCTGCCATGACTGCTTGCGCCAGAAACACCTGCATTTCACCTGTGCCGAGCGCGCTCCCGAGCAGAGCGCCCCCGCGGCCACGTGCAGCGACGACAAGGACACCAGCGCCAAGGTGAGACCGCAGCTCCTCCATCACTAGAAACACATGTGCTCAGAGCCAGGGAGAGAAACCAGTGGTGTGATTCACTCTGCTGTGTGTGTGTGTGTGTGTGTTTAGAGCTTATTTAGTTCTCTCAGTGTCATATATAGCGACAGATGCGCTCAGACTGACTAGAATCATCAGCTGTGTGATGCTTTAACAGATTAAAGTCATTAAAGTAATATAAGAGTGTTTGTGTGTGCGCATTCTCATTACTAATGAATGAAGGCAGATCATTTTCTTCTCTTTGTGGCATCAGAGTAACACAATACATTCACAGATAGACTTCAACCACTGAGATCCGAACTAAGCCTGAAACGGTTCACCCAAACATGAAATTATTATTGTAACATAGTGATCACTTTATAAAACAGAAAAAAGAAAGTGGTGAGCATTTAGCGTTTGTCCATCCAGCACCATGTGGTTACTATGTGGTTGCTAGGGTGTTCTGAGTCATTTTGTCCAGGTTACCAGTTCAGATGGTGGCTAGGATCATCTGGGTGGTTGCTAGAATGTTTGGATTAGTTGCCAGATTCTGTTGAGTGGTTACTCAGGGTTCTGGGTGGTTGCTAGGGTGTTTGGATTAGTTTCTAGGTTCTGTTGAGTGGTTACTTGGGGTTCTGGGTGGTTGCTGGGGTGTTTGGATTAGTTTCTAGGTTCTGTTGAGTGGTTACTCAGGGTTCTGGGTGGTTGCTGGGGTGTTTGGATTAGTTGCTAGGTTCTGTTGAGTGGTTACTCAGGGTTCTGGGTGGTTGCTGGGGTGTTTGGATTAGTTTCTAGGTTCTGTTGAGTGGTTACTCTGAGTTCTGGGTGGTTGCTAGAATGTTTGGATTAGTTGCCAGATTCTGTTGAGTGGTTACTCAGGGTTCTGGGTGGTTGCTAGGGTGTTTGGATTAGTTTCTAGGTTCTGTTGAGTGGTTACTTGGGGTTCTGGGTGGTTGCTGGGGTGTTTGGATTAGTTGCTAGGTTCTGTTGAGTGGTTACTTGGGGGTTTTGTGTGGTTTCTAGGTTCCATTGAGTGGTTACTCAGAGTTCTGGGTGGTTGCTAGGGTGTTTGGATTAGTTGCTAGGTTCTGTGGAGTGGTTACTCAGGGTTCTGTCTGGTTGCTAGGGTGTTTGAATTAGTTGCTAGATTCTGTTGAGTGGTTACTCGGAGTTCAGGGTGGTTGCTAGGGTGTTTAGATTAGTTGCTAGGTTCTGTTGAGTGGTTACTTGCGGTTCTGGGTGGTTGCTATGGTATTTGGATTAGTTGCTAGGGTCTAATGGGTGGTCGCTAGGGTGTTCTGAGTCGTGTTTACCAGGTTACCAGTTCAGATGGTTGATAGGGTCACTCAGAGTTACTTAGAGTTCTGGGTGGTTTGCTAGGGTGTTTGGATTAGTTATTAGATTCTGTTGAGTGGTTACTCAGGGTTCAGGGTGGGTGTTAGTTGCTAGGTTCTAATGGGTGGTTGCTAGGGTGTGTTTGGTAAAATCTAGGATCTTCTGGGTGGTTCTTAGGGCTTTATAAGAGGTTGCTATGGTGTTCTGTTTGTTACTAGGTGTTTTCCTCCTGTCCGGTATGAAGTGAGTCCTGCAGTCTGAGTCTCTGTGATCTTCTAGTCTGCAGATGTGTGAGTTTTCAGTGTGTTTCAACACACAATCAGCTTTAATATTTGCTGGTAGCAGTTTCAGCACAGCACCATAGTACTAGTGATGAGCTCTAGCACTAGTGATGACTAATCTAACGTTAATAATGAAACTCACTTAGAGCCACTGGAGATGTACATTAGTTAAAAGTGCCAGTCAGAAAATAATTATGTTGTAATCATGTTTAAGATCTCAGAATATCTAACTGTTCATCTGTATTTGATGAATACTGATATTTCAGCTGATGATTCATCACTGATCTGAAATAATGATGAGGCGAAAAGCCACAAACCAGACTGAGTTACAGCATTGAAACCCTAAACCAGTACAGTGTGTGTGTGTGTGAGAGAGAGAGACACTGCATGTGAAGTGCCATTTTAGTTGCTTCATTTCCTCAGAAACTTCTAGTTAAGCCTGAAACATGGTATAACTTCATTTTGAACGAGAAATATCTATAAATAATGAAGAACTGTGTGATTTTGTTATAAATTTACATGATCCATGAAATTACTGATGTAGAAACTCAGCTTTAGTATAAGACATATTCACGGTTGATAAATCTTTAAAAGTGTAGCATCCTTTTATTCTGATGCCTCAATGTTCCATGAGAACACAGATCAGTTCAGTTGTATGGGCTGCTCTCTGATTGGCCACCTGTGTTTCGTCCACCAATCAGGACGACTCAGATGTGCTGTCAGTGGTGAGCAGCTACTGTGATGTCAGCAGAGTGGGGCAGGGCCTTGAAGACGGCTCCCTCTGCATCTTGAGTCCGGACTGTGACCTCTACCTGTGTGACGGAGACGACGACCAAAGCTCGGACAGGTAAGGCTGCTAAACCACTCGCTATTCACCACTTGTAAATCTGACTGGCATGTTGAGTCTGTGCTGTTGTATAGTGTTTATCTTGCATTAAATCTGACTTTAATTCCATACTTTACTCTAAGCATGTGTTTTGGGGCTGAGATCCATCCATTTGTACTCCGTAGGTTGTAGCGTCATATCCTATTCTTCCCTTATATATCTTTAATCCCAGTCAGGGTGACGATTCCGTCTACAGCAGCTCTGCTGGAACTGAGGAATACTCCAGCCTCCTTCATCATCCTTCATCTTGCCATAGAATGACCCGCTTGGATCCGCCACCATACCGGGCGAGCCCCCGAGGATGGACGGAGGTGTCCCAGAGTCGCCGTGATGGTCTTGGGCAGTTCGGTGTTTCTCACGGTGAGGAAATCACCAGTATCTGGTTACCAATCGAGCAGCTCGTGGTGTTGTTCGGATGGTTAGAGTGGCAGTTTGAGGTGTCAGGTGGTGTTGGGTTGCACTGGGCATTTCCTGAGCAATGCGTCACGGTGCTCGAGTGCAGTATCATTTCACATATTAACACAGGTCATGATCTTGTCTTTCTGTCCGCAGGCAGCCAGAAGGAACGGAGGGAACGGGAGAGTGGATATTTCTCTCTGGGAAGGGCTGAGGGCAGCAGAGCCCTTCATGATCAAAGCCCTCCCTATCGGCATTCAGAGAAAGGGCATCCCCTGCCAAGCAACAAAAGCCCCGAATCCAAAGCCACCATTCCATTTCGAAACCCGGATCTAGGTGTCCCTTCGGAAAGGAGGACCTCTGAGTTTCAGAACACCGAGCAGATTGAAGAAAACTATCCTCCGGAGCCGCTGGATCTCAGCCTGGAGGTTGAGGCCCTTGCCGGGCCCCGGGCCCTGAGTCCCACCCCTTTCAAACAAGCAGAATCGCTCTGCGGCTCCAGTCGAAGAGCTGGACGGAATGCCCATACGTCTCCTGTACGGCAGTCGGGAACACTCGATTCTTCCCAAAGAGGATCTGTCCTCTCCCGTTCCTCCTCTCCTTCCCCGTTCAGACGGGACGAGTCCATCTCCTCTCTGAACACGGTTGGCTTTCGGTCGGGCGGAGTTTCGCATGGACAAGATCGGGCATCGGTCAATCCGGCACGGAATGCCTACTCCGGAAACCTCCGATCCTTTTCGAGCACTGCAGGCACCGTCAGTAGCATCAATAAGTCTCTCTCTCAAATGGATCTGAGAGGCACTTTGCGGAAACCCGAGACTGACAGCTCCTTCCCAGAGAACCGCAGAAGTTCGTCCCCTTCCAGACGGAGTTATGAAGGTCCTGCTGTTCGGAAAACCGAAACGAAAAGCCCTGGTCACGACAAACAGAGTTCCTTCTCCTCAGTAGGACGCTATGATTCAAGAAGCCAGTCCCCTTCCAGACAAAGTTATGGTAGGAAAACCGAAACAAAAAGCCCTTCGTATGAGTGCGGTCCTGACAGACAGGGATTCTCCTCCTCTTCCTCCTTGAAGAGCCGCTATGAATCCCGAAGCCAGTCCCCTTCCAGACAAAGTTATGATAGGAAAACCGAAACGAAAAGCCCTTCATATGAGCATGGTCCTGACAGACAGGGATTCTCCTCCTCTTCCACCTTGAAGAGCCGCTTTGATTCCAGAAGCCAGTCCCCTTCCAGACAAAGTTATGATAGGAAAACCGAAACGAAAAGCCCTTCATATGAGCGTGGTCCTGACAGACAGGCATTCTCCTCCTCTTCCTCCTTGAAGAGCCGCTATGATTCCCGAAGCCAGTCCCCTTCCAGACAAAGTTATGATAGGAAAAGCGAAACGAAAATCCTTTCATATGAGCGTGGTCCTGACAGACAAGCATTCTCCTCCTCTTCCTCCTTGAAGAGCCGCTATGATTCCAGAAGCCAGTCCCCTATGGGGAGGATAGAGACCAATGGCGTATCAAGTCAGATTCAAGAGAGTCGACGAAGTGCATCTCCAGTCAGAAAGGGCTACGGAACACCAAGCCAATCAGATCGAAGATCAATGTCTAATGGGTGGAGCCATGAGAGAAAAAGCCCCTCCCCATCCAGAAAAATCTATGAAACGCAAAACCAAGCCACAATGAAGAAACCAGAAGCAAAGAGTTCCCTTCATAGCTACAACCGAGAGAGCCGACACTCTTCCCCAAGTAGAGGCCATCACCAAAACCCTGGCCCATCACCGCTTCGTAAGTCCGAAACAAGCCAGTCCTCAAAAAAACGTGGCTCTGAAAGCCGCAGTCCCTCCCCCTTGGCTCATAGCCAATCTCCTCCTCGCAAGTCAGAGAGTGGGCGGAGCCCCTCTTTGTCTACATTGAGGCGTGAGATTGCAGACCACGCCCCTCTGAGGAACACTGTAAGTGGCTCCGCCTCTTACATAAGAAACACCACGACTAGCCAATCACAGCACGATTCGTCGGGACCCTGGAGACGCTCCGCCCACTCTCTCCACAGCCAGTCTGTCTTACGAAACTCCTCCCCCTCACGCCACAACAGTGAGAAGAAACCAATCGCTTCCTTTACGAAATCCGCCTGGGAAACGCCACAAGACGGAAGCAAGAGGAGCAGCGTGAGGCAGAACCTAGAAGCACAGAGCTCCATGTCTGACAACCGACGAGCACAGAGTCGACACAGAAGCCCCTCGCCTCCGGTCCAAAGACACACTTCTTCTCAGAGCTCCATGGACTCCGAGTCGAGTCACCTCTCGGCTGGGTCATCGGGTCTCAACCGGGAGGAGTATGCCATGATGGCCGACCTTCCCAAGGGCAAAACAGTCTTCGAGAGGGAGGGTCCGAGCCACCTGAAGGGGATGGAGAGCAGACAGAAACGAGAGCTTTCCCGCTACAAACCGGCCAGGTGGACAGAAACTGTCTGATCACTGTTCAACTCAATATCAAAAAATAGGGTGTATTTAGCAAGGTTGTTCTAATTTCAGGATCAAACTAGTTCAATTAATTCATAACAGAGCTCAAAGGCAGCTATCAAATTGTACCAAATATAAAATATATATACATCAGGGTCAGAAATTAAAGGGTTACTCCACCCCAAAATGAAAATTTTGTCATTAATCACTTACTCCCATGTCGCTACGCTGACGCAGGGGAGACGAATTGTTAAATAAAGTCGTTCTTTTTATTTTCTTTGTGCACAAAAAGTATTCTCGTCGCTTCATAAAGTTCAGATTGAACCACTGATGGCAGATGGACTATTTTGACGATGTTTTTCATATTTTTCTGGGCCTTGACAGAGTTATTTACTTGGCAGTCAATGGGACAGTCACAAACCTCCTGGTTTTCATCCAAAGTATCTGAAATTGTGTTCCAAGGACGAACGAAACTTTTACGGGTTTGAAACAACATGGGGGTAAGTGATTAATGACACAATTTTCATTTTGGGGTGGAGTAACCCTTTAATGATTACTTGTGGCAAAAATGCCACCAAAATGAATAAAAATGTCCCATAACTTCAAGACACAGGGTGAAAAAAATCTCCAGCACTATTAAACAATGTATTATGGCTGCCGCGATTAAAATGTAATTTGAAAAAGATTAAAAAGTGTCAATTTGCGGAATTACATTTAGATTCACTCACAATGCATCAGATAGATTTATGTATTGTTTTGTGCAACGTTGAGCCTTATAACCAATCAAACGTGTTTCTGTTGAATTTAGGAATGCATTGGCCAATCAGAGGCGCTTAATTTAGTCAGCGCTGAAAACGCCGGAGCTGTGTTGATTGCGCACGCACGCAAATTCCCTCTTCGTAAACAACAGATATACGTAAATAGCTAAAAGATTGATTTTCGTAGATTCTGTGATTATAACAGGAGTTTTTGCATAAAAGTCTGCTAAACATGTCATGGATTGATATTTGTGTCTGTAAAGCCAGAATGTGACATGCATAAAAATGCAGACACAAAACTAAAATTTTCTTATATTGTTTTCTACTGTATATTGAAATTAATAATCATTATTACAATATAAAGAGCAATAATCTACAATAATGATCTGTCATAATATTGCATCCCTATGAGCTCCTGTTTTTTTATCTATAATTTAGAAAGGCGACCATTTTAAACAGTGTATTGTTATTGACAACAGTTTTTAAATATTGTTCAAAGTAATTGGGTAAATTCAATTATTTGACATTAAAGATAACACAGTAAGGTGGTTATAATAGTAAGGTTATAAAAATTGCCCTCACAAATTCTTCTATTGCCCTCATTTGTAAGTCGCTTTGGACAAAAGCGTCTGCTAAATGACTAAAATAAATAAATAAATACAAATGTAAAAAATGCCACTGGAAATGAATTCCAGGGGGTCGATATTGCCCCTTAATGGAAAAGTACATTTCTGACCCTGCTGTGAATGATGCCAGATTTCATACGGGTGTATTCATATCTTCAGATGAGGGTCAGACCTGGTTTAGCTGAAGCTGTGTTTGTGTGTTTCTAGTCATTCCCAGAGCAAAGCTCCTTCAGAATGGGATGAACTGGAGGAAGACAGAGACAGTGGTACACTATCAAGGGCTCACTCATCCAGCTCCCTACACACACAGGTACATGAACACAAACACATGCCCAGTAACATTCACGTGAAAATATTGAATATAATAGCCTAAGAATAAGTGAATCTTTTTCTAAATGCCCATTCACACCATGGCTGATAGCTATTGTGATAACAATAAATACCATAAGGTTTTAATAACCATTCTAAGTCTGCGACAACAATACATTCTACACTAGGGATGCACAATTAATCGTAATCTAAGTGCAATTACAATTACGAATGCCACAATTACGTAATCGTTCAAAGCGGCAATTAACCGTTCAAAGTCCACTTATGTTATTCTGTGTGCTTATTAAGATGTGATTTTTTTATTTCTACAGATTATCTTAAGGGTTTTCCCATTGTTTTAATTTTAGTTTTAGTATAACATTAAAATACCATGCATATTTTTACCTTTTTATTTATATAAGAAACCAATCCAAAGTATAGTTGACATTTGAGGCTTAATACTGTATAAAAGCAATAAAAGTTTTTTTAATTAGAGTGTTTTCAGCTTGTTTATTTTCATCTAAAATATGGCATGCGGTTGCTTCAAACAATGGTAGAAACATCATTCAATGTAAATTGTGGTAATCGTAATTAATTATCGCAATTACAATTTCAAGGGAATAATTGACCATAATGACTTTTGTCATAATCATGCATTCCTAGTCTACACCACAATTTCAAATCAATTTCAGAGCAATTTTTTTTTTCAGGTAATGAACGATAAAAACATTGACAGCCAATGGGATCCATCCAGCTTTAAAGAGCTCAAGCATTTAAAGTGACACACAGCTAATAGTTATTGTTATAGTTATCATTATATTAATTGTTATAGATAATATTCATTGTATACAGATGTACAGTTGTCATTATTGTTATCATTGTAGCTATTATAGTTATCATTACAGCTAAAATTATTATTGTTATAGTTATCGTTAGTTATAATGATATCATTACAGTTATCATTATAGTAATCAATATAGTTATCATTACAGTTTGCATTATTGTAATCATAACAGTTATCGTTATAGTTATCATTACAGTTTGCATTATTGTAATCATAACAGTTATCGTTATTGTTATCGTTAGTGTTATCATAGTGATTGTTAATGTAATCATTATAGTAATTGTCATTGTTATTATTGTTCTTGGTGTGAATTGGCCTTTAAAGTGATTTGCTCACCGCTAAGATATAATGCATATATGCCGCAGTTCTTAGTAATGTTTCAAATTGTATATTTAACCGGCCTGAGAGCGTTAACCTGTGTGTCAGCCGCTCTGATCATGTATTTGACCTGTGTTTGTGACAGAGAGCGAGCAGTCCGTCCGCGGATCAGACGCAGTCCGGGAGAAACCCGTCCAGAGCGTCGGGACAGAACCAGGTACAGTAAAACCTCTGTCCGCCTGCGGAGGCGCTGTAGCTCCAGCGCCGCTCACCAGGTGTGTGTTTGTTCTGCAGAAAACACACAGACCGTCGGTGTATTTCTCCTGCAGCGTGGAGCAGACCGATGAAGAACCAATGCAACAGGCACGTCCTGAACACACGACACTCAGTCACGATTCAAGAGATCACTGATTAAAACTCTGTCATCACTTACTCGGCGTTGTTGTACCAAACCTGTACGACTGACCATCTTCCATAGAAGTGAAGTGAATAGTGATCGTTCTGCCTAACATCTCCTGTGTACACTGCTAAATATGATTTTCTTAGGATTTTTGTCTTGTTTTCTAGCATAAATATCTAAAAATATTGAATCAGGATGCATTTACTTGACTAGTAAAATGACTTAAGATATTATGCCTTGTTTTTAGTTTTTGCTTACAACAAGCAATAAAATATATCTCGTGTACACTACAAAAAATGATTTTCTTAGGATTTTCATCTTGTTTTCTAGACTTGTTTTTAGTTAATAAGCAAAATAAATATATATATATATATTAGTGCTGTCAAACAATTAATCGCGATTAATTGCATCCAAAATAAAAGTTTTTGTTTACATTATATATACTGTGTATATTTATTATCTCTATATAAATACACACACATTCAGTTTATATTTTGAAAATATTTTTTATACATTTCTATATTCATATTCTTATATTTTATATTATATATAAATATATTTAATATATAAACATAACATATTTTTTTAATTATATACATGGATGTGTTTGTATTTATATTTACATAATAAATATACACAGTATACACACATATGTTAAGTAAACGAAAACTTTTATTATGGATGCGATTAATATATATATATATATCCTGTGTACACTGCAAAATATGATTTCCTTAGGATTTTTGTCTTGTTTTCTAGTATAAATATCTAAAAATATTGAATCAGGATGTATTTACTTGACTAGTAAAATGACTTAAGATATTATGCCTTGTTTTTAGTTTTTGCTTAAAACAAGCAAAAAAATATCTGCCAATAGGGCATGAAAAATCCGTTTAGCCTTTAAATTAAGATTGAATTAAGTCTGGGCTAAGTTTTAGCTTTTATTTTACAGTGAGAGCTAAAGTACTGAGTTTTTCCTCACGATTTTAGACTGATTTACTATGAGACGATTGAATGGCGCGGTTCTGATTGGTTGCTGAGGTGCGCCGCGCGGTTCTAATTGGTCGCTGTGCTGCTCTAGGCAGTTCTGATTGGCTACCGCGGTCCGTTGAGTGGTTCCGATTGGTTGCTGTGCTGCGCTGGGCGGTTCTGATTGGCCGCTCGCTTCCGCTGAACTCTAATCAGGCTCCGCCCCGGCAACAGCGACAGCAGCGCGAGTTCCGTCAAACTTACGCTCCGATCCATCGATTCAGAGATTAAAAGTGTGATTAAACATGGCGATCTTCAGCTTTAGCGAGACTTGAGAGCGCTGAAGCTCCTCCGAAGCGGTTTATTTGATCAGTGCCTTGTGTTTGTGTTCGTGCTGCGGCTGGATTGAACATCATGACGGTCAGTTTCACTTCAATTCACTTTAATAACCGTCGCTCTGAATGTAAACACGATGCTAGTTTGATTCGGTGTTGTATAAGTACTCGCGGATTTCTGTCTTTGTGTGTGGGTGTGTAGTGTTTGTTGTGTTTGGTGTGTGTGTGTAGTTCGTGAGCAAACACAACTTGTTGTTTTTATATTTGTGTGTTTCTGCGTGCGCGACACACCCCACACCGTGCACGCGCAGTGCTCAGGCTAATCTTTGCTGGTGTGTTGTTTTTGTTGATGTAAATACACACAAACTCAGTGGAGCTCAGTTAAATACATTGATTATCCTGCTTCCTGATTTACACTGCAAAGTCACACCACTCTGAAGTGGCATAAGCTGTTTCCATCCACCTATTTTAATGTGCATTTCAGAATATGGCATAAAAAAAACGCTGGATGGAAACGCCAAGATGTGCATAAAGCCTAAAATTCAATTCAATTTGAAAAATCAGTTTTTAAAAAAATGAATGTGAGTATTTCTGTATCAAATAGACGTGTCCGAGATGTGCATTGTGTCTTATACAGCACGCGTACATCTGCAAGACGTCTGTTAAAGATCTCTTGATCTGGAAAGCATCTGCGGTGTACAAACATCTGACAGACGTCTTTAAGATATCAGTTTTACATACTCTCTAATAATCATAGACATCTAATAAACGTCTATTTAACATCTGATAGGAAACGTCCTGTAGACGTATTGCAGATGAGCAAACACTCTAAAAAACACGTCTTGCAGATGTCAAATAGACGTCTCCGAGATGTTTGTGTGCTATCAGAGGTGCGTCAGAGCAGGCGTTATTTAACGTGGCTTTGCATCTTTACACTGAGTTTGAGCAGGCGCAGAGCAGCCTTAACTCGGCCGTGTAAAGACACCATGATTATGTTCACTGAGTCGATCGTATGTGTCTTTCTGATGATGTTTATTTATTTATTTTATATGCTTTATTGTCAACAAGTAGCATGTACAGTGCCATATCCCACTATATAACAAAAACATTTCACATGCCTCAACAAGAAGGAACAAGGAAAGAAAATAAAATAAAAGGAGAGGGTACATTTGGTACTATTTATAGATTTTGACATCACATCTACATACATTTTAATCTCCTTTTCAAGCACCATTAAAAAGAGGTTTACCTTTTGTAAACGTGCATTTATGAATGCAATAAATACAATTTATAATAAAACCAACATCCTTTAAAGAGCGATCCTTGATATAATAACCCAAAATCACATGTTTATAAGATAATTATGTTTATAAAATATTATCAGCAATGAAAACCTCCACATTATTACCAAAAATACTGGGTATATTAGCATGATGTGTTTATATAGCTTCGCTACTGAAGCAGTGCTTGTATCGTGAGAAATCATTTGATATGATTCATATGACGAACTATGAATCAGTAGCTGTTTCGTTCAGTCCTGTAAGAGCTTTTATTGAAACTCAGCTGCTTGATTGATTCATTCTGAATTTGTCATATTTCTACATGATCGCACGAACCCCAATGCCTGCTGGGTAATCAGAAACATGGCCTGTCCAGACACATGCTGCTATTACTAAACTACACAAGAACTAATGATCAGAGTAAACCGTGGTAAAGAGCACAGTACCGAACCCATCACCAGTGACTAATCCTGGACTGTCTACTATAATATAATTAATATTTATCTATTCATGGTTTTGTATGTAATTAAGTTATTATTCTGACCAGAAAAGGTAAATGTGGCAATTCGCTTTTTTTAAAAAGCTTCCTACAGGTTTGAAATATACTGTAATTTCTGAAGTAGTTCTGTTGACATGTAATTATTTAATTCAGACATACAATAGTTTCTATTCATATCTCTCTTTTTTTAAATCCTATATCATAATAAACTATCTTACGTTTGTATTAAAACATACAATAATTTATTTCCATGCTTTTATTAACAATGTCAAAAATAAAGGCAGAATTCAAATCTAAATGTAAAACTTTCTTGCTTATAAATTCTAATATGAATTATATATGTGTGTGTGTATATATATATATGCACACACACACACGTACATATAGATAGATATATAGTAGACCATTGTGCTCATGTATAGATAGTTAGATAGATATATTGTATATCATATATCATCAATATGCATAAAATGTACATTAAAAAGCACCAAAAACATACATAGAAAATGCTATAAAATGCATTAATAATCAGAAACACAATAATGCAATAATGTTGTTAATGGTTAAAAGTGTATATGAAAAAGTAAGAATAATTTATAAGCAGAGAATGTTTTAAATTTAGGTTAATTATTTTTTTCTCTATTTTTGTCACAACAGCAGCAGTTAAAACTATCCTAATATACACCAAATGTTCTCCGTCTTAATCTTACAGGCAGAAGGACAAATATGCTTAGAAGTGCATGGGAGGATAAACTCTTGTGTCGAAGTAACACCGCAGAAATCATGTGAAAGTAATCGTGATAGAGACGAGTTTGGCTAATAGTATCTGGCTGACCCTCCCTGGTGAAGAGGGTGTGTGTGTGTGTGTGAGAGGGTGTGTGAGGGTGTGAAACACTGCATGTGTGTTATTCAGTGGTAACCGACTGCAGCAGTCTCATGTTTCCTGTGCGTGTTTGTTTCTCACACACTCACACTGATGGTGACACTGATGTGTGTGTGTGTGTGTGTGTGTGTGTGTGTGTGTGTGTGTGTGTGCGTGTGATTACACTGGTCTGATGAACACGTCCTTCCGTCTGTCTGCAGCCTGACCTGCTGAACTTCAAGAAGGGATGGATGTCTAAACTGGACGAGAGCGGAGAGGTGAGACTCGTCTGTTCTTCACTGTGAGATGATGCTGAGATGTGTTTGACGACTGACCATGTGTGTTTGTGTATGTGTGTGCGCGCAGTGGAGGAAACACTGGTTTGTGCTGACGGATGCTGGACTGAAGTACTACAGAGACTCTGCAGCAGAGGAGGTGAGAATCACACGCTAACACACACACGAACAAACGCTAAAAACACGCAAACATGCTAATAATATGTGAAAACATGCTAATAATACACGTGAACTGTAATTAATTGCTGTAACGTGCAGCTGAATTTTCAGCATCATTACTCCAGTCTTCAGTGTCACATGATCTTCAGAAATCCTTCTCGTGTGCTGATCTTCTGAATGGTTTGTGATGATGATACGGCTGTTATTATACGGTTGTTATGCATCTGTGTGCTCAGAGGGACGAGGTGGATGGCGAGATCGATCTGAAGGCGTGTGTGAAGGTCTCGGAGTTTGACGTGGAGAAGAACTACGGCTTTCAGATTGAGGTCAGTACAGGATTGCGTCTGGACTGGCTGCATTCCTGCGCTGATTGTCTGATCTGCAGATCATACTCTTAGAGTGTGTGTGTGTGTCCTGCAGACCAGAGACGCCGTCTTCACGCTCTCCGCCATGACTGCCGGCATACGCAGGAACTGGATCGAGGTCTTGAGGAAGAACGTCCGGCCCAGCAGCTCTCCAGACCTCACACAGTCAGTCCAGCTCTCACTCTCTCGCTCTCTCACACACACACACTCACACGCTCACACACACACTCAGACACACACACGCTCACACACACACTCAGACACACACACGCTCACACACACTTACACAAGCGCACACTCACACACAGACACTCACACACACACACAGACAGACACTCACACACACACACACACACACACACAGACACACACAGACACACACTCACACACACACAGACACACACACACACACACACACACACACACACACTCACACAAACACACACAGACACAGACTCACACACACTCACACACACACAGACACACACACAC
This sequence comes from Schizothorax lantsangensis, assembly GCA_027422415.1. Taxonomy (NCBI): domain Eukaryota; kingdom Metazoa; phylum Chordata; class Actinopteri; order Cypriniformes; family Cyprinidae; genus Schizothorax; species Schizothorax lantsangensis. Next base: position 37,539,408 of record CM049840.1, read on the forward strand.
ACACACACACACACACACACACAACACACACACTCACACACACACGCACTCACACACACACTGTCACACAGACAGACACACGCTCTCACACACAGACACACACACACACACACACACACACACACACACACACGCACTCACACAAACACACACACACACAGACACACACTCACACAGACACACACAGACACACACACACACACACTCACACAGACACAGACCAGAGCATGTGAGCGGAGCTGAGCGGTGACAATTTCCGCTCCCCGCTTCACCGCTCAAAGTCACAGCAGACCGCTCCGCTCAATTCCGCTCCCCGCTCACCTACAATTTCATCCCGCTCCGGTGAAATCGCTCCACGCTCGCTCATATTTAAAATTCCTCTGCATGCCTAACACCTGCCGTTTTCAACCGAGGCCTTACGCCTGGGACACACTGTCTGCGTGACGGACGTGGAGCGGGTTTGTTGCGTAACTGCTGCGGAAAAATCCACTTCACTTCTATTCTGCGCGCGGTTTGCGGTGTGGTTGGACCGTGCACCTGATACGCGCATATTCCGCAGGCAGTGTGGCTGCTCTAATCTGTTAACATAGGCGCGGAAAATCAACACGCAGCAAACCCGCTCCACGACGCGTCCGCCACGCCGCTATATCCTATAAAGAACTCACAGCAACATCAGTCAAAATAGAACATATATTTATCTCTCTTTCTCTATGAAATAAAAAATCACGGACAGGGTTAAGTAGGCTACATTAAAATATTCGTATGACAAAACTTATTTAATTGATTATTAGCCAATATTTCCTATTTCAACCATATTCAAAGTGCTCACGTTTTGCTCTGGCCTCCCCATGTTCGCGCAGCACACTGTCATGTTTCCGCATGATGTGTCTTTTTATATTAAAATACGAATCCTTACTTACTGAAATCATATCACCACATTCCTGATCATGTTCAACATCGTTATCATCTAGTTTTTTGACAGGAATTGTGCACCTGTATGACCTGTCGGTTTGCTTTTGGAAATATTTCACGAACTCTCCTTCACAACGAACGATTTTTGAAGTGTAGGCTGACAGTTTTGTTAATTGTTGAAGGCACAGGTGAATTCTGGGTGGATTTGTGCATGCCCTAGGCTCGTGGTGTGAGCGGTTTCGGAGCGGAACCGGAGCGAGACAGAGCGATCGCTCCGGCCTTTGGATAAAAACCCGCTCCGACTATATTTAGCACGCTCCGCTCACATGCTCTCACACAGACACACACTCACACTCACACAGACACACACTCACACTCACACAGACACACACTCACACAGACACACACTCACACACACAGACACACACTCACACTCACACAGACACACACTCACACAGACACACACTCACACAGACACAGACTCACACTCACACAGACACACACTCACACAGACACACACTCACACACACACACACACACACACACACGCTCTCACTCACACAGACACACACTCACACTCACACAGACACACACTCACACTCACACAGACACACACACAGACACAGACTCACACTCACACAGACACACACTCACACTCACACAGACACAGACTCACACTCACACACACACACACACACACACACACACACGCTCTCACTCACACAGACACACACTCACACTCACACAGACACACACTCACACTCACACAGACACACACTCACACAGACACAGACTCACACTCACACAGACACACACTCACACAGACACAGACTCACACTCACACAGACACACACTCACACTCACACAGACTCACACTCACACACACACACACTCACACACACACACGCTCTCACTCACACAGACACACACTCACACTCACACAGACACACACTCACACTCACACAGACTCACACTCACACAGACACAGACTCACACTCACACAGACACACACTCACACTCACACAGACACACACTCACACTCACACACACACACACACACACACACACGCTCTCACTCACACACTCAGACACACATGCGCACACACACACAAATTAGGACAGCCATAAATATTAGTATTGTAACTTTGTTGTTCTGTAAAATATATTTTTTATTGTTATTATTATTATTATTATTATTATTATTAAATACAATGTTTATAATTGGAAAATACAATAGTATTCTTACTAATATTTATGATTTATTTCATAATTTAACAAAATAAGATTTAATGTTTACTTTATAATAGTATAATTATGATAGTAACATTTATACATTTTTATAGTTTAATAAAACTAAACTATTTAAGTAATAACCATAATTGAAGTAATATTTAAGTAATAATTATTAAAGTAATAATTAATTTAATTAATATTAATTAATTAATTAATTAATTAAATTAATTATTATATACTCGTTTTTAAAGTATAATAGATCTATCTCAGTTACTTTTTATTATACGTTAATAAACTAAAAATATATAAATAAGCATAATTGTTATTGTCAAAATACTCAATACGGTACAGTAGTGTTATTAGGTTATAACTTATAATTTAAAACAATAGAATATATAAAGTATTTATAATAATAATAATAGTAATATACTTTTTAGTTTACAGTATGATAGTATTATTAATGTTGCCTTTAATAATTTAAAAATATATTTAAATAACTATTATTGTTAAATATTACTTTTCGATTCAATAGTAATATTATGATGTACTGTTTATTATTTACGTTTATTTTTCATTTTTTGATCAAATGAAAATATTTAAGTAATAAAAATAATAATGCTTATTACTCTTATTTCTGTTATATACAAATTTAATATTTAACAGAATATTCTTCATTGATTTCATTATTATAGTGTATTAAAACACCTTAGTTATTTTATTTTCAGTTGTGATTCTGTCAGTGTTTTTTCGTATTAGCACTATTTATATTTTAAACCACGTGTCGCAGAGATTATATAAACTTGAGTTTGATTGAAAGCGTTGAGCATGATTTAGATCTGATTCATCAATAGGTTAATTGACACTAGTCGTTAGTTGCAGTGCTAATGAGTCGTTGACGTGTTGAATCTGTGCATGTGTGTTTTAGGCTACCCAACTGCAGCAGCGATAAAGAAAACGCCCGTTCCTCATCCCTCCGCCTCCGCAGCCAATCAGAGGCCACCTCCACCACCACAAACCCCGCCCACCGCAAATTCGACTATGTTGAGCTGTCGCCCGTAGCCCCGCCTTCTACCCCTGCCTCCACCAATCAGAGAGAGTCGGGGGAGGGGCAGGTGAGAGAGCACAGCCAATGGCAGGAGCGGCTGCGCGACGACGCCCACAACCAGTGGGAGGCGGTGCTTTCGCGGAAGGGGGCGAGCCAGCAGTCGGAACAGAGACGAATACAGGAGGAGATTGAGAGGAAGTGGGCGGAGTTTGAGCGGCTGCCACTCAAAGAGACGAGGTCACTCCCACCGATGGGCTCGCGGTCGGGCCTGTCAGCCAATCAGGCGCTGGAGAGGGAGGTAGTGCGTGAATAAAGTCTATCTGCTCTCATGAATGACTTTATGAGAACTGAATAGAACACAGAGAGAGCGGTTAACCCTTATATAACGCATTTCTGAACTGAAGAAATTCAGAAAAATTAAGAAACGCATCAAAATACATTATTTACATGATGATATGACAATATTCGGGGGGGGGGGGGATTATTCCCGTGTTTGTCCATGTGTAAAATATATTTATTATTATATATTTTTAGCCTCTTTCCCATATCTCTCACATACACTTCAAGACTATCAAAATACATTATTCACATGACATTACGCCGATATTCGGGATTTTTTTTTATTCCCGTGCTTGTCCATGTGTAAAATATTTAATATTATATTTGTTTAGCCTCTTTTCCTCACATATTTTTTTCATTGCAGCATGCAAAACTGAATTTTCTTCATAATTGTAAAATATGTGCAATTTAGTTTGAAAACATTACAGAGTAATATATATGTTGAAATCAAATATGTAGTTTTCATAAATTTGGGCTGTTTTTGATCACCATTAGTTCAAAAGAATTAATTAAATTCTGGTAATTGTCATATTATATTATTCATATTATTTTATGAATTTATGATATATTCAGATATATACCATAAATGTTGATTCAATTATTTTTTTCTTGCATCACATTGGTTTAGATATAGTTGGAGTATTTAAAAATTTCTAAGCTTTTTTATTAAACAAGTTGTAAGTGTGGTAAACACATGGTGAAAACATGGTAAAATGTTTACACATTCACAAGTATTTATCACATACAATGTTTTTGGTTAAAGCTATTAAGTAATGACTATTTCATAAGTTTATGCTCCCAGAAAACAGGCTCATGCGTTATAAGGGTTAACAATCATCTGCACAAATGACTGTATGAGCTTTATAAAGACCTTATTCACAGTCATTTGTGCTGCTCTCTGTGTGTGTGTGTGTGTGTGTGTGTGTGTGTGTGTGCATGAGCGTGTTTCACACTTCCTGTCCAGTGCACCTGCACTTCCTGCAGAAGGCTTTACCTCCGCCTGTCACTCTCTCTCCTGCAGGTGGCATCTCTGAGGCAGCAGCTGGCGGAGCTGGGGACGGGGCGGGGACGGGGACGGGGAGGGGGACGGGGCACTGTGGGGTGGAGTCAGGCTGCGGGGCGGTGCTGCAGCAGATGGAGCGCACACACAGGGAGGTGCTGGAGGAGCTGGAGAAGCAGCATTTACAGCAGATCAGTGCACTGGAGCGGGAACGAGACGCGCTGCTAAAGGAGGAGAGCGACGCCACCGCACGCGGTACTGACCAATCACCGCAGAGCACGCTCTATTGTGGGCGGAGCTTCACTGTCTGCACATTTTCATTTTCTTGATTGCTTTCATGATTGTTTTCATTTTCTTGATTGTTCGTTTTAATTCTTTTAGACTCTGTTCTTATGCTTAAATGTAGAAAAAACAATCAAAAAGCATGTCTAGTTAATAGAAATCATGAAACTTACACAATTTACCAGCAATTTATTAAAGGTTGAACAAAAATTAAATGCGTAGTTTTTCCCCTCAAATTCAGTTATTTTTACCAAATTCTGTTTTCCATTTATTTTCTGGATTCCATTTTAACGGGTTCATGAAATGTTCTCTGGATAACTGATCTTATAAAAAAATATTAAGTTATTAGAATGTTATTTTATTTATGCGTTTTATTTATTTTCAGAAATACTGTTGTGTATTTAAATTTTTCTGGGCAATGCGGTCTGGTAAATATTTGATTCTGGTAAATATTCCTTTGAAAATAATGTTTTAATAATAATTTAATAACTATCATTAGGCCTACAATAAGTAATATATTTCTGTCACAGTTTCTTCAAGTTAAACCACACTTTTATTTTGGCGGGTTTCTGTTTGTAATATATATGAGGATAGTTTTTCTCAAATGAAAGGGTAAATTGCTCATGAAGTGACTCTGAGAGCAGTTCTGGAGATGTTGTTCATGTATTGATGTCCTCACTAGTGAAACAGCAGAGGCTAAAAACACAGTGAGCACCAAGCGCGCTTCAGAAAGTTTGTAGTAAACGAAACCGTGATTCTGCATCATTCATTCACACAGAGACGCGCAGAATATTCATATTTAAACAGTATTTTTGAATATTTACAGACCCTAGTCCATATTGTGTGTTTGATTTAAGTGTACTGACTTATTTTGATTTCTTGGTTCAAAATTTGCCAAATTCAGTGTTATACATTAAATTCTGTCTTTATGGCTGGATTCCGTCCACAGAAATCATAGGGTCCTAATGTGTGCATGAATACGAATGAGTGTTGCTGCTGGACTACTCCAGTGTGTGTGTTGAGTTCAGTTCTGTGGTGATCAATGTTAGCCGTAGTGCTCCAGTGATGTACGTGTGTGTGTAACACAGTGTGTTTGTGTTGTCAGTGATGGAGGCGCTACAGAAAGCACACAGAGAAGAGCTGGAGAAAACCACACAACTCAGAGAGACACATGGGACGGACTCACACACACTCGACAAACGGCAACAGTGAGTACACACACACACTCACACATGTGCGCTGCAGGAGTGGCGTCTGGAGCTCATCTCTGTGTGTGTGTGTGCAGGACGGAGATGGCGTCCCTGCGGCGGGAGCTGGCGTCTCTGTCAGAGCGATACTCTCAGAAGTGTGTGGATCTGAAGCGAGCGCAGCAGCACAGTCTGGATGCGGAGCGACTCGTTAGCCAGAAAGACACACAGATGGAGCAACTGAAGGGAGACAACCAGGTACCGCATAAAAATCTCCAAACACCAACAAAAACTTCAGTCGGAGCACACAGAAGCTTAAAAGCAACCCCGGGTATTAAAGCCCGAAACACACTGCACGATTTTCGGCTGTCCTAGACGAAAGACTGGCATCGTGAAACAATCGTGGCGATTTCTGATTGGCGTAAATATAACGTAAATTATGTATCTTACTGAAATACGTAGCAGAAAACCCATGAAAGATTTGTTATTTAATAAATTCACAATCGTTTTATACATGTTTTGGACTATGGGGGGCGCCATTGTTCTGATGATGTCTAATGGTTACACTTGGTGAGCTATACTGCTGCTACCTGTTCCTATTTTTACCAATAATAAGTTTATTTAAATAATAATAATAAAAAAAATATATATAGCGCCTTTCCAGGGCTCAAGGACGCTTTACAATGTATGTTCAACCAGAAAAGAATAACCCTGAAAGGGTAGACAATAATGACAAACAATAGTTAGTACAAACGGTAAAAGAGCGTTATATAGACGGGGGAAACATATAGCAGAAAAGAAAGAGTCAAGTACAACAAATACAAATCTTGTAATCTGGAAATGGAGCTAGCTGGTAAACCAATGAAGAGGCCATTACAGCTATCAAGGCGTGATGTAACAAATGCATGGATAACAGCTTCAGTGTGTTTAACGCTGATGAAGGGACAGAGCTGGACAATGCGACGTAGATGAAAGAATGCTGATTTGGGGATAGAGTTAATATGAGCCTGAAAGGAGAGAGAGGAACCGAAGATTACTACAAAAATTGTAACAGTACTTGATGGTTTGATGTAAGAACCAGCGATCTCACAGGTGAAATTAATAGGACTATTGCTAGTGAGTGACGGAGTTCCAATAAAAATGGCCTCAGTTTTGTCCATGTTAAGTTTCAGAAAATTTAAATTAAGCCAATGTTTTATTTCGTTCATACAAGCAGAAATTTTGTCAATTTGGCCAGGGAGAGCAGATGCATCGTTTAGTTCCAACCCTGCTCCAACACACATTACATGTAGTTTTCAAATAAGCCTTAATGACTTAATTAGCTGGATCAGGTGTGTTTAATTAGTTGCATCTAAACTGTGCTGGGCTGTGGCCCTCCAGGAACTGAGTTTGACACCCCTGAGTGTATAATTGGATGTCATCAGCGTAAAAGTGATAATTTAGACCATGACGGTGTAAGAACTGACTATGGCTGGCCGCACACTAGAGGATTTTAAGCCGATTTTCAGGCGGTGTTCAAGGCTTGTCGCATTTGCACCCCCGAATGATCGAGACGGAGTGTCGCTGTCAAATGTTTGCGACATCACGTGATACACGATAGTCAATGTCACTCACCGGATTTGTGTGCGGTCTGCGATCATGCATATGTGTGAAACATCAACGTGGGGAAATCATCTAACGTTCAGAGGATTATAAGGCTGTTGAACTGTATGTCTGTGGTCTCCCATACTGTTACGTCTAGTGTGCAGCCAGCTTAAGATAGCTGATGCTGAGATGTGACTGTATCAATAGTACTCTAGTCGCAGCAGCCAGCAAAGTCAGAATGTGAAACTGATACCTGTTCACAGTGTAACTGCTTCAATAGTGCCACGCCTTATGCAAATGTGTAGACATGTTGTGTGTGTGTGTGATGTGGTTTTGAGACTTTAGGCAACTTCAGGGATCCTATGGCTTGTTACGTTGAAATCTGTCCCATGGTTCAGGTTGGTTCGGTCTCGAGGTCGAAGGTCATTACTGGTTCTAGTCTGGTCAGGACAGGTCAGGAGGTGTCAGACAGGTCAAGGGTCAGACGGAGTGACTGACAGCACTGAGAGGTCGTGGTGTGAGACACAGGTGACACAGTGACTCTCTATCACTCGCTGTAATGTGCTTCTGTCACATGTCACACATGTCCAGACAGATCAGTATCAAACTGAATCAAGAGCTTGTGATTCTGAATCAGATGTATTTGTGAAATCTGTGTCAGTAACCAGCCCTATTAGCCGAGCTATACATGTTCCTCAGTAATGATTTGTTGATTATGTAATAGATCAGATGTTCATGAAGGACAGGAAGTGAGGTGATCATCCTCCTGGCTGCTCCTGATCAGTTTAGGGATATTCTGAAGTCACTTGAAATCAGACGCCTGCTGTGTTGTTTCTTCATCTCTGTGTTGATCGTGTGTGTGTGTGTGTGGCAGGTGCTGCTGCGTGTGAGAGAGAACGAACTGCAGTACTTACAGAAGCAGCTCAGCAGCCTCCGCAACCAGCTGCACTTCCTCACCACGGTAACACGCCTGTGTGTGTGAGAGAGAGAGAGAGAGAGAGAGAGAGTGTAACGTGTGTGAGAGAGAGAGAGAGAGTGTGTGTGTGTGTGTGTGTGTGAGAGAGAGAGAGAGAGAGAGAGAGAGTGTAACGTGTGTGAGAGAGAGAGAGAGAGAGTGTGTGTGTGTGTGAGAGAGAGAGAGAGAGAGAGAGAGTGTGTGTGAGAGAGAGTGTAGAGAGAGAGAGAGAGTGTGTGTGTGTGAGAGAGAGAGAGAGAGTGTGTGTGTGTGTGAGAGAGAGAGAGAGAGAGAGTGTGTGTCGTGTGTGTGAGAGAGAGAGAGAGAGAGAGAGAGAGAGAGAGAGAGTGTGTGTGAGAGAGAGAGAGAGTGTAACGTGTGTGTGAGAGAGAGAGAGAGAGTGTGTGTGTGTGTGTGTGTGTGTGTGTGTGTGATGTGTAACGTGTGTGTTTCTCTTGTGGTTTGTGTGTGTGTGTGTGTGTGTGTGTTTCCCATGTGTAACGTGTGTGTTTCTCACGCGTGTGTGTGTGTGTAACACATGTGTTTCTCTGGTGTGTGTCAGGAGAAGAGCAGCGTGTGCGAGCGCTACCGTGAGGTGTGTGAGGAGCTGAGCGTGATGAAGAGCCGCAGCGAGCGCGAGGCCGAGACGCTGAGAGAACACCTGAGACTGGCACTGAGCGCGCTGCACGACGGACAGCAGACCGACAACACACACACTCGCATGCACACACACGCCTCCTGAGGGGCGGAGCCTCACACACGTGCCTTCATTTCTGCCCAATCAGCTGCAGCCGTTCCCACCGGCCAGTCAGCTGCGGCACACTGGAACAAACGCTTCTGCACTTTCTCACGTCTCTCTGTGTGTTCGTCTCCTGGGAACAGAACTGGAACTTCTCACACACACACACACACACACGTATGAATAATCAGTCTCACTGGGTTTATCTGCCAAACTATTATCTGATTATGTGTCTCTTGCTCCTGTGTGTGTGAGAAAGAGAGTGTGTGTGTGTGTGTGTGTGTGTGTGTAAACTGCCTTTGTGCCACAAAAACAAAGAGCTTTGCTTTAATGAGCCAATGTTTTTACAAGAGGTTTGCGTTTCTTGTCGTCATATTTAATTTTAGAGTTTAACGCTTATGTAAACATATCGTACTAGGACTAATAAAACATGGGTTCTTTGGTCTCCGGACTCAGTGATTTTTATAATGTTTTGTCTCCACAAAGCTGAAATGAAGTCATGAATAATCAGAAGTGAATCGTTCAGAGTCGTGGTAAATTGACTGTCATTGAAGCTAAACCATAACGGGTCAGTTGTGTGTTAATAACCAGCAGAGGTGAGTTGATGTGGAAGTGATTAACTAACTAGTGATAAAGACTTCATTTACAATGTGTTTAAGATCATCTGAGTGCATTTATATCGGTAGCAACACTAAACAAAGTCTAAATCAGCTGTTTTTGACTCAATCCCACCCATTATCCAGAACAACATTCAAAGGCATCATAGGTTTTCCATTAAAGATCAGATTTTTTTTTAGATGATGATTTTTCCAGTTTAAGAAATCAAACTTCTTTTAAATATCCCAGTTTTCCAAAACCGAACCCTATTTCTTATGAGCAAAAAATGCATTACAATAAGAAATACCTTCATTGTTAGTTCTGAATGTTTGTTTTGTTATTTTAAACTGTTTTAAGTCATCCTGAGGCCTTCGGTGGGCCCCGGACCCCTGATTGACAATCATTGATCTAACATGTGTAGTGTTTTTATATTCAATCCCAATCATATCTTCTTCATATCACTCACAAACTGTAAGGAGAAAAGAGACACTCAAATGTGTGTTTATTACTCAAAACCTCCAGTTTTTCGTGATTCAGCGATCATTACAAAACTCAAAATCAACAAAATGACGCATTTTTGCGATCGTACATAATTCAACATTTAACAGCAAAAGAAAATCGTGCGGTAATAAAAGTTGTCGACACATTAGTTAGATATAAATAGATATAATATTAGATATAAATTACGAATAAACAAGCTTCCTGCATTTTTTATTCGGTCAAGTATGACTATTGTAAGTATACATGATGTGGTAAATGTGACATGCTAATTATAAAAATAACAGTAAATTGTCGACTAAATCATGGCAATGCCAGCTACAGACTGTTCCGGATGTTTTGACTGCGCAGTTCCGCTCCGCGCCGGAAGGAGGCGGCGGTGCGTCGGCTTTGAAGCGCAGCGGAGTCGCGCATGCGCAGAGCAGCGGCGGAGTTTAATGATGGCGTCCAGCGCAGCGACTCGCTCCGGAGCCGCCGCCGTTAATGTCGTTAAACCGATCTTCAGCCGCGACCTGAGTGAAGCCAGGCGCAGGGCCCGCGAGCTCTACCGGGCCTGGCACCGAGAGGTGCCTAACACAGGTACGACACACACACACAGAGAGACAGAGAGAGAACCGAGTCAAGGTCAGACACACGAGAAAACACACACACAACAACAACAACATAAACTATACAATCACGAGAAAACACACACACACACACACACACACACACAACAACAAACAAACAAACACTCCGTCTGAGCGCTAAACAGTCGCTGTTTCTGATTAAATCCCTCTGTCTAAATGAACTGAAGTAAATGATTCATTAGTGAATCGAATCTTTTGTCGTTGTAAAGAATCGAATCTTGAAGTGTGTAGAGACTGTGGCTGTGTTCGAAACAGCACACTTGCTGACTGCATACTGCCCAGTACACAGTGATACTGCCCAGTACACAGTGATACTGCCCAGTACACAGTGCATACTGCCCAGTACACAGTGCATACTGCCCAGTACACAGTGCATACTGCCCAGTACACAGTGCATACTGCCCAGTACACAGTGATACTGCCCAGTACACAGTGCATACTGCCCAGTACACAGTGATACTGCCCAGTACACAGTGCCCAGTACACAGTGCAGTACACAGTGCCCCAGTACACAGTGCTGCCCAGTACACAGTGCAGTACAGTGCATACTGCCCAGTACACAGTGCATACTGCCCAGTACACAGTGATACTGCCCAGTACACAGTGATAAGTACACAGAGCCCAGTACACAGTGCATACTGCCCAGTACACAGTGCATACTGCCCAGTACACAGTGCATACTGCCCAGTACACAGTGAAAGTACAACAGTACACAGTATTAGTAGTATGCTACACAGTAAGTGTACTGTACACAGTGATACAGTAAAGTACATTGCATACTTACACAGCACAGCTGTACAAGTGTTAGTACACAATAAGTACACAGTGAGCTACACAGTGCATACTTATGATTTTTACAGTACACAGTGCTTGTTACTGCCCAGTACAGGCTTTATTAATAGTGCATACTGTGCTATATTGCCCAGTTGCATACTCATAATTGTTGATACTTTACATATTAAACAGAACTGAGTATACAACACTGAGCTGTCTTTAACTGAACAATGATATTACTTTGGCAGCAACAGGTGTGTGTAGTACAGGTGGCAGCAGATGTATTACAAATTCTAATACTGTAGTACAGTGCTATATTGCCCAGTTGAACTCATAATTGTTGAACTTTACATATTAAACAGAACTGAATCAACACTGAGCTGTCTTTAACTGAACAATATATTTTTGGCAGCAACAGGTGTGTCAATAGTAGTTAGGTGGCAGATATGTATACTTCAATACTGTAGTACATTATAAAACAGTATGCAGTAACATATTGAGTGTAAATTGTCATATATATATATATATTAGATGAATGCCACTTTATTGGGACAAAAACCTACCTACAGCTAAGCACACAGAACACTGTATTATTAATGAGGCGTTTTATTTCCACTTTTCAAATATTTACTTAATCTTTATTGGAATTAAATGCCTTTCTGATCTGGTATGTGATGGGAAGTCCAAACTGCTCGACAGCGGAATTGAATTGTGTTTGCATCATTGAAATATTATTTTTATTTCTATATTATATTGCTGAGGATTATTATTGTTTGTGCTGTGCTCCAGTGCACACGTTCCAGCTGGACATCACTCCGCAGCAGGGCCTCGAGAAGCTGCGGGAGATGTTCGACAGGAACAAGCACGTGACCGACCCGCGCGTCATCGACATGCTGGTCATCAAGGTGCGTGTTAGCGTGCTAGCGTCCGCTAGCGTGAGCGTCTGTGATCTGAGCGCTCGCTCCTGTGTTGCAGGGGAAGATGGAGCTGGAGGAGACCATCAACGTCTGGAAGCAGAAGACGCACATCATGCGCTACTTCCACGAGACCGAGGCGCAGCGTCCCGCAGACTTCCTGTCCAAGTTCTACCACGGACACGACCCCTGACCTCTGAAGTGTGTTGTGATTTTCTGCTTCTGGACTGTAAATATATACACTGATGCTGAAACTGGTCTGCGTGTGTTTCATTGAGTACCGTATCGATATTTCAACAACAGCGTCTGTTTCTCAAGCTACTAACAGATGTTTATATCTGTGTCCCTGGAGCACAAAAGCAGTCATAAGTAACACAGGTATATTTGTAGCAATAGCCAACAATACATTGTATGGGTCAAAATTATACATTTTTCTTTTATGCCAAAAATCATTAGGATATTAAGATCATGTTCCATGAAGATATTTAGTAAATTTTCTACCGTAAATATATCAAAACTTAATTTTTGATTAGTAATATGCATTGCTAAGAACTTCATTTGAACAACTTTAAAGGTGATTTTCTCAATATTTAGATTTTTTTGCACCCTCAGATTCCAGATTTACAAATAGTTGTATCTCAGCCAAATATTGTCCTATCATAACAAACCATACATCAATGGAAAGATTATTTATTCAGAAGAAAATTGACCCTCATGACTGGTTTTGTGCTCCAGGGTCACAAAAACGCTTCATCAGGGCCAGTATATATTCGGAAAATCTGGTAAGCCAGACAAAAGCTGTGTTTGTTTAATTCAATGTCTTCACGATTGCTTTCCCTGTGCATAGCCTACATATAAGAAGCTTTTTCTACCACGAACAAGATTATAACGTTATTCCCACCCGATGCTGATGCACAGATCAAATATTACGTCTGAGGAAGACATACAGTATTGCTTTTATATCGCAGCGCTGTGCTGCAGTACTGGGGTTTCCCTCATACATCACACCCCAGGATTCCCCCAACAACCAAAACACTGCAGTGTTCACGGTAGAGAAAGCTACTTATATGTAGGCTATGCACAGGGAAAGCAATCGTGAAGACATTGAATTAAACAAACACAGCTTTTGTCTCGTTTACCAGATTTTCTGAATATATACTGGCCCTGATGATCATCATATATACTTCTCATTTCTATAAATCTGTTTTTGTGAATGAAATTGTCAATGAGTCTCTCAAGCCGTTATGATGGCCTTGTCTACCTGCTGGTGAGGCTGACTAACAGCAGATGCTGATCACGCATCGGGGATCTACTGCTTGTCCTGAGTTGAATTTTCTGTCGAATTTTAACCCCTGAATTTGTAAAGCGAAATAAAATGGACCGACCTGTTGAATATTATAGGTTGTATTTTTAAACAGACCGAATGTTTTGGAAGTGAAATCTGAAAGGTGAATATGGATTATTGAATTTTTCATAATGAAAATGTATGTGAATTGAAATATTCACAGTTTAAACATACAACCATGTTGAATTTCAGCCCATAAAAATGCAAGCTTTAAAAATACAATGCATTAAAATGCAAGCAGGGTTAATGCAGTGTATATATAATTTTTTTTCAATTAGTGCAATTCAACAAGCTTTTTATTTCAAATACTTTAGTCATTATTTTACTTCAATACTCTGCCAACAAATTGGTCTATTTGTCCTTAGAGTAATACACTATACATTTCTTTTTAGAGCTGCTTGACGGTGAAATTGAATTCTGTTATCTGCATATATCTGCATAATTGAAATATTATTTGTATTTATATATTATATAGCTGCAATATTATTATTGTGTGTAATATGTAATATAACATTTTCATATAACAATAATACCACACTAAAAGTACTCGCCACCTTTATGGCTGAAGTCACTGCCATTATAAACAACAGACCATTGATTCCTGTGTCAACCGATCCAGCAGATCCTTTCATCCTAACACCTGCCACACTATTTACCCAAAAGACCCGTGTTAGTTCAGTTCCACCTGGGGACTTTGGTAAGCCTGACCTGTACAAACAACAGTGGTTTATGGTGCAAAGCCTCGAAAGTACTTTCTGGGATAGATGGCGTAAACAGTACCTTGCAACTCTACAGCTTCGACGAAAATGGCAACATCAACAACCCAACATTTCCAAAGGATGCATAGTTCTGCTCAAAGACTCTCAGTCCAAACGGAATGACTGGCCCTTGGGCATCATAACAGAAACTTATCCCAGTCAAGATGGGAGAGTTTGTAAGGTTCAAGTAAAAATCATTGGAAAGGATGGACCTAATTGTTCCTGAGACTGATCAACGAGATAGTACTTCTTCTTCAGGAAGACTCTGAATAGAATATTCAGACAAACTGGAGTATAGGTTTGGCATTCCTCGAATACCAGACGGGGAGTGTGCTGTTCTACATGAACATGCAATACTTATTTTAATTTAAAGGTTATAGTTAGGATATAGTTATGTTGTAGAGTCCTTTTATGACAAGGGCATGGAGGTGATCAAAACAGAATGAATCATTCGCGAATGGGCATCGCTCATTGCCCAGAGAAAAGTAGACGGCGCGTTTGGAATAAACTGAAGCATTTTTAACTTGTATTTCATTAAGATAAAGTAACAAGAGGAGCATCGCCCACAGTAACGAAGTAAAAATACCGTTTTTTTTCTCTAAAAATATACTTGAGTAAGAGTAAAAGTACCCATTTTAAAATATACTCTAAAAGTATTAGTTACTCAAAAAATTTACTCAAGTAAATGTAACTCGTTACTACCCACCTCTGCATTTGATATCAAAATCAACTGCAGGGCGGCAGATCCTTTTTCCTATTTAGTGCCAAATCTCTGGAACAATCTACCTAACACTGTTCAGGAGGCAGACACACTGTCAGTTTAGATTAAAGACCCATCTCTTTAACCTGGTTTACACATAACACACTAATATGCTTCTAATATTCAAATCCGTTAAAGGATTGTTAGGCTGCATTAATTAGGTCAACCAGAACCGGGAACACTTCCCATAACACCCGGTGTACTTGTTACATCGCAAGAAGAATGGCATCTACGCTAATATTAGTCTGTTTCTTTCTTATTCCGAGATCACCATAGCCACCCGATCCAGTCCGTATCCAGATCAGATGGTCACTGCAGTCACCAAAACCAGTCTGTATCCAGATCAGATGGTGGATCAGCACCTAGAGACGACCTCTACAGCCCTGAATGTCAGCGGAGACCAGGACACCTAGATGAGCCCCAGAGACTGATCCCCAGTGAGGACCTCGTCACCTAGACAGCCATCGGGAAAAGACCACCTGAACCAAATGAGTTCTCTACACAATCTGACTTTGCAGCAGTTGGAATTGAACTGCTGGTTCGTCTGGTCAGAGGAGAACTGTCCCCCCGACTGAGCCTGGTTTCTCCATTCTGTCACCGATGGAGTTTTGGTTCCTTGCCGCTGTCGCCTCTGGCTTGCTTAGTTGGGGACACTTCATTTCCAGCGATATCATCGACCTGATTGCACAGACACTATTTGAACTGAACTGAGCTGGACGATGACATCATTGAATTCAATAATGAAATGCCTTTAACTGAAAATTGAGTGTTTAATCTTGTCATTTTACATTATTAACACTATTTTCCTATTTTGATATTGGAAAGTTGCTTTGACACAATCTGTATTGTTAAAAGCACTATATAAATAAAGGTGACTTGACTATTATGGCATGATATTTTGAAATGTTAGCTACTAAAATGAACAAAAAAAAACCTTCACTATTTGGCATTATTTGACACTGTATCCAGTACTGGTGTGTTGCTGTGTTTCACAAGGTTTATTTCAGATTATGTCATGAAGATGTAATAATGTTCAGTGTCGTACTGAATATTCTCGTTAGTTCGTTCAGATAATACTGTTCTGTTTTTACATTGAGACTCTTTCACCTAGATATTATACTATAGCGACTGTGTCTGTTCTACAAATTAGCAAATTACTGATTCTTGAGAAGTGGGACAAAACAGTGTGCGATATTGGAAAAATAAAACCTTGAACTCAAACAAATGAAACTACATTTATGTATCTTCATTCATTCATGAATGTTACACGTATTCACGTGATACTGAGCTATACTTTGAGTCAACCTCCCAAATTTTCTTTTTTTATCAAAATGTGCTTTTTACCTTGGACTGCGTAATATAAATTTAACTTTGTCTTTAACAGCGATCAATTCAATTCAACATTTCAAAACACATCTTCATGTTAGCAGACAGATTACACTTTCACATGTGACCAACAATTCCTCAACAAATATAAAATATCATAATCAAATATTATCAAAATATTCATCTGATGGAGGTGACGAAAACCTGAATCATTTTAATGATCAAATACACTTGAATCAATCAGCATTAAAACAAATACAACAAGCAGTGTACGTTATTTATATAACGTACATACATTACTTATTGTGTGGAGGTGTGGGGGCACACATATAAAACCAACTTAAATTCAATATATAGGTTACAAAAGAAAGCCATTAGGATTGTTAAAAGGGCTGATTATTATGAACCAACAAATAAATTGTTTATTAATTTACATGTATTAAAATTTGTAGATTTAGTTGATTTATATACTTTACAGCTGATGTACAAAGTTTATAATAATTTACTTCCAAATTGTATACAGAGGCTGTTCAAAATAAGAGAAAGTCAGTATAATTTAAGAGGATTGTATATGTTCAAAAAAGTAAGGGCAAGAACTAATGCAAAAGTAGGTGTTTTTCTGTTAAAGGGGTAAATTTATGGAATAAATGTGATACTAAAACTATGTAATTCACTTTGCCAATTTAAGAAAATGTATAAAAATAAGGTGATAAATAATTATATGACTCAGTATAAATAAATTGTGGTTGTATTGTTAAAAACAAAAAAAAAAACAACTGATGTAATAGCAGGAGTGTGTATTTTTATGTTTGTTTTGAATTATGTCTGTACATTTTGGGAAATGTTTTTGTTATGCTGTTTATTTTGTGTTATTTAACTTAGTGAAAAGTGTTGCCCATTCAGTTAATCATGTATAAAGGGTAGGCATAATAAGCAAGGCTTCTGCCTACACCTTTTTCGGTAACTATGTATTTTTTTTATTTATTTTGTGAAAATTTGTTTGTGAGGACCGGAATAAATTATTATTGAAAAACAAATTATTGTTAATAAAACTTTTATTCAAGATTCACATTTAAGTATTTTGATATATCATTGGAACACAAATTATCTATTGTCTCTCATCTCAGAACAGTATGTCTGCTGTGCATCCGCTATGGTAACACAGTAACTTTAAAAAGCATTTAAATGAAAAATAAAACAATTAGTTGTTACCTCTATCCATTTACATTCACCAGGATCTTAATATTCACATTTAAACATCTTAACAAATGATCCAAAAATTATCAGAACACATATGATACCCCTAAACCACAAAAATACGATGACTTCACATTGAATGTCAACTCCGTCATTGGCCCATCACCAGAAAATCTAACGCTGTTGAAAAATTTAGCATTTCTTTCACAAAACAAATAGAGTTCATGTAGTAGCCGTTTTGTTTTTCTCTGTTGATGCTAGATGCTAATGAAACTTGCTTCAGGAGAATAAAATGATATAAATATTTCAAATAATTTCCTCTGAAATTGGAAGATGGTGTTGACATATCATGGTTGTGACTAAGAAATATTAACATTAGGATTTAAAATATTCTAAAACTATAAAAATGGCCAGAGTAGGTCTGACACTGATGTACTCTGCAGAGGAGGAATGTGGCGAGGGGTCCTTTAGAGTGACAGCTGCTCCTGATATTCCCTGATTTGATTACATTTTAATAAATGTCTGACGATGTTGACGAAAAGTGGGGACACATCTTTGAAACTTTATGAAACATGTGTCCTTGAAAAAAAAAAAAAACTTGCTTTGATATGAGATATTATTAAGTCTTGCTTTTAACACTGCAGACGGCGCTCAAAAATAAATGTGATGTTATGTAATAAAGCAAATCAGCTATAAATTGCGAATTGCAAAAGCCGATTACAAATTATCAGTCCTCATTTTGCTGGATCTATCTGCAGCTTTTGACACTGTCAATCATCAGATCCTCCTGTCTACCCTCTCAACGCTGGGCATCACTGGGATTCCACTTCGCTGGTTTGAATCCTATCTCACCGGTAGGTCTTTCAGGGTGGCCTGGGGAGGGGAGGTACATCAACTGGTCACTGGGGTTCCTCAGGGATCGGTTCTTGGACCCCTCCTCTTCTCTACACACACTACATCACTGGGTCCCATCATACAGGCACATGGCTTCTCCTATCATTGCTACGCTGATGACACACAGCTCTATCTCTCTTTTCTTTTTTGTTATCAACATTTTTTATTTATTTTCACACACACAACATCACAAAACATTATCCATTCAAAAACAAAACAACGAACGTATACTCCCTATTCAAAAAGTCCAATCAAAAGGGAGAGAGAGAGGAAAAAAGAAAAAAAAACACAAGTCACTCCTTTATATAATCACGTATATTAGAGGAAAAACACTGCTAAGCATCAATAGTGGAAGGATTGGCCCTATTAATTTCGCACTGTTGTACATTCACAAGTTACTATTTGCAGGAGGCTATGGATCCAATATGTTTTTCCACACATGTGTGGAGTAAACCAGTTCTGTATTATTGTCTTCTTCGCTGCCGTAAAACCAGCAAACAACATTCTCTTTTGTATTAAGCTTATACAGAGACCAGAATCATCATTAAGAAGCAGCTCTGTCTCTCTTTTCAACCAGATGATCCAACGGTAGCTGCACGCATCTCAGGCTGCCTGGCGGACATCTCAGCATGGATGAAAGAACATCACCTGCAGCTCAACCTGGCAAAGACTGAGCTTCTGGTCTTCCCTGCCACTCTGACTCTACAGCATGACTTCACGATTCAGTTAGGTTCTTCTATAATTACCCCATCAACTTCAGTCAGAAATCTTGGTGTAATCTTTGATGACCAGCTGACCTTCAAAGATCACATTGCAAAGACTGCTCGATCTTGCAGGTTTGCACTACACAACATCAGAAAGATCAGGCCCTTTCTGACAGAGCATGCTGCACAACTTCTTGTCCAGGCCCTTGTCATTTCTAGGCTGGACTACTGCAATGCTCGTCTGGCTGGACTTCCATCAAACACAATCAAACCTCTACAAATGATTCAGAACGCAGCGGCACGACTGGTCTTCAACAAACCCAAAAGAGCCCATGTTACACCTCTCTTTATCTCCTTGCACTGGCTACCAGTTGCAGCTCGCATCAAGTTCAAGACATTGATGCTTGCATATAGAACAACCACAGGCTCAGCACCCACCTACTTCCACTCACTATTACGAATCTACTTCCCCTCCAGAAGTCTGAGATCTGCTAGTGAGCGACGCTTCGTGGTACCGTCACAGAGAGGCTCAAAATCACTCTCCAGAACATTCTCGATCACCATTCCTGGCAGGTGGAATGATCTTCCCACCCCCATCCGGAATTCTGGATCCCTGTCAATCTTCAAGCAACAGCTGTAAACTCATCTCTTTCAACACTACTTGACTTCATCCTAAAAAAAAAAAAAAACTTTCTTTCTCTTTATTTATTCCTTCCCTTGCTAGCTTGTTACTTATTTGAACAATGCCTGAGACTTGGTGTTACGAGCACTTCCTCTGTCTGATTGCCTCTTCAAGATGAATCGCTTTATGTATTCCCCAATTGTAAGTCGCTTTGGATAAAAGTGTCTGCAAAATGACTAAATGTAAATGTAAATAAATGAAATGCCACAATTGACACCTTTCATTCATTTCACTTTACACATTTCACGTAGCAGTGAATGAAGAGGTATCATATCGATCACAAGTGCAGTATGGAGTACCTCAAGGCTCAGTACTAGGGCCGTTACTTTTCACACTTTACATGTTACCCTTGGGATATATTATCAGGAGACATGGTGTTAGCTTTTACCGTTATGCTGATGATACTCAGCTCTATATTTCTTCACGGCCCAGTGAAACACACCAAATTGAGAAACTAACGGAACGCATAGTCGATATAAAAAACTGGATGACGAGTAACTTCTTACTGCTAAATTCTGAAAAAACAGAGGTGTTAATTATCGGACCTAAAAAACCCACATGTAATAACCTAGAACGCTATCTAACACTTGACGGCTGCTCTGCCAATTCTTCTTCTTCATCAGTTAGGAACCTAGGTGTGCTGTTTGATAGCAATCTTTCATTTGAAAGCCATGTTTCTAACATCTGTAAAACTGCGTTCTTCCATCTCAAAAACATATCTAAATTGCGACCTATGCTCTCAACGTCAAATGCAGAAATGCTAATTCATGCGTTTATGACCTCAAGGTTAGACTATTGTAATGCTTTACTGAGTGGTTGTTCTGCATGCTTGATCAACAAACTACAGTTGGTCCAAAATGCAGCAGCTAGAGTCCTTACTAGAACCAGGAAGTATGACCATATTAGCCCGGTTCTGTCAACACTGCACTGGCTCCCTATCAAACATCGTATAGATTTTAAAATCTTGTTAATTACTTATAAAGCCCTGAATGGCTTAGCTCCTCAGTACTTGAGCGAGCTCCTATCACATTATAGTCCTGAACGTTCGCTGCGTTCTCAAAACTCTGTTTGATAATACCTAGATTATCAAAATATGGGTTAAGCTGCATTAATTAGATCAACCGGAACTGGGAACACTCCTCATAACACACGATGTACTCGTTACATAGTAAGAAGATTGGCATCTAAGGGGAGGAGAACACGTGACCCTTCGACAGCGATGCACGCATAGTCTTTCGCTCTGATCACTTTGTCAAATATTATTTTATCCTGTCAGTAAATTTCGAACCACTCTGCATTGGACCCATCATGAGTACTTCAGCAGTCAAGGGCGATCGGAAAGGAGAGATTGAGCAATTGCCAAAGAAGAAAAAATTTAAAAGATTCCACCATCTCCAGAGAGGATCTCGACAATGCTATTGCTAACGGTATCAAGCTAACATTTAAAGAGCAGCAAAGCACTTTGGATTCGGTTGTGACTTCAGCAGTAAGAGATGCGGTGGACTCTGTGCTAATTCCAGCATTGCATGAACTACATGCGGACATACAAGCGACTAACAATTCGGTTAAAGAGCTGAGAGCGGAGCTTGAGGCGCTAGCTACCGCGGCGAAGCAGACACGTGACCGGGTTGATTCCGTTCAAGCAGCTGCACGTGAGGATAGGAGGACAGTCACGGACTTAAGAAATCAGCTGGAGCGAATCACCGAGAAGATGACGGATATTGAGGATAGGAGCAGGAGGAATAACGTGCGGCTGGTGGGGTTGCCAGAGGGGGCGGAGGGCTCCAACGCGGCTGGTTTCCTCAGAGTTAATCTTTCCAAGTGGATTCCTTCCTTGAGGGACCGTGACATCGAGATTGACCGGGCACATCGCGTATATGACGGAAGGAAAAACTCTGATCGGCCGCGCACTCTCATCTTCCGTGTACTAAGATGGCATGACAGATCGGAGATCCTGAAAGGTGCTCGGAAGGCTTATCCGGTGAAATGCACGCAGGACAATGTCACACTACTATTTTTTCCCGACTTTAGTCCAGCCACAACCATCAAGAGAAAGGCCTTTAATCCGGTTTTGAAGAAGATGACAGCGCTTCGTCTCCAGCCCTTCCTCACCTATCCGGCGGCAATTAAACTACGGCACAAGGGTGAGCAGAAAAGTTTCGACTCTCCTCAGAAAGCGGAGGATTTTATCAGCTCCCTGTCACAGAGGAAGTCATATGCTGAGGCTCTACAAGGCAACGGGAAAGCAGCGGCCATCATCTCTTCGAACCGGCGGGAGGGGCTTGAAGGCCAGGATGGAGGCGATCCCAACTGCCCGGGAGACGATGGTGGCAGGGTGGAGATGGATACTTGTTAATTCTCTCTCCCCCTGGAATATTGTTTCTATTTATCCGACACAACTGTCTCTTTGCTGGTAAGACTAACACCCTTTTTTCTTTTTTGGAGTGGACTAATGGAGAGTAGGTTTAATTACAATAATTTTTTGGCTGGGTGAGCCTTTCGGGGGACATGTCTTGCGTTGAAGTGGATCGGTCACGTATTATTACCATTTTTTGTTGCTCAATCAGAGCTAAGTTCTCGGTAATGTGTGGTCTGAGTTGTTTCCTGTTTATAGTTGTTCCTTGTTCATGTTTATATATGTTTTTTTATTTTTTACAACAGACATTCAAGTTTGTTTTATTTATATAGCACATTTAAAAACAGCAAGCATGGCTGACCAAAGTGCTGAACAAACAAAGATATAGAACACAGGACAGCCCAAAGATTCATACCATAAACTCACAGTGAATTAAAAGCCAAGGAAAAGAAATAGGTTTTAAGAGATGATTTAAAAACAGTTAAAGACTGTGCCGATCTGATATAGGCTGGAAGGCTGTTCCACAGCCTAGGGCCAGCAACCGCAAAGGCTCTATCCCCTCTATGCTTTAACCGTGATCTGGGGACAGAGAGAAGTTTTTGATCACCAGACCTCAGATTTCGAGTAGGAATGTATGGATAAAGTTGATCAGATAGATAGCTCGGTGCCAGATTATTTATAGATTTAAAAACATAGAGAAGAATTTTGAACTCAATTCTAAGATGCACAGGTAACCAATGTAACGATTTCAGAATTGGAGTAACATGATCAAATTCACGTTGTCCTTTGAGGAATTTAGCAGCGGCGTTTTGTACTAATTGGAGACGAGCGATGGAAGTTTTCGAAATGCCGAGATAGAGAGAGTTGCAGTAATCCAAGCGAGTTGTAATGAGCGCATGGATAGCAATCTCTAAAGTTTTCACAGAGAGAACAGATTTAATTTTGGAGAGAAGGCGTAGCTGAAAAAAACAGGAACTAATAACCGCATTTATTTGTTTATCAAATTTAAGACTCTGATCCCAGAAAACACCTAGGTTCTTAATACAGGAAGAAGTAAAAGGAGCAAGGTAGTTCAGATCGATACTTCTGCTCCCTGCATTTTCACTAGGGCCAAAGACTATAACCTCGGTCTTTGATTCATTCAGAAATAAAAAATTTTGAGAGAACCATGTTTTCACTTCATCCAGGCATGCAAAAAGAGATTCCAGAGCAGCATGTTTATTTCGTTTCAGAGGTAGATAAATTTGGGTATCATCTGCATAGCAGTGAAATGATACATCATGCTTTCTGAAAATAGAGCCCAAAGGAAGTAAATACAAAGAAAAAAGAATGGGTGCGAGAATAGAACCCTGCGGCACTCCACAGGAAAGTTTGACGGGCAATGAAGAAAGATTACCCAATCTGACAGAGAAACTTCTATTTGTTAAATAAGATTTGAACCAACTAAGAACAGTTCCCTGGATGCCCACAAAATATTCTAGTCGAGACAAAAGAGTTTTATGATCAACTGTATCAAAAGCCGAGGTCAAGTCTAACAGAATTAGGATAACAGAGTCACCAGAGTCAGTCGCCAACAAAGTATCATTTAGGACCCGTAATAAAGCAGACTCTGTGCTATGCAGAGGCTTAAAACCAGACTGGAAGGTTTCAAAAATATGATTTGCACTAAGAAAAGACTGTAGCTGAATAAACACAGTTTTCTCCAGTGCTTTTGTAATAAACGGAAGATTTGAGATGGGTCGAAAATTATTAAAATTACTAGTATCAAGAGAAGGTTTCTTAAGAAGAGGTGTCACAATAGCTTTTTTGAGGCTATCAGGTATAGTCCCTGAAACTAGACATTTATTCAGAAATTACACCAAACTAGGTCCAACCGAGTCAAAAATTTGTTTTAAAATACGTGGAGGGAGAACATCATGAGAGCAAAAAGAAGGTTTCAAATGGTCGATAATTTCTTTGAGACTGGAGAGAAACTGGATCAAAATCATTCCATATAGCTGAAGTGCAACAAAATTCAGGTGAAATATTAGCAAGTGGTTGCAGCTGAGATCTCAAAGTAGTAATCTTATCACAGAAAAACCTTGAGAAACCTTCACATAATGATACTGAGGGATTTGAAATCACATTTACAGGAGGATTTAACACAGAATTTATAACAGAAAATAAGGCTTTAGAGCTATTCATATTTTTATTTACTTTACCTTATTTCTAAAAGGATTTTTCATCTAGGTGGTTTGGTATCTAGAATGCACTACAGCGTTTACATGTTATTTACAGAATGTGAGTGCTTTTGTTTTTCTTCATTTGCTGAATACAATTTTGGGATTATGAATATTCAATGCATACTCTAAATATTTTATCACTGAATGTGAATAGTTTAAATTCTGCTGTTAAACGAACCCTTGTGTTAGAATATTTACACCGTAAATCTATTTCCTGTGCCTTAATACAAGAGACACATCTAAAACAATCTGACGTGGCATGTTTCCAGAATAAGTATTATAAATTAGCAGCCTTTTCCTGCGCTCTCATTAAAACTAAGGGGGTGCTTATCCTTGTTAACAGGAAGTTACATTTAATGATTGAACACCTCGGAAATGATGAGGAGGGTAGATTTGTTTTTATCCATTGCAAAATACATAATCCAAATGAGACGGACAGTGCATTCTTCACAAAGGTTTCCAAAACTCTACTTGAGCAGATTAATTGCCCTCTAGTGGTGGGTGGTGATTTTAATGCTGTCGTAAATCCTGTTTTAGATAAATCTCAATCTGATACAACAGCCAATCCATCCTCTAAATTACTAAATATATGTATCACTGAGCTCAACTTCGATCTTTGGAGAATTCAGAATACTAAATCTAAGGGCTTCACTTTTTTTTCTAATAGACAGACTTTATCTAGGATAGACTACATATTTTTCAGCCCATCTTTAATTTCGTCTAATTCCCCCATCTCTAGATTACCAATTTTACTATCCGATCATTCTGCTGTGTTATGCAATATTTCTCTTTCCGATATTAAAGCCAAGTCCCCTAGATGGCGCTTTAACATATCATTACTAAGTAATCAGACTTTCATTACTTCTCTAAAAGGATACATAAAGGAATTTCTTGAAATTAATATGCCCTCTGATGTGGATCCTCAAATACTGTGGGAAACGACTAAGTGTGCTATACGAGGTTTCTGTATATCTTTCTCTTCTACTCTTGCCAAAGCGAGAACTCACCAGTTTACACAATTAGAAAATAAAATCCAATCATTACAAAACCTACAAAAACAACATTTTACTAAGCAACAGGCTACCCAGCTGTCCTCTTTAAAAGAAGAATATGATTTACTCTCACACTTAAAGGCTGAATTTATCTTACATAGGACTAGGCAAAAATATTTCGAATCAGAGAGACCTAGTCACTTATTGGCCCTTAGGCTGAAAGAATGTGAGTCTAAGGCATATATTAGCACAATAAAATCATCGGATGATCAGGTCACCACGAACCCTGTGGCAATTAATGACATATTTAAAGGTTTTTACACAAATCTGTATAAAACCGAAAACCGAACCAATTTGTAAGCAGTATTTAGATAAACTGGAATTGCCTCGGATCTCACAGATAGATAAAGAATCTTTGGAGGCCCCATTAAGAATGGAGGAGCTCGTCCTATAAAAAGCCTTCAAAGGGCAAATCGCTGGGTCTAGATCATTGGTCTCAAACTCAATTCCTGGAGGGCCACAGCTCTGCACAGTTTAGTTCCAACCCTAATCAAACACACCTGATCCAGTTAAACAAGGTCTTCAGGATCACTAGAAACTTCCAAGCAGGTGTGATTTGGAGCTGGTTGGAGCCAACCTCTGCAGAGCTGCGGCCCTCCAGGAATTGAGTTTGAGACCACTGGTCTAGATGGTCTCCCCCCTGAATTATATTTAGAAATTTGTTATTTGATAGGGACACTTATGCTTAATTCATTTAATTTATAATATTTATAATATCCTGGCCAGAGGAGAACTGCCCCCCCGACTGAGCCTGGTCTCTCCCATGGGTTTTTTCTCCATTTTGTCTCAGAGGGAGTTTTGGTTCCTTGCCGCTGTCGCCTCTGGCTTGCTCAGTTGGGGACACTTAATTTCTAGTGATTATCGTCAATTTGATTTCACAGATACTATTTAAACTATACTGAGCTAAACAATGACATCTCCGAATTCAATAATGAAATGCCCTTAATTGAAAATTTTGTGTTTAATCTTATTATTATACATTACTGACACGCTATCCTCCAACTTGATACTGTTAAGTGCTTTGACACAATCTGTATTGTTAAAAACGCTATATAAATAAAGGTGACTTGACTTGACATGACAGTCGATCTAGTTTCCTACCACTGCTACAAAATATCACCTAAATGAAATCAGATGAATACATGTGGAACCGTTCACAGACGGCACACACACAGTGTTCAGCTAATAAAGATCCTCAGTGCAGGCTAACAGTTGAATTTGCAGATTTGGCTTCAATTGTCTGAAGGTCTTTATGTTCTCCCTGTTCTTAAATCTCCCCCGGTACTAATGAGAAACCGCATCAGATGATTCAGTGCGTGCAGGGAACTGAAAAAAAAAAACATTCAAAGTGATTTGTGAACAAATGCACACCGTTTTGCAGGCTTCTTTGTTCAAAACCTTGAACAGAATTGACTCAAAAGAGTATTTCATTCACGAATGGGGCAATCTTTCATGCCCCAGATAGAAGAGCGCACTTGGAGTAAATTATGTTTGATAAGGATTTGATGAGGACGCTCATCAGACATGAAAGAGATGATCTACTTACTGTGATTGTTTTTTGAATGACTGCGTAGAAAAGATAATTGAATGAAACACTTCCCTCATGCAGTGCAGTGATACGGTTTCTCTCCAGTGTGAATCCTCTCGTGTGTTTTCAGATGTGATGACACACTGAATCTCTTGTCACATTGTGAACACTTATAAGGTTTCTCTCCAGTGTGAATCCTCTCATGTGTTTTCCTATTTACTGACTGACTGAATCTCTTGTCGCAGTATGAACACTTGTATGGTTTCTCTCCAGTGTGAATCCTCTCATGCACTTTTAAACACTTTGCTGTAGTAAAAGTCTTCTCACACTCAAAGCACATGTACTCTTTCACACCAATATGTCTTTTCTGATGTTCTTTAAAAATTTGTAGACGTGAAAAACTCTTTCCACACAAATGACAGGAATGTGGCTTCTCTTTTGTATGAACTCTCAGGTGATTCTTCAGGTTTGAATCTCTCAAAAATGTTTTCCCGCATTGATCACATATGTACAGTTTCTCTCTAGTGTGGATGTTCATGTGTTCTTTAAGATGTGCTGATTGTGAGAAACTCTTCCCGCACTGATCACAAGTGAACGGTTTCTCTCCAGTATGAACTCTCATGTGAACATCAAGACTATATTTGTATGTGAAACTCTTTCCACATTGAGTGCAGGTGAAATATTTCTCTCCAGTATGAACTCTCATGTGACGCTCAAGACTTTTTTTGTATGTCAAACTCTTTCCACACTGAGTGCAGGTGAAATATTTATTGGTTCTTCTTTTCTTTAAAACTTTCTGTTTGGTTTGAAAGCAACTCGAGGGTTTTTCTCCAGTTTTGACATGATTTTTCTCCTCAACGTCACTCAATTCTTCATTGTCTCTGTTTTCTTCAGTCAACTCTAAAATAAAAGTAAAGGTGGTTAATTTTAAATAACTCGTAAAAAACAGAGAAATGTGGACATTAAAATGAATCTTGATATAACATTGTAAAGTAGATAATTGTTATACAAAATTTGGGTCTTTGATCAAACATTTTACTTTTTTAATTTACAATTTACTTTTATGAAAAGGATTAATGTGCAAAATCTCATTTCACTTAGACAATTAATATATTCTGCTCTTATTAAATGGACCATCAGCAGCAGAAAAAAATCTGTTGTTTCAGTGATGACTAATCTGAACACCTCTGATTGGCCACTGCATACATAAGCTCAACAGAGTCATGTGTGATTGGTTATAATGTACAATGCTGTAAAAATGATGTAAAAAAGAAATATGAAGCAGCATGAGCAGATCTAAATTTAATGGCGCAATTGACACTATTTAATTTTCACTTTATTATACGTCACAAAAGAAAAAAAAGGGGAAATGTGCAAAACATCACTCATCTCATTAAAATAGGCTAATATTATAATTTATGTTATGCGATTTTGCTTGCACATTATTACACATAGTACAACAACAATCATTTTTCTGTCCAATTTCAAAAAGAAAAAGTGATTTTTTTAATTTTTTTATTGAATCTTTAAATTTATTTGCCTGAATTTGTCAAAACTGATGTAAAATGAACTTCATTTAGGTGTCAAAAGGGTTCGCCGAGGGCTCCACACAAGCTAGAACTGCTACTGTGTGCCATTATTCTTCTGTATTATAGTGAACTGACCGGACACTTCAGTGATTAAGAAATGCTCCTGATGTGTGATTCAGGTGCAAATTAAAGAAAAGGCATAACTTTTCTTAAATCATAAACAAAGTGCAAAACATTGACAAAAAAAATGTATGACTGGCTCATTCCTGGGATTCGGTAACATTTCAACTTGGAATATACAATTTTTTCAACTACATGTGATTCAACTTCTAAATATCCCACATCATTAAAGACCTTTTATTATTTTCAGTTTTTTTCTCAACCCCGTAATCCCATAATGGACAAAATTGGATTGGTTTAAAAAGGATTTTACACAGAAATTGTTAGTCTCTCATAGCAATTTAATGATAACAAATGTCAAATTTATCATAATTTTCACCTTTTTATAGGACTGAAGCTAAAATACACAAATTGTGTGTCTATGTTCTCTTTATTTTTGTAAAAAATATTTTTAATTGAAAATTTTAACTAAAACCACAATGTTATTGTTTTAGTCCTTAACATGTCAGATGGTAATCAGCAAGAAATACTTTTGTTCTATATTGTCTTCATTATATTTTTTCTAAAAATATTAATGTGACAAGGTGTGACGGGGTTGAAGACTGTAACACATTTGAAGGGATACATTGCCTTAAATTAAAATTTTTGGTTTTGTTTCTCTCTCTGATTGTCCCCTTGTTTCTGGGTCAACATATCTGCATGGCCAACATTGGCTTTCTGCTCCAAATGTGGGTGCAATTTCTGATGTATGATGCTTGTCAACGTTTAAGTGGACATATTATATCAAAAATTCTACAACCCCAAATCAGAAAAAGTTGTGACAGTATGGAAAACGCAAATAAAAAAAGAAAGTAGTGATTTCTAAATTTACTTTGAGTTGTATTTCATTGCAGACAATATGAACACAAAATATTTCATGTTTTTTCTGGTCAACTTCATGTCATTTGTAAATATACATCCTTTCCTGTCATTCAGACCTGCAACACATTCCAAAAAAAGTTGGGACAGGAGCAATTTAGGGCTAGTAATGAGGTAAATTGGTTAAATAATGATGTGTTTTGAAACAGTTGATGTCAACAGGTGATTGTAATTATGATTTGGTACAAAAGCAGCATCCAAGAAAGGTCTAGTCCTTTAGGAGCAAAGATGGGCCGAGGATCGCCAGTTTGCCAACAAATACGTGAGAAAATTATTGAAATGTTTAAAAACAATGTTCCTCAAAGAAAGATAGGAAGAGATTTGGATATTTCACCTTCAACAGTACATAACATAATTAAAAGTTTCAAGGAATCTGGAGGAATTTCAGTGCGTAAAGGACAAGGGCGCAAGCCTAAGCTGAACAACCGTGATCTCCGATCCCTCAGGCGGCACTGCATCAAGAATCGTCATTCATCTGTAAGCGATATCACCACATGGGCTCAGGACTACTTTGGCAAACCTTTGTCAAGTACCACAATACGTAGTTACATCCACAAATGCCAGTTAAAACTGTACTGTGCCAAAAGGAAGCCCTATGTTAACAGTGTCCAGAAGCACCGTCGACTTCTCTGGGCTCGGAGGCATCTGGGATGGACCATCACACAGTGGAAACGTGTACTGTGGGTCAGATGAATCAGTATTTCAGGTATTTTTTGGGAGGAATGGACGCCGTGTGCTCCGGACCAAAGAAGAAAAGGATCATCCAGACTGTTACCAGCAACAAGTCCAAAAGCCAGGGTCTGTCATGGTATGGGGTTGTGTCAGTGCCCTTGGCAAAGGTAACTTGCACTTCTGTGATGGCACCATTAATGCTGAAAAGTACATAGAGATTTTGGAGCACAATATGCTGCCTTCAAGAAGACATCTTTTCCAGGGACGTCCATGCATATTTCAACAAGACAATGCAAAACCACATTCTGCACACATTACAAAGTCCTGGCTGCGGAGGAAGAGGGTACGGGTACTTGACTGGCCTGCCTGCAGTCCCGACCTGTCTCCAATAGAGAATGTGTGGCGCATTTTGAAGCGCAAATGTGACAACGAAGACCCCGTACTGTTGCCCACCTTAAGACTTGTTTGCAGGAAGAATGGGACAAAATTACACCTGAAACACTTCATCACTTGGTGTCTTCAGTCCCTAAACGTCTTTTAAGTGTTGTGAAAAGGAATGGCAACATTACAAAGTGGTAAATGCTTTACTGTCCCAACTTTTTTTGGAATGTGTTGCAGGTCTGAATGACAGGAAAGGATGTATATTTACAAATGACATGAAGTTGACCAGACAAAACATGAAATATTTTGTGTTCATATTGTCTGCAATGAAATACAAGTCAAAGTAAATTTAGAAATCACTACTTTCTTTTTTTATTTGCGTTTTCCATACTGTCCCAACTTTTTCTGATTTGGGGTTGTATATAAAATAAAAAATATGAGTTGTCATGATGTTGGACTGTATATATTTACTGAAACCATGACTATTTTACATTTTTTATTAAAATTATTAAAAAATTAAGCAAATAACTCAACCTTGTCACAAGTTTACAACCCCGTAACAATGAGAAATACATATATTTGTGACGGGGTTGTGGTTTTTCACTCAAAATGGCCACTGCTCATCTAGTGTAGGAGAATAGAGCATATATGGCAGCAATAAAATTAGTACATTGTATATACTTATGGATTAAAATAAAATGTTGAAAAAGTACTAATTTTCCATCTTAATTTTATGTGACGGGGTTGAGTTGTTAAGCTTGAGTGTACCCTCCCTGACTATAACATGCCTCAAAAATATGAATAAAAAGTATATTAACTATTTTCTGCAGCACTATTAAAGAGACCTGAATGATGTCATTTCTGGTAAATAATGTCACATATGGGCAGAGTCTAAAGTATTATGGGCGTATAATCGTTAGTGTGACGGGGTTGAGTTCAGACTGAGGGACATAACTTTAAAGTCTGTTTTTTATCAAATATTCAGCATTTTTTTAGAAAAAAATTTTTTTACAAGAAAGGAACACAAATAAATGCTTACATTGTTGCCAAAGATCACAGACACTATGCACATTTTGTTAATAATTTTCTAAGTACAAACTCAGAGATGTGCCTCAGGGACATGACAAAATGCTTGGTTTAAGAAAGATATAGGACATTATTTTATGCTAAAAATATGAATATTGTTTTTATTAATATTAATGGCCATTGCAAAGTTTTGTGAAAAGCTTCTAACAATTGATTTTGTTGAACTATCACTTTAGAAACTGTGGGGGACTGAAATATTACCGAATCCCAGGAATGACCTGACTAATAAGAAAATAAATGCTCCTCTGCTGCCATCTACTGGTTATAGTGGTTATTTGATGTATTTTTTTATTTTAAATAATTGTTTGTTTACCACAAAATGTATTTGGTTATCCCATTAAAAATAACATTTAAATTGAATAATTTTTGGAGCTTTAAATTGCTGTAAATAGTTGTGTTGTCACTGAAAAGTGCTTGAATTTCTCTCTCAAAAGGTACAAATCCTGAAATGAATGAGGTAATAACATTTGGCTATTTCTGCCACAGCACCATGTTATCCTGTAGTTAGCATCACATACTGTATCAGCGCCGTTTGATCCGTTTATAACAGAGAACTCTGCAGAATCTGAACGCTTCTCTCTGGATCTCGCAGCAGTAACAGTGTCATGAGATCAGCATTGGTTCTGTTCTGATCTCTGATATGTTTGTGCTGCGCTCAATTATCGGTCCGAGCTGATAAGCAGCTCAAACTAGTAGCACTGTTTTGTTACACTTTTGTTTTGTTAATAAACACCAACCTGTTTGTTGTTCAGTATCTTCAGTGTGTTTGATTCTGCAGGGTTCTGGATCTCTCATCTTCTCTCTGTCCTCTTTAATAAACTCAGTCTTTGCAGATTTCAGCTCTTCCTGATGCTCGTCTTCACTTGTGAACTGATGGGAATATTACAGCATTTATTGCTGAATTACTGTGGGCGGAGCTTCACTGATGATGCGATTCTTGGGGGAGGAGCTTCATTGAAGGTGAACTGCAGCATGTGAGGAGATGATCTGCCAAAATAAATAAAAACAAATATCACTTACTGCAGATTGTTTTCACAGCGTATATATATATATATATATATATATATATATATATATATATATATATATATATATATATATATATATAAAAATGGTAAGAAATCGCCTACAGATTTGTAACAAATACCCTCATTATTGACACCAGATCTCCTGTAAATTGCCACTTAAAGCTCCTTTCATTGAAGACATCAGCATAATAAATGAGTTGAAAACAGGAACTATTGATATGAAATAAAGAGTATTTTCAGCAGCTGTTAATATTGATGAGTCTCAGACGATCAACACTCATTCAACAAGACATTCAGGATCATCAGCAGATCATCTCACTTTATTCTGAGTGTTTGCTGTTAGAAACTGATTATAAGAGTCAGGATATAAGATAAAAGCCTATAAGTGTTCGAATGAAATAAAATACTGGTATTTTTCACAATGTGCCATGGCTAAAACATCAATAATACAAAAACGTTAATAACACTCAGGTAGCCTAAATACCATATATTTGTCAAACCTTACTTGTAATAAACAATAGTCAAAAGAACGATCCTTATTCCACAGATAAAGTGAATAATATCAGTGTTTTCTCTCGCATAGAAGTCCATTATAAGGAAACAGCTTAACGTGGTTTAACGTACCGTGACCGGTTTCAATAAAGTTGGCAAGATATTCACAGATCAATAACTCACGAGCAGAACATGTTTACTACACAAATGACGCCTCTTTTTTTTCGAAGTGATGTTGAAAACAAGATACAAGCGTGTTTTCCTCAAAACAAGCTTTTTTCTTCTTCTTCTTCTTCTTCTGGCTTTTTATGGCGGTTGGCAAACAAACAGAAAGGTGCATTCCCGCCACCTACTGAGCTGGAGTGTGGATCATTGATGGAATAAAAACACTAAGCTAAGAAAAGAAAAGAAAATAGAAAAATAAAAAAATAAAATATAAATAATAAATTGGTTTCTAAATCCTATTAAACAGATGTACCTTTCTTAAATATTTAATTAATGCTTTATATACTCTATAATTTTCCAAGCCATTATTCAACAGTTTTTTTAAGTGTAATATCTCCGATTCCCATTTCTTTTAACTCTTCCACCAGAAATGTCCTTTCGTTTTGATAAGCAGTACAATATATTAATACATGCTCTACAGTTTCTGCTAATCCACAACAAGCTTTCCTCCGCTCTGTACAAAACACACTGATCTCAATGTGCTGGTGTCTGAGAGACAAGTCTGAAGGGACCGTCTACAAAGTGTGAAACAAGAAAAAACGTTACTAATAAAATACTCAATAACTTCACAGTAACACACTGTAACAGATATTAAAAATACAATTATTTATGTATCCACACCCTCATTGTGTGTGCGTGTTAATCTGTGTACGGGATGAATTTAGATTCAGTTATTAACACTCGATCATTGTAGCCATATAGACCTGCATAAATATAGAATATTAAATCACTCAGAGCTGTACATCTGTGCAATAGGTACATGAGTTGCTACTTTTAATAAAAGACCTTCTGTGTGATGAATATTTTTTTTTTTATTAAAGACTATAATAACTAGCCTACTAAAAATCTAAAATCAGAAGGCCTAATATAGTATACAGTGATTACTGGTTCTTTTTAAAGGATTGAGCCACAAAACCAATAATTTAATCTGTGCATAGCCTATATATAAAAGTATAAATAAAAATGCTACAGAGAAAATATATGAACATTTATTGCTTAAATATGCACTAAAACACATTAATAATAATATTTGATTCGATTTGATTGGTCAGATTTAATAACAGCTGTAGTAAACAAAAACATTTAAAATAGGCCTATATGCAAAAAAAAAAGTTAATTTTAAGGTTTAAATATTAAGATTTGTATTCCCATTATCCACACATAAAACCCCAGTTCACGCTGATGGGCTATTTGGTATTATTGTCTTATTTGTCACCGCAGTTGTTCTTTAAAATAAAACCATATGCGGGTTTGTCTGATGTCTTACTGAACTACAGTGAATTATCATCATTTCCTAAGTTTGTGCTTATCCACTGATCCTAAAATAATGAATATGGGCTACATATAAATGTACATTATACAAAACAGCTAAATCTCAGTGGATAATTTTTATCAACATCACCCAGCTAAAACTGCTCAGTGTTAAAGTATGTCTTCTTCGTGTACTGTGAAAAGTGCAATAATATCTGACTTCATTTAACGTGCTATAGCATACACTCTAAAAAATTCTGGGTTATTTTTTTTTAACCCAAATGCTTTTGGGTCATTTTTTTGGGTTATTTTTTCAGTGTTTGGGTAGTTTTTGTGTTACCCATCCCCTGGGTCAAATGTAACAACCCAATGTTTGGGTAGTTTTTGGTGTTACTCAGATCCTGGGTCAGACGTAACAACCCAATGTTTGGGTAGTTTTTTAGTGTTACTCAGATCCTGGGTCAGACGTAACAACCCAATGTTTGGGTAGTTTTTAGTGTTACTCAGATCCTGGGTCAGACGTAACAACCCAATGTTTGGGTAGTTTTTGGTGTTACTCAGATCCTGGGTCAGACGTAACAACCCAATGTTTGGGTAGTTTTTTAGTGTTACTCAGATCCTGGGTCAGACGTAACAACCCAATGTTTGGGTAGTTTTTGGTGTTACTCAGATCCTGGGTCAGACGTAACAACCCAATGTTTGGGTAGTTTTTGGTGTTACTCAGATCCTGGGTCAGACGTAACAACCCAATGTTTGGGTAGTTTTTAGTGTTACTCAGATCCTGGGTCAGACGTAACAACCCAATGTTTGGGTAGTTTTTAGTGTTACTCAGATCCTGGGTCAGACGTAACAACCCAATGTTTGGGTAGTTTTTGGTGTTACTCAGATCCTGGGTCAGACGTAACAACCCAATGTTTGGGTAGTTTTTAGTGTTACTCAGATCCTGGGTCAAATGTAACAACCCAATGTTTGGGTAGTTTTTGGTGTTACTCAGATCCTGGGTCAGACGTAACAACCCAATGTTTGGGTAGTTTTTTAGTGTTACTCAGATCCTGGGTCAGACGTAACAACCCAATGTTTGGGTAGTTTTTGGTGTTACTCAGATCCTGGGTCAGACGTAACAACCCAATGTTTGGGTAGTTTTTGGTGTTACTCAGATCCTGGGTCAGACGTAACAACCCAATGTTTGGGTAGTTTTTTAGTGTTACTCAGATCCTGGGTCAGACGTAACAACCCAATGTTTGGGTAGTTTTTGGTGTTACTCAGATCCTGGGTCAGACGTAACAACCCAATGTTTGGGTAGTTTTTGGTGTTACTCAGATCCTGGGTCAGACGTAACAACCCAATGTTTGGGTAGTTTTTAGTGTTACTCAGATCCTGGGTCAGACGTAACAACCCAATGTTTGGGTAGTTTTTGGTGTTACTCAGATCCTGGGTCAGACGTAACAACCCAATGTTTGGGTAGTTTTTAGTGTTACTCAGATCCTGGGTCAGACGTAACAACCCAATGTTTGGGTAGTTTTTAGTGTTACTCAGATCCTGGGTCAGACGTAACAACCCAATGTTTGGGTAGTTTTTGATGTTACTCAGATCCTGGGTCAGACGTAACCCAGCGGTTGGGTTATTTATCGCGGGGATTTTGCGTCATCTTCTGGAGAGAGCAGTTCTAAGCCCATCGAATTGAAGCATTTCTTCGGTAAATACAGGTTTGTGTACATTTTATTTTATTGATAAAATCGTATATCGTTCAATTTTATGCAGAGCAACATACAGGCGCGCGGTGTTAATCACTGAACGAACGTCACTCGCGTTGGTCTTATTGCCTGATGAAGCGTCATGCTTTGCATAAAATAAACGATTATATTGATAAAGATACAGAATACAAATACTTTGGATGTTAAAATATGTCCTCAGAGCTGTTTACTGTTTGTTTTTGGGCAGGTTATGAAGGCAATTGCAGTACATTTCAGCTATGAGTGAAACGCAAGGCGGCGGTCTTTTACGTGAGCAGTTCCCGCCGAACACGACTCCAGCTCGGGCGCGAGAGCCAGCGCCGTTACGGTGGAAACAGAATTACAGAGAGTGGTCAATTTACTCGTGAATTACTTCTGTTTAATGTTTAATTTTTACTTCTAATGTTTGTTAAACGAGATTAAATAGGCAGTATGTATAGCTTACATATAAACAAGATAAACAATGCTATAAATGAGAAATAAAG
The DNA here is from genome assembly GCA_027422415.1 of Schizothorax lantsangensis. Taxonomy (NCBI): domain Eukaryota; kingdom Metazoa; phylum Chordata; class Actinopteri; order Cypriniformes; family Cyprinidae; genus Schizothorax; species Schizothorax lantsangensis. The sequence continues at coordinate 37,576,840 of CM049840.1, forward strand.
GAAAATAAAGGAAGTTATCATGTAAACCAGTGGTTGTGGAGTATTTTACAAAAGTTTAGAGGATTTAAATTAATCTGTAAACATTATTTCATGCATAAAGTAAAAAAAAAGGTTCGTTCAGTGACTCCCAAACAATTCTAACAACCCCTTTGTAATAAAATCTTAATAGTGTTTAGTGGTGTAGTCCTAAAGAAGAAAGTGGTTTACTATTACCTAGTCGCCCCCCAAATCCCACACACACAAAATCAGTTTAATTTATATATTAATTTAGTAATATTAATGCAGTGCTCTCTTTAATTGGTTGACAGATAGTAGTCTACTGCATGACTTCCAGGTTGTTCCAGGTCACAGTTCTATATATCATATCAACAAGTTGCTTTGGAATTATATTCATTGTGAAAGTGTTTTACAGATAAATCTGAATTGAATGTTTTATTTTATAAAAAAAAAAAAAAAAAAACTTAATATGAAATAAATATTTCCAGACAATATTTTCTTACATTTTATGAGATACATATCTGAGGAAAAAATGCATTGTTGGTCGGCGCCACCTAGCGTGCAGACGTGAATTAGCTCGGTGTGAAGGCACCGTTCGTTGGCAATTTGCCTCGCTTTTTCGCATTGGGTCCAGTGTGAAACACTAGGTGGCGCCGACCAACAATGCATTTTTTTGTATCTCATATATGGATTTAACATTGTCAGCTGATCAATATATGGCATTAAATTAATATAGCTAAACAAAGTTTGGTTCTACGCCAGAAACACAAACTATATATAATGCTTTACAAGAAAACATCTTGAAATATGAATAGAGGTACAATTAGCATCGAGCCACATTTGAAAATGTATGTGATTATTAATGTTTTTGCTTAAAACCCACCTTAAACCATCATCGAGTGCTTGTAATAACTTCTGATTGTGATCTATAGTTAATATAATAGGCAGAGAGGCACTCTTTGTATGTTTAATAATGCCACACAGCTTATAGTCATAAACATCCTTTATTGTTATAAAAATACCATGAGCTGCATACAAAACAAATACAGAAAATATAGCGTCACAATCATGTATATTTGCTTTCATATTTCATACGTAGAAAAATGTTTCACTCGATTTTTTTAATACGGAAGATCTAACATTAGAGAGTAAACTCGCTCTGACTCATAACATTTGTGCACGTGGAAGAAAGGACACTCGAGATCACATAATTTAGTGGAGAATTAATAGAAATTATATTAAGAACATGTGAGAATAAATAAGTTCTCAGAACATTTTGTCCTCAAAGTTGATGAGTTTGACAAGGGCCAAATTGTGATAGTGTAGTGGACAGCACATTCCAGGGCCCAGTTTATGGCAGGGCCCCTCTCTGACCATTATAGTGGACAAACGTTTGCTACATTTTGATTGGATCTTGGTCGACGAACATAAGCAAACTGTCCAACGCCATCAGATAAAGATGCCAGGACAACAGCTAGACACCTCTGAGAGGGCAAGAAGAAGACCTTTGGTACAAAGCCCATGATGGATAGGACTTCTCATTGGTCAAAATGCAGTTTCTGCCCTTCACCCACCAACAAACTGATTCCTCAGGTTTTGGCCTGTGACCACCATAAAAATTCCTTAGGACCTCTGGATGCAGCAACAGTGGGTGAAACAAAGAGAGATCACAGAGATCCATCCAAATCCATTCTATGTTCTCAAACCTAAAACTGATGCACACTCAGAGGTGGGTAGAGTACCCAAAAACTGTACTCAATTAAAAGTACTTATAGAAATATTTACTCAAGTAAAAGTCTGAATAGTTACTTGAGTAAGAGTAAAAAAGTATCGTATAAAAAAAAAACTACTCAAGTAGTTAGTTACTAGTTACTTTGGATCATATACTGTATATCTATAGTCTATTATTTTATTTAAAAATATAGATAAAATGTATGTAATGTGTGTTTGTATATATATATATATATATATATATATATATTGTAACGGAGCCAACAAGACGTGAGGCGAGCGGATCCAAGTGCAAGCTTTTATTAGTGAACATAGTCAAAACACAAGCAGGGTCAAACAACAGCAAGCGGGTATAGCACAGGCAAGACACAAAAGTAATCCTAGGGCAAGCGTTAGTCCCTGATTGGTGAACAACATCCAGAGGGCTTGACAAGAGGGGTAGTCCGATAACATGAGCAATAATCCAGACGAGGAACAAACAGAGTCCGAGCGGCGAGACAAGGGTCAATCCAAGGAACACGGGCAGGAATCAGGAAACAAGGCGACATGAAAAGACAAGACTAAACTAGAACTAGAAACTAGGCTCCGTAAAGCAGCTATCACAAGGTGAGCGATAAATGCAGAACAATACTAGAGACTAAACAGAAAATAAACACGGAATGGCTTGGTACAGTACCTAACACTAGGAGAGTGCTAAACGCTAGACAATACTCTGCAACTAGATCAGGATCTGAGTGTGTGTTTTATAGTGGGTGTAATAGCTTTCAGGTGAGCGTGTGATTTGTGACAGCTGTGTGATCAGTGCAATGGATGATTGGAAATGCAGTCCAGTGTGATGTGTGGTGTGAGAGTCAGTATGATGGAGAGGCGACCTCTTGTGGCAGTCGATCGGAAGGCCACAAACCAGATTCATGACATATATACAGTGGTGGTCAGAATTGATCTTTTATTAAAAAAATTCACAAAAATCTAACCTTTCATTGGAGAATAGGAATTTAAAATGGGAGGAAATATCATTATGAAATACACATTGGCCACAATTAATGGCACCCTTTTATTCAATACTTTTTGAAACCTCCATTTGCCAGTTTAACAGCTCTGAGTTTTCTCCTATAATGCCTGATGAGGTTAGAAAACACCTTACAAGAGATCAGAGACCATTCCTTAATCCAGAATCTCTCCAGATCCTTCAGATTCACAGCTCCATGACGGTGCTTCTTCTCTTCAGTTCACCTCACTCGTTTTCTACAGGGTTCAGGTCAGAGGACTGGAATGGCCAGCAGAAGCTTGGTTTTGTGCTCAGTGACCCATTTTTGTGTTGTTTTTGAGGTTTGTGTTTGGATTATTGTCCAGTTGGAAGATCCAAACATGGCCCATTATAAGATTTCTAACAGAGTCAGTCACTTATTGATTTTTTATCTCTTGGTATTTGATAGAATCCATGATGCCATGTTTCTAAACAAGATGTCCAGGACCTCCAGGAGAAATATAGGCCCACAACATAAAAAAATACAGCAGTACATTTCATTGTACACATGGGGTACTTTTTATCCCTGTGTTCACCAAACCCATCTTGAGTTTTTGCTGCTAAAAAGCTCATTTTTTAGTTTCATCAACCATAGAAGCCAGCCCCATTTGAAGTTCCAGTCGTGTCTGATAACTGAATATGCTGGAGATTGTTTTTGGATGAGTGAGGAGAATTTTTCTTGAAACCCTCCCGAACAACATGTGGTGATGTAGGGGCTGTTTGATAATTTTTTCCTCACCGTGGACGATATAGACACATGTCCTCTTCCAGGCAGTTTCGTAACATTTTCTGTTAATTTGAAAATTCTTAATTATTGCCCTGATGGTGGAAATGGGAATTTTCACTGCTCTAGCTCTTTTCTTAAAGCCAATTCACTAATTTGTGAAGCTCAATTATCTTTTGCTGCACATCAGAAATGTATTCTTTGTTTTTTTCTCATTGTGATGGATGATTTGTCAATGGATGAAAACATTTGCTGATGAATTAACTCCAGCCTGGAGTCCATTATTTCAATTATCACTCGACACTGGAATTATTCCTATAATATGGAAAAAAGCAGTCATTATCCCTGTTCCAAAAAAACATCCAGCAGAGGAAAATAATGACTTTAGGCCAGTGGCGTTAACGTCCATAGTGATAAAATCACTTGAACGTATTGTGACAGAGAAATTGAGAGAAGATGTATTGCATAAATTAGATCCTTATCAATTTGCGTATAAAGAAAACAGGAGTACAGAAGATGCTTTGAATATTATGACGCACTTTATTTTAAAACATCTTGAAAATCCTTTAGCTTATGTTAGAGTGATGTTTATGGATCTGAGTTCAGCGTTTAATACTCTACTTCCAGAGATTGTGTTATTTAAGTTAAAACAGATGAAGGTGAACCCCTATATAATTAAATGGTATTATGCATTTCCAACTGGACGACAACAGCAAGTGAAAATTAATTCAACTTTCTCTCATATATTGGTCACAAATGTTGGAGCTCCTCAAGGCTGTGTAAGTTCCCCCGTTCTTTTTAAACTATATACGAATGATTGTAGGAATCAGTACATAAACAACTATGTTATTAAATTTTCAGATGATACAGCTATACTCAGTTTGCTGACAAAAAAATCAGATGTTGGCTTGTATAAATCAGAGATAGAAGGGGTTGTGCAGTGGTGTGAGGAGCACAACTTGATGTTGAATGTAAAAAAAACTAAAAAAAATGATCTTTGATCCGAGGTTGGTGGGTGATCATTGTCCAATTTGAGTTAATCACTAGGAAGTTGAGCAGGTAACAACATATAAGTATTTGGGTCTCTACTTTGATTCTCAGCTGCGGTGGAGTCATCAAGTGGACTATGTTTGTACACGACCTAGTCAGCGCTTGCATTTTTTGCGAAGGCTCAGGGTTTATGGAGTGGATAAAAGTATCATGTTACTGTTTTACAGATCAACTATTGAATCTATAATATGTTATGGTTTTACAATATGGTTTGGCAATTTGACTGTTCAAACTTCAAAATTTGGTTAGAAGAGCTGTAAAAATAATTGGTATGTTGTCCCAACTTTCTCTTTCTCTTCAGGACATTTTTGAGAGGTCTATTAGGAAGCAGAGTCTTAAAATTATTGGTGACCCAAGCCATATTCTCCATAAGGAATATGAGCTGATGCCCTCAGGCAGGAGATATAGGGTTCCAATCTGTAAACTGAATAGATAGACAAAATAGACAAATTTTCTCTAATTCCATTATCTGTCAAATTATTGAATAATAAGTGATTGAAATTGTTGTGTGGGTGAGGGTAATGTGGTGAGTAACATATAATGTTGGTGTCTTATTAGGATTAGGAGCGATATGTGTATTTTTTTTTTATTGAATAATTGTATTGTTGCATGTTTGATCTGCTCTCCCAATTGCCTAAGACTAATTTCTCCTAACGGAGACAATAAAAGAGAAACTTGAACTTGAACTTGATTAAGGGAATTTGGACTTTCTCCTGTTTATATTCCTGTGAAACAGGAAGCCATGGCTGGATAATTTCATGTTCATAATCCCCCTAGAGTGCTCAAAATTGTAAATATGTATGGGAATATACTTCAGAGATATTTAACTCATAATATTTTCTAGGGGTGTCAGTAATTGTGTCCAACGTGTATTTGAGAAAAAACATTATTTCATAATGAGATTCCCTCCCATTTTCAATTGTTTTAGTTCAATGAAATGTTTGTGAATTTTTTAATAAAAGATCAAAAGGATTAATGATACAGATTCATTTTTACAGGCTTTTTAGTTCACATTTATCAAGGGTGTCAATAATTCTATCCACCACTGTATATACAGGTGCATCTCAATAAATTAGAATGTCGTGGAAAAGTTAATTTATTTCAGTAATTCAACTCAAATTGTGAAACTCGTGTATAAAATAAATTCAATGCACACAGACTGAAGTAGTTTAAGTCTTTGGTTCTTTTAATTGTGATGATTTAGGCTCACATTTAACAAAAACCCACCAATCTCAACAAATTAGAATACTTCATAAGACCAATAAAAAAAAACATTTTTTAGTGAATTGTTGGCCTTCTGGAAAGTATGTTAATTTACTGTATATGTACTCAATACTTGGTAGGGGCTCCTTTTGCTTTAATTACTGCCTCAATTCGGCGTGGCATGGAGGTGATCAGTTTGTGGCACTGCTGAGGTGGTATGGAAGTCCAGGTTTCTTTAACAGTGGCCTTCAGCTCATCTGCATTTTTTGGTCTCTTGTTTCTCATTTTCCTCTTGACAATACCCCATAGATTCTCTATGATTCTCTATGATTCTCTATGGGGTTCAGGTCTGGTGAGTTTGCTGGCCAGTCAAGCACACCAATACTATGGTCATTTAACCAACTTCTGGTGCTTTTGGCAGTGTGGGCAGGTGCCAAATCCTGCTGGAAAATGAAATCAGCATCTTTAAAAAGCTGGTCAGCAGAAGGAAGCATGAAGTGCTCCAAAATTTCTTGGTAAACGGGTGCAGTGACGTTGGTTTTCAAAAAACACAATGGACCAACACCAGCATATGACATTGCACCCCAAATCATCACAGACTGTGGAAACTTAACACTGGACTTCATGCAACTTGGGCTATGAGCTTCTCCACCCTTCCTCCAGACTCTAGGACCTCTGTTTCCAAATTAAATACAAAAATTGCTCTCATCTGAAAAGAGGACTTTGGACCACTGGACAACAGTCCAGTTCTTCTTCTCCTTAGCCCAGGTAAGACGCCTCTGACGTTGTCTGTGGTTCAGGAGTGGCTTAACAAGAGGAATACGACAACTGTAGCCAAATTCCTTGACACGTCTGTGTGTGGTGGCTCTTGATGCCTTGACCCCAGCCTCAGTCCATTCCTTGTGAAGTTCACCCAAATTCTTGAATCGATTTTGCTTGACAATCCACATAAGGCTGCGGTTCTCTCGGTTGGTTGTGCATCTTTTTCTTCCACACTTTTTCCTTCCACTCAACTTTTTGTTAACATGCTTGGATACAGCACTCTGTGAACAGCCAGCTTCTTTGGCAATGAATGTTTGTGGCTTACCCTCCTTATGAAGGGTGTCAATGATTGTCTTCTGGACAACTGTCAGATCAGCAGTCTTCCCCATGATTGTGTAGCCTAGTGAACCAAACTGAGAGACCATTTTGAAGGCTCAGGAAACCTTTGCAGGTGTTCTGAGTTGATTAGCTAATTGGCATGTCACCATATTCTAATTTGTTGAGATAGTGAATTGGTGGGTTTTTGTTAAATGTGAGCCTAAATCATCACAATTAAAAGAACCAAAGACTTAAACTACTTCAGTCTGTGTGCATTGAATTTATTTAATACACGAGTTTCACAATTTGAGTTGAATTATATATATATATATATATATATATATATATATATATAGGCCTATATATATATATGTTTTTTTTATGTAATTTATTTCAGTGAAGCAAAACAGAATTTTCATAAACCTTTACGCCAGTCTTCAGTGTCACATAATATCGTTGGATTGATTGCACAGAAACTATTTAAACTGAACTGAGCTGGACGATGACATCACTAAATTCAATAATGAAATGCCTTTACCTGAAAATTGAGTGTTTAATCTTGTCATTTTACATTATTGACACACTATTTTGTTGCTTTGACACAATTTGTATTGTTAAAAGCGCTATATAAATAAAGGTGACTTGACTTGACAATCCTTCCGAAATCATTCCAATATGTTGATTTATTATCAATGCTTTTCTTTTCAGCTTTCTATTCATCAAAGAATCCTGAACAAAATGTCACAGGTTCCAAAAAATATTAAGCAGCAAAACTGTTTCCAACACTGGTATATAATCAATATATTAGAATGATTTCTGAAGGATCATATGACTCTGAAAACTGGAGTAACAGCTGATGAAATTTCTGATTTGCATCACTGAGTTAAATTATATTTTAAAATATATTAATTATGTATTATATGTATATATAACCTCTGACACGGAGAAGAGTGAAAACTCCTCACATGACTGCTACCGAACATCTAAACATTACGAAACAAATGCATATTGACGGATCTTCTTCGTCTGTTTTGCAAAATGTAAACAAATGAAAATAGGCATTCCTCCTGGAACAGGTCGCGTGCCGCTGCGCAGAGTTAATGCAGGTTTGGCGGGTGTTCATGTCATACTCTGTGACAGCTTATTTAATGTATAAATGATACATTGTATTTAATGTATAAGGTACATGTACAACAAACTGGTAATGTCAAAGTGGTATCGTGTACTGTAATCGAATGTAGCCTATCTGTGGAACAGTAGACAGCACACGCGGTGTTCATCTAATAAAGATCTTCATAGCTAGCAAACAATAGCCTTTGCTTTCAATTAACTGTAGATCCAAAGCCACGTCTTCAATGCTCTTTCTGTTACAACTCTAGTGAGAACCGCTTCAGACGACTAAGCGCGTGCGGCAGGGAACTGAACGAATCATTCAAACTGATTTGCGAACCAATTCACTGGTTTGCCAACTGGTTTGATCACGCCTTTGAACAGAATTGACTCAAAAGAATGAATCATTCGCGAATGGGCATCGCTCATTGCCAAGAGAAAAGTAGACGGCACATTTGTGTCACAACTCACACGGAGTCAGGCACGAGGAGACACGGAGTTAACAAAACGAGAGGCTTTAATAATCCAACATGGAAATACAGAGGAGACACAGGAACACAGGGATGACCTTTAAAGACCGACCAACACTAACTGAAAGGACTGGGGCTTTAAAGACAGGGTAACGAGGGAACTAAGGAGACACACCTGGAATCAAATCAAACAATCAACATGATGGAGAAACTGGGTCACCGGGAACACATGGGGAGCAAAACACAAAACAGTCCAGACACGTGACATATCGCCCCCCTCCCGGAAGGTGCGTCCTCGCACCGCAGAAATATCCAAAGGGGAGGGGCGGGTGGGATGCTTTGGAGGCGGCTCAGGAGGAGGACGGACACTCGGGAGGGGGCCGGCAAACAGAGACCAGGGAGGCGACGAAGGAGGGAGGAGCCAGGGAAGAGACAGCAGGGATCCGGAGCAGGAGGCGCACAGCAGGACCCAGGCCACAGCCATGGTGATGGCCCACAGTGGAGCCGACGGAGGGAGGAGCCATGGAGGAGAAATTGGCGCCGACTCCAAGGGGCTGACCAACGGTGGCGGAGCAGGTGGAGGAGGAGCCCGAGGCGGAGACGGAGCGCCGAAGGGCAAGGGCGACGGGGAGGATCCGGGGAACCAAGGCGGAGCAGATGGCGCCGGCGACCAAGGCGGAGATGGGGATCCAGATGGCCACGGTGGAGCCGGAGCGACACAGGACTGAGAAGGAGCCGAGGGGATGAAGGAGCCTGACGGAGCCAGAGGGACGAAGGGACGAGGCGCAGCCGGAGGAGTGGAGTCCCGAGGCGCAGGATGGTCGACGTCAGACCAAGGCGGAGCCGGAGGGACGAGGGAGCCTGTTGGAGCCAGTGGACAGATGGGCCACGGCGGAGAGGAGGGAGCTAGGAGCCATGGTGGAGCCGGCGGGTCAACGGGCCGAGGTGGAGTCCGGGCCTCGGAGGCTGGAGGCGGATTCGAGGGAAACTCTGACCACGGCAATGCTGGAGGATGGCAGTCCCGCCGAGCTCGCACCACATAGATGGTGGGCTGAGGGTGAGCAGAGGGGCTGCCAGATGACAGCAGTGGAGGAGGCAGGAGTGGGTGGGAAGGTGGGTATTTTCGAGGCGCAAGCACTGGAGTGCACTTTTGAACAGGCACTGGAGGGCGCTCTGGAGGAGCGGACACTGGAGGATCGGGAGCCCCCTTAGGGCTGGACAAGGGGACCACAGACGAAGGAGGGCTGGACGGGACCAGCGGAAACGACGGAGAGAGGAGAGGGGGCAGTTCGATCTCCAGATCAGTCTCCCAGTCTATTAGATCCTCTTCCATATCCAGCAGCCCCAGATGTATTATCAGCTCATCCTCAGCCGTGGTGCAGGGGGCGGAGCTCCGCTCTGCGCTCACACTGTCCGTGGCATTCTCCCACGTGGCAGGCTCTGTTGCTGGCTCTCGCACCTTGACTGACATCATCAGCGGCTCTGGCTCCGTGGGGATCCTCAGCACTGTCGCTCCGTGCGGCGATGGCTCGTCGGTTGCGGCGGGCTCCGGCTCTCCGTCAGCGGTGGGCTCGGGCATGCGCTCCGTGCAGCGGGGAGATGGTGGGCTGGGCACTGGGTCGGGAGTGGATCTGGCGAGATAATCCTCTTGGGAAACTGTGAGGGGCGATCCGTTTCTCGCCAGAGTCCACTCCACGAAGGTGGCGAAATCCGCTCAAGGACCATTTTCGGACGACAGCGCTCTGCACGCGGCGTTCAGGCTTGCGTAATAGAATGAGCAGAGCGCGTCGTCCGGATAGCTGGTGGTGTGAGCTAACATAAGGAACAGTCTTGTATGGTCCTCGAGCGATCGCTCCCCCTGCTCCAGCAGGAGGAGAAGGAATTCGGGGCGAAGGTAGGGATCCATGGGGACACACACAACGGAAACAAAAAACACTGGGTAAAAAACGATAAACAAAAACGGAGGGTAGACGCAGAGGTTACAGTTTTGGTCGGTCTTTCTGTCACAACTCACACGGAGTCAGGGAGTCAGGCACGAGGAGACACGGAGTTAACAAAATGAGAGGCTTTAATAATCCACCATGGAAATACAGAGGAGACACAGAAACACAGGGATGGCCTTTAAAGACCGACCAACACTAACTGAAAGGACTGGGGCTTTAAAGACAGGGTAACGAGGGAACTAAGGAGACACACCTGGAATCAAATCAAACAATCAACATGATGGAGAAACTGGGTCACCGGGAACACATGGGGAGCAAAACACAAAACAGTCCAGACACGTGACAGTTTGAAATAAATTTAAGCATTTTTAACTTGTATTGCATTAAGATAAATTAACGAGAGGAGCGTCGCCCACAGTAACGAAGTAAAAGTACCTTTTTTCACTAAAAATGTACTTGGGTAAAGAGTAAAAGTACCCATCTTTAAATTAACTCTAAAAGTATTAGTCACCCCCCAAAATTACTCAAGTAAATGTAACGAAGTAAATGTAACTTGTTACTACCCACCTCTGTGCACATTACAACACACACATCTTATACTTATTCAGAGAAATAATTATTCTCAGTGACAGCGACGTGTAGTGCAACATCTTACACAAACTCAGCTGTTGATGGACAAATGAATGCATGCGTGACAGTTCAATCTTCCTCCATCATTTTTGGACTTAATGTGTTCGTAACATTGCCAAATGTATTATGGTTGTGGTTTGGTAAGTGAATAATGCATTGGTAAAGCTTTAGTGACACTTTTCTAAATGTGTGTTTGGACTATGCAAATAAGTTCCACAGGAGGAAAAAAGGGTGGGCCACACCGTGTCCCTCCACTCTGATGGAAATAGCCAATCACAGCCTGGAAATGGAGAAGCAATTGCAATCTCCTCCTCATTTGAAAGAGATAAAGGTACATTCCCAAAAGACACTCCTGGTTCTGAGTCTGAGCCTTGTATGGGTGAGACGATAGCAGATCAACCTCAGAGTCTCTGGCCTGCAAGCGTGAGACACTAACAGATAAAAAAGTTCTCTGGTATGTCCAGAGACACACTAACAGAAACACCGAAGTTCTGAGTTTGGATTGGCGGTATGGTTCTGTTCTGGGCAAGAACTCCCTGCGCATCCATGCAGCCTAGCATAGATAAGAGCAGGGAGAGCAGCGATAACCCCCCAGGGTAAACAGAACAGAACCAACAATGTATTGCAGATTTGTTAAAGTTCAGTAATTTTACGTACACATTTTTTAAATTTGTGTGGTTCAAAGAGAATCAGAAGCTGGATCCTGACTGACAGAGGAGGAGTTGGGGATGGAGGAGGGTAATTAGCTATTGAGCAATGCGAAAACTGCTGATAATACTGACGACCTTATATGTCCTTGACCTTATATTATACGTGTTCCTGTGGCTCAGTGGTAGAGCATTGCGTTAGCAGCGCAAAAGGTTGTGGGTTCAATTCCCAGGGAACACACATAGTGATAAAACATGTATAGCCTGAATGCACTGTAAGTCGCTTTGGATAAAAGCGTCTGCTAAATGCATAAATGTAAATGTAAATGTTATATATGGATGCTTAGATAGGTGTCGTATTCCTATAGGTAGATGGGAAGTCAGCTGATGCGAGCTTGACTAACGTGACCTGCCAGAACTAACGCTACGCTTTCATATTTCATGTTTTTCATGTTTAGAGAATTTTTCACTCTATTTTTTTTAATACGGAAGATCTAACATTAGAGAGTAAATGCGCTCTGACTCATAACATTTGTGCACGTGGGAGAAAGGATACTCCAGATCACATAATTTAGTGGAGAATTAATAGAAATTATATTAAGAACATGTGAGAAATAAATAAGAACTTCCACTCTCTTCTCTCTGTGTTTGTTTACACTGGTTTTCAAAACAGCGCCACCACTCCTGCCTTTTTGTGCAACAGCAGCTGCTCCAGGCACGTGATCTTAGCTCAAATCTGATTGGACGGCCCGTTTCTTTGCGGAGCGACGGGGGGGAAAAATTGACACACAGGATGAAAAAAAAAATCCTCGCTTTTTCGTGCCGCGAATGATCGTGCCTGGTGCGAATAGCTCCATAGGGATCTATTGTTTCGATTCAAAAACGTCATCGTGCCAAAGTTTTGCGTTCAGTGTGAAAAGCCCTTAAGAGTGTTTATTTTGTCCAGAAACAGTAAATTATGTCTTAATGAGACTGCGGTCGAACTTATAAGATGTTGAAAATACGTCCACAATGACCACATCTGAACTAAATTTGAACCTTGAAGAGACGTCCTGTGGACTTCAATATTGGATGCTTATACAAGACATTGTCCCCAGGGGCCTGAATCCGGGCCTGCATGTAACGGGTTTTATTATTCAAATTTGTGTATTTTTCTTTTTGTGTGTGTGTGTGTGTTTTATAGCAGTTTATTTTAATGTTTCAAAGTTCATTTTAAATACAATTTGTTAAATGTAAGAATTTGATAATGGGCACTTTTAGAAAAAATGGCTTTTTAAAGGTAAAAAATGCCCATAAAATGTAAAAATCAGTTTAACCTTATTGGAAAATATTAATTTCTATCAGTGTGAACTGACCACCACACAGAATATGAATAATATCAAAAACTTTAGGAGTCAGCTGTCCACGACAGTCCTTAAGGTACCAGCACAACAGCAAAATATCGTCTAATTATTATTATCGATAAAATCCCAGAAAATATCGAGATATTATTTTTTGTCAATATCGCACGCCCCTAATCTACACACATTCACAACCTCCTTCACTCACACACTCTTTCCATTCTTCTGGTGTTTTCCTTGTGACTCTCTGAGGATTTTAGTGCTCAGTATTCAGTAAACGTTACACCTGTAGGTCTGGATGGAGCTGCTTTCACTAATAATCAAGTTTCCATCCAGATTTTGCGCTGTTTTGTTATCAACAAAGAGAATATGTGTTAAAAAAAACTTTGCGAAATTTGCTGTCTACAGCCTGTTTCCATCCAACTGGCCTTTTAACGATAAAATGGTGTGCGTGATGATGTCATCCCTAAAAAAACGAATTGTCGCATAAGTTTTGGTGTGTCACAAAAAAAAATTGCCCTGAGCTGTTTCCATACATGATTTCTCCTATTGCGTAAATTATAGGCTAGTAACCTGTTCTTCATCCATTTGAAACAAAACAGCCTATTATTAAACTGTATAGGCCTACATAAAATAATTTTTATTAAGTGTAATTTTTTTTTTTGTACTTTGTTATAGACTACAGGGCTCGCAAAATTTCAAGATCCCGGGTAGCCCTTCGGGCAGGTACTCTTCAGATTTTGGTAGCCCGAAAATTAGTTTAACTAGCCCAAATAAAAAAAAAAAACCTAAATGTCAATCCAAAACATTTTCAATACACAAATATCAAGGAAAGAGTTTTATTTTACTTATACTTTACTTTTATTTTAATTTTAATTTTTACAATGTTCCCTAAAAAAAATGTTTTCTTGCTGAGCAAAACTTTTCTCTATTGAGTGGACATTTTGCGAAAAAAACATTCTTTATACCAGACCTGTACAGCGCACACACAAAAAAGTGTGAAACCTTTAACTTTAATGTGCTATTTATATTTGATTTGACCCTTGATGTAACTAAATGAAGTACATTTTAGGTTACCTGAGAAAACATTTTTACAGTATAAAGTTAAACACACTGCCGTTCAAAAGTTTGGGATCAGTTCGGTTTTTTTAAAGAAGTGTCTTATGCTCATCAAGGCTGTAGACTATCTATTTGATTTAAAAAAAAACTGAATATTATTCCACAAAATAATATTGTGAAATATTATTGCAATTTAAAATATTTTTTTTCTATTTTAATATATTTTGAAATGTAATTTATTCCTGTGAAGCAAAGATGAATTTTCAGCATCATTACTCCAGTCTTCAGTGTCACATGATCCTTCAGAAATCATTATAATATGCTGATTTATAATCAATGCTGGAAACAGTTGTACTGCTTAATATTTTTTGGGACCTGTGATATAAAAAAATAATAAAAAAAAAGTTAAAAAGAACAAAAAATGTTTATTCAAAATAGAGATTTTGTTACAATATACACTATTCAAAAGTTTGGGGTCAGAATTTTTTTCTTTCTTTTTAAAGATACTTTATTCAGCAAGGATGTTACATGGATAAAATTGATAGTAAAGACTTATATTGTTAGAAAAGATTTCTATTTTGAATAAATGCTGTTCTTTTTAACTTTTTATTAATCAAAGAAAAATGTAACACAGGTTCCAAAAAATATTAAGCAGCACAACAGTTTCACTGTGGTAAAACAGCATATTAGATCAGCAACACTGATAATTATTCAGCATTTCAGAATGATTTCTGAAGGATCATGTGACACTGAAGACTGTAATGATGCTGAAAATCCAGCTTTGCTTCACAGGAATAAATTATATTTTAAAGTATAGGTATTCAAATAGGAAACCGATATTAGAAATTGCAATAAAATTTCACAATATCACTGTGTTTTTTTTTAAATAAATACAGCCTTGATGAGCAAGAGACACCATTAAAAAACAAGGTCAATAATTGATTAGGTTTATAATATAGGCCTAACATAATATAAAATCAAAACAAACTATTTAAATTGATAGAATAGAATAGAGTAGAATAGAAAACAATCTGAAGCTGTCTAAACATCCCTATGAAGTAGTTTGCACAATACAACTGTGTGACTGTAAATGTCTCTGAGTTTTGTTACCGTTCTGTGCTCATCCTTCGCTGTTTCCAGCACTTAATCAAGCCACTCTTCTTTAATACATGAGGACGTTTATTTCACATGTCATGTCATTTGCGTTGGTTCTCATGTTGAGCGCACCGCAACCATTGAAGTATTCGGTTTCTACAGCGACTCATTTGGCGCACATCATTCTCTTTCTATGAAACCTGTAAACCACATTCACCGGTTCTAACTCTACAGCGGCAGCAGGTCTATAGCGGTTTACCCGAGCATTGCGATTCTTTCGCTTTTACTGGCATTCAATCAAATGGCTTTCCCAACAAATTTTTGCGTGCGAGCGGCACATTATTTCTTCTGCGCGGCCTCGGGTGTAGAACTGCGGCCGCGCGCACGCAGCTTAGAGGGAACATTGCGTGGGAGCCCTGTATTTAAGGTAGCCCGTCGGGCAGGGCGGTGATACATTTTGGTAGCCCGACTGGAAAACACAATAGCCCCGGGATGTCGGGCTAGCGATTTTGCGAGCCCTGACTAGATAGATAGGCCACTGTTGATAATCAAGCAATGATCATAAACAGGTGAAGTTGTATTATTATTATTTTTCTGATTAACGTTTATAGGAAATAGGAATATTCATTTCGGTTATTTTATTTCTCCTAACCGACGGTCTTTAAGCCTTATTAACCGTTAACCGATAAGATTATGTTAAATTACAATTAAATTAAATTTAAATTGATAGGTGGCTTTGACCCGTTAAAAAGGCCTAAATTTGTTTTCCAGGGATTCATTTTATACATGCAAAAAGCATCATAAACTCCTACATGAACGTGAGGATTCACATGCCACGCACCTGCAGTGCTTCTGCGAACTGAGGAAAACACAAGCTATTATATATAAAAGAAACAGGCCCATATGCAAAATATATTTTTCTAAATAATTAATGAATTAACAAAACGAAAGAAAAAAAACTGCAACAATTAGCAGCCTATATGCAGAATTTCGGTTCATTTTTGCGATGCGCTCTTGAAAAAGCGGCATCCTGTTTGTTTCCTTTATTTCACAAAAGTACGTTTTGTTTTTTTTATTGTGAATGAACACAAATAAAATAAATATTTTGAATAGTTTTGAATAATGTCTTACTCTTATATGACCACAAATGAAGGAGGCTAGTGTAAGTTGTTTCCACTTTTACAAGAAAAAAAAACAAAAAAAATAAGCGATCGTGCCGGCGCCTCACACGCGCAGTTAAGCATGGCCTACTGACTCGACAACGCAGCCTGTTCATTGTCATAATAAAATACAGTCAGACAAAAATATTGAAGAAACATGAAAAAAATATTTTATTTCCCCTCACTCCACAACAAGTCCTTTAAATGTAACGGTAGAAAGAACTCAGAACAAAACAAGAATAAAAATATAAGAAGCTGCCAAAACGAATTAATTTAAACTTTTGTAGGCTACTTCACGTTCCAATATGTAAAACAAAATGTGCTTGGCATAATATCACGGGGGTATGGTGGTCAAGCTGAAAGGCATGGACTACAGGCTATTTAAACTGAACAGTGCACTGTAAAAAAAAAATTAATGTAAACGTAGGCTAGCCTAACATCAAATTAAGATAAGTATATTTGTGAGGTAACTCGTCTTTTTCTTACCATGTATAAAATAATTTTAGATGCAATTGAATAATATGAATATGATTTAATTCACTTTTGAACTACAGGGAATGGTGCTTTAACGTGAGCAACACCATGAACACGGACGCTGCCTATAGGCAAATTCTGTCATGTGACACCACATTTATTTGCGTTAAAGCCCCTTTTCTCGACAAAAAGTGTTTCCAAACAAATTTTTGCGACATTTGAAGTATCGATAAGGAATTTATGCGCTAAAGTTAAACGGAAAAAGATTTTGTCGACACATGAGAAATTTTATCGATAATTGGCATTTCCATCAGCTATATCGTAAATATTTTAAAGCGCTAAATATTTTTTCGCCCAAAAATCCTTGGATGGAAACCTGGTTAGTGACGGTAATAGTCAAATTTGACTGATCACTGGAGACTCACTGATATAAAATCATTTCTGTACAGATATTGACATTGAATCACATCGTCCACAAAGCTGCTATGAAATAATGTGTATCACACTACAGCACTATAAATAAAAACAATCACTTTATAGGAGCATTGCTTTTCTCGTCATATTTTTCCAAAAACTGTTTAGATCAGTATATCCTTCTTCAGCTTTTGACATAACTGTGATGATTTGATTGCTCTGCTTTCTTTGTCATTTTCACACTGAACACATGATAGACCTACTACTGCTTCTGACTTGGACTCTTTATTAGTGTCTTTGGTCACACTTTATATTAGGTGGCCTTAACTACTATGTACTTACATCAACATATAAGTACAATGTAATTGTTGTGTTCATATTGTATTGCAAAACACTTGCTGCTATTGAGGTGGGATACGGGTAAGGTTAAGGACAGGTTTGGTGGTGTGGGTTGGTTTAAGGGTGGGTTTAGGTGTAAGGGATGTGTCAACAGCGTAATTATAAATGTAATTACAGAAATTAATTACAGATGTAATTACATAAAAGTATTATTAACTAAATAAGTACAACGTAAGAACATGTATGTACACAATAAGTGCATTGTACCAAATGATTAATTTAAATTTAAGTACATAGTAGTTAAGGCCACCTAATATAAAGTGGGACCGTGTCTTTTTTAGGATTTCAAGTAGTTAAAGTGTCTGCAAATGAAGAATCACACATTTATACTCTTCTGTGAACAAATCTGTAAAGTGAAGGAAGACTCTCATCATGTTCAAAACACAGTCACTGTCGCCACCTTCTGGTGTAATTATGTAACTGACAGAAAGAGGATCCGGATCAGCGGCTCTGACCGACAGCTGGCAATTCACTTTCCAAACACTGAATCAACTGTAAAATCAGAATATTTCATTTCAGAGAACCCAACACTTGTGAAGAGATGACGGCTCTGAATCAACACACAACTGCCACATTTTCTATATATTTCTGTAGCTAAATGTTAGCTTATGATTTGTACTAGAACAGTATGCACCGATCAGGCACTGATTATCTCTTCATCATGGCACCTGTTAGTGGGTGGAATATATTAGGCAGCAAGTGAACATTTTGTCCTCAAATTTGATGTGTTACAAGCAGGAAAAAAATGGCCAAGCATAAGGATTTGAGCAAGTTTGACAAGGGCCAAATTGTGATAGTGTAGTGGACAGCACATAGAGGATAGCGTAGTGGACAGCACATTCCAGGGCCCAGTTTATGGCGGGCCCCTCTCTGACCATTATAGTGAACAAAGGTTTGCTACATTTTGATTGGATCTTGGTCGACTAACATAAGCAAACTGTCCAACGCCATCAGATAAAGATGCCAGGACAATGGCCAGACACCTCTGAGAGGGTAAGACGACGACTTTTGGTACAAAGCCCATGAAGGACAGGACTTCTCATTGGTCAAAATGCAGTTTCTGCCCTTCACCCACCAACAAACTGATTCCTAAGGTTTTGGCCGGTGACCGCCATAAAAATTCCTTAGGATCTCTGGATGCAGCAGCAGTGGGTGAAACAAAGAGAGATCACAGAGATCCATCCAAATCCATTCTATGTTCTCAAAGCTTAAACTGATGCACACTACAACACACACATCTTATACTTATTCAGAGAAATAAGTATTCTCAGTGACAGTGATGTGTAGTGCAACATCTTACACAAACTCAGATGTTGATGGACAAATGAGTGCATGCATGACATTTCAATCTTCTTCCATCATGTTTGGACTTAATGTGTTCGTAACATTGCCAAACGTATTGTGGTTGTGGTTTGGTAAGTGAATAATGCATTGGTAAAGCTTTAGTGACACTTTTCTAAATGTGTGTTTGGACTATGCAAATAAGTTCCACAGGAGGAAAAAAGGGTGGGCCACACCGTGACCCCCCACTCTGATGGAAATAGCCAATCACAGCCTGGAAATGGAGAAGCGCCAGATTGCAATCTCCTCCTCATTGGAAAGAGATAAAGGTACCTTCCCAAAAGACACTCCTTGTTCTGAGTCTGAGCCCTGTATGGGTGAGACGATAGCAGATCAACCTCCGAGTCTCTGGCCTGCAAGCGTGAGACACTAACAGATAAACAACTTCTGAGTCTCCGGTACGTCCAGAGAGACACTAACAGAAACACAGAAGTTCTGAGTCTCTGGCGTGTCCAGTGAGACAATAGCAGATCAACCTACGTTCTGAGTCTGAGTCCTATCAAGGAAAGGACTACAACAGATGACCAACTTTCTGGCAATAACAGATACCAAGTCCTGAGTCTCCAGCTTCGAGGCAGCCACAGATACGACCACGTGGACCTGTGAGGAAGAGATAATCTACGTTCAGACTTCATTCAGAGTCTTCGTCCAGCGAGAAAACAACAGATGCAGCACGTCCTGAGTCTCCATCCTAAAGAGACAAGGCGGATCGACCAAATTCTGGGTCTCTAGCACAGAAGGGCAGAAGACACACAGACATCTGCAACAAGGTTAAGCTCCGACGAGCAAACCTTCACTCCAAGGTACTTTTGCTTGCGTGTTCCAGGCTAAGGACCTTCTGCACCTGCTCCCGGGACACATCTGCGTGTTCCAGATTTTAAGATGAGTTCTGAAGCATTTGGCTGAATATGAGTAGATAATATTGCCCGAAACACTTCTTTAAACACATTTATTGATGATGTGACTACTGACAAAAGCAGCAGGATGAATTCTGAAGTGTTTCGGGCAATATTATCTGCTCATATTCAGCCAAATGCTTCAGAACTCATTGGACGGCACTTCACAGTGCAGATGGACAATGACCCAAAGCATACTGCAAAAGCAACCAAAGAGTTTTTGAAGGGAAAGAAGTGGACTGTTATGCAATGGCCAAGTCAATCACCTGACCTGAATCCGATTGTGCATGCATTTCACTTGCTGAAGACAAAACTGAAGGGAAAATGCCCCAAGAACAAGCAGGAACTGAAGACGGTTGCAGTAGAGGCCTGGCAGAGCATCACCAGGGATGAAACCCAGCGTCTGGTGATGTCTATGCGTTCCAGACTTCAGGCTGTAATTGACTGCAAAGGATTTGCAACCAAGTATTAAAAAGTGAAAGTTTGATTTATGATTATTATTCTGTCCCATTACTTTTGGTCCCTTAACAAGTGGGAGGCACATATGCAAACTGTTGTAATTCCTACACCGTTCACCTGATTTGGATGTAAATACCCTCAAATTAAAGCTGACAGTCTGCAGTTAAAGCACATCTTGTTCGTTTCATTTGAAATCCATAGTGGTGGTGTATAGAGCCAAAAATGTTATAATTGTGTCGATGTCCCAATATTTATGGACCTGACTGTATATGAGTGTGGCTGTTGTAGGAAACTTTTTCCTCGTCGAAGCAGAGACCAGGAGACTTTGGGATATCTTTCATACAGAAGTTACTCTTTATTGAGAACTCGCTGTGCGTCACTGCAGTCATCCAAGTCTAACTATTGCTCAGCACAGTAGAGTTTATACCTTTCAAGGGGGAGGGATACATAGAGGTGGAGACAATCTAAACAAAGCATGCAAATGCAGTACAGGAATCAGCCCATTACAGAATTTCCCCAGCCCTGACCTCATCAGCATAACAGTGTCATTCAAATGCATAGGTGCTAATCCAATCAGCCTGACATTATTCACATTATCATAGAGACTAAGGCACCTTTAACTTAGGACCCTGCACAATGGTCAGGAAATGCATAAAGACAAAAGGTTAATGTCTCAGACACCTGGGCTACCTGAATTGATCTTCTTAGAATGTCATCATATTTACCTCAAAATGTAAAACACAATGTTTAAGTTTATATACTATTACATTGGAACCTAGATTTATCATTTTATAAATTTGTAAGAGCGCACTTGGAATGTTTTCTAAGGATTTGGTGAGGACGCTCATCAGACCTGAAAGTGCTGGATCTGAAGATGATCTACTTACTGTGATTGTTTTTTGTATGACTGCGTAGAGCAGATGAATTATTGAAACACTTCCCACATGCAGTGCAGTGATACGGTTTCTCTCCAGTGTGAATCCTCTCATGTGTTTTCAGGTTTCCTAACCGACTGAATCTCTTGTCACAGTGTGAACACTTGTAAGGTTTCTCTCCAGTGTGGATCATCTCGTGCAGTTTTAAAACACTTTGCTGAAGTAAAAGTCTTCTCACACTCAAAGCACATGTACTCTCTCACAGCAGTATGTATTTTCTGATGTTCTTTTAAATATTGTAGACATGAAAAACTCTTTCCACACAAATAACATGAATGTGGTTTCTCCTTTGTATGAACTCCCAGGTGTATCTTCAGTTCTGAAGCTCTCAAAAATGTTTTCCTGCATTGATCACATGTGTACAGTTTCTCTCTAGTGTGGATGTTCATGTGTCTCTTAAGATGTGCCGGTTGTGAGAAACTCTTCCCGCACTGATCACAAGAGAACGGTTTCTCTCCAGTATGAACTCTTATATGCCCTATAAGGTGTCCTTTTTGTGCAAAACTCGTCCCGCACTGATCACATGTGTGCGGTTTCTCTCCAGTGTGAATCATCTCATGTGTTTTCAGGTCTCCTGACCGACTGAATCTCTTGTCACAGTGTGAACACTTGTAAGGTTTCTCTCCAGTGTGAATCCTCTCATGTGTTTTCAGGTCTCCTGACCGACTGAATCTATTGTCACAGTGTGAACACTTGTAAGATTTCTCTCCAGTGTTGATCTTCTCATGTGTTTTCAGATTTGATGACACACTGAATCTCTTGTCACAGTGTGAACACTTATAAGGTTTCTCTCCAGTGTGAATCCTCTCATGTGTTTTCAGGTCTCCTGACCGACTGAATCTATTGTCACAGTGTGAACACTTATAAGGTTTCTCTCCAGTGTGAATCCTCTCATGCTGTTTTAAACGGGTCGCTGTAGTAAAAGTCTTCTCACACTCAAAGCACATGTACTCTCTCACACCAGTGTGTATTTTCTGATGTACTTTCAAATATTGTAGTAATGAAAAACTCTTTCCACACAAATGACATGAATATGGTTTCTCCTTTGTATGAACTCTCAGGTGTTTCTTCAGGTTTGAAGCCCACAAAAATGTTTTGCTGCATTGATCACACGTGTACAGTTTCTCTCTAGTGTGGATGTTCATGTGTATCTTAAAGTTTGATGATTGTGTGAAACTCTTCCCGCACTGATCACAAGTGAATGGTTTCTCTCCAGTATGAACTCTCATATGAACATCAAGATAATATTTGTATGTGAAACTCTTTCCACACTGAGTGCAGGTGAAAGATTTATTGGCTCTTCCTTTCTTTAAATCTTTCTGTTTGGTTTGAAAGCAACTCAAGGGTTTTTCTCCAGCTTTGACATGATTTTTCTCCTCAACTTCACTCAATTCTTCTTTCTCTTTGTTTTCTTCAGTCAACTCTAAAATAAAAGCAAAGGTGGTTAATTTTAAATAACTCGTAAAAAGCAGAGAAATGAGGACATTAAAATGAATCTTGATATAACATTGTAAAGTAGATAATTGTTATACAAAATTTTGGTCATTGATCAAACTACACTTTTACTTTTTTATGTACAATTTACTTTTATGAACAGCATTAATGTGCAAAATCTCATTTTTACTTAGAAAATTAATATATTCTGCTCTTATTAAATGTACCATCAATAGCAGAAAAAAATCTGGTGTTTCAGCGATGACTAATCTGAACACCTCTGATTGGCCACTGCATACATAAGCTCAACAGAGTCGTGTGTGATTGGTTATAATGTACAATGCTGTAAAAATGATGTAAAAGATGTGACAAGATGACGCCGCACATGGCAGCTTCGGTTTGTTGTTCTTTGGTACTTTTCCTGTTTTTGTTTGTTTGTCCTGTGCTAAGCAACGTTCTTCCGATCAGCTTCACTAGAAACGAACTCATGGACATAAGAAATAGCACACCAGATAACTTTTTGCCGACATTTGAACATTCAGACGTTTTACTGGACATTTTAGTCGGAGGAGCTGCGTTCCTATACAAGCTCTCCGGGCGATGCAAGCGAGGGAAGCGCGCTGGTGCGCTCGTGAAATTCAGACAGCGCGGTTTTAAGACTCCGCTGCCAAGTATTAATCTGGCGAATCTCTGCTCCCTTGCAAATAAATCAGATGAACTACAACTCCTCACAAACAAGGACTTTAACTCTGCTATGCTTTGCTTCACGGAAACCTGGCTGAACGGAGCCATCCCGGACTGCGCGCTTCATCTAACGGGCTTCCAGCTGTTCAGAGCGGACCGCGTCACAGAGTCATCGGGGAAAAGGCGGTGGATTATGTTTTTATATCAATGAAGGCTGGTGTACAGACGTGACAGTTTTAAAGAAGATGTGCTGCTCAAACTTGGAAGCTCTCTTTATTAACTGCAAGCCTTTTTATTCGCCGCGGGAGTTTTCCTCATTTATTCTGGTGAGTGCGTACATTCCTCCTGACGCGCTTGTGAGCGTGGCGCTAGAACTGTTGGCCGACCAAATCACACACACAGAGCAGCGTTACCCGGACTCTTTCATTATCATTCTCTGTGATTTTTATAAAGCTAATCTCACCCGCGAACTGCCTAAATATAGACAGCACATCACATGCCCCACCAGAGACAGCAATATACTGGACCATTGCTACACTGTTTTAAAGGATGCATACCACTCTGTCCCCCGTGCAGCGCTGGGACTCTCTGATCACTGTTTGGTTCATCTTCTACCAGCCTACAGACAGCAGAAACTTAAATCTGCCAAGCCTGTCGTAAAAACTGTAAAGAAATGGACTGTTGAAGCAGAGCAGGATTTACAGGTCTGCTTCGAACTTACTGATTGGAGTGTTTTTGAGGCTGCAGCTACTGATTTGGATGAACTCACTGACACCGTGACATCCTACATCAGTTTCTGTGAGGACATGTGTGTACCCACCAGGACTTATTTATCATTTAACAACGACAAACCTTGGTTCAGTAAAAAACTCAAACAGCTTCGCCAGGCCAAAGAGGACGCCTACAGGAGTGGGGACAAATCCTTGTACAAACAGGCCAAATACACACTGAATAGGGAAATAAGAGTGGCAAAGAAAAACTACTCTGGAAAGCTAAAAAAACAGCTTTCAAGCAACGACCCTACATCAGTGTGGAAAGGCCTGAAAGCCATCACCAGCTACAAGACCACATCCCCCAGCACTGAGGCCAATCAACAACTGGCTGAAGGCCTGAACATGTTTAACTGCAGGTTTGAAAAGCAAAACCCTGGTCTGACACCCCACACCGACTCTGACCATCTCACAGCACAGTGGGACATTCACATCGACTCCAACTGTCTGGTTTTGGTCAGCCAGGAAATCAGATATAAGAAGACTGCAGCGGACTGTTAGGACAGCAGAAAGGATCATTGGTGTGCACCTGCCCAGCCTTCAGGACTTGTACTTCTCCAGAGTGAAGAAACGGGCAGCTAACATCATCACAGACCCCTCTCACCCCGGACACAACCTGTTTGCACTTCTCCCTTCGGGCAGACGCTAGGGCTGGACGATTAATCGCATCCTATTGTCATGCGCATCTTGTCAGTAAAGCCGGTTATTTGATTAGCGGTAAATCTCCATCACCTGCTTTCAGATGGAGTGGCATTTAATACACGGAATCGTAGTTCGCTGACAAGCCACGCAAAATCGCGTTCATAATCGCATTCGATTCGATTCGAACGCGATTTTGCGTGGCTTGTCAGCGAACTACGGTGCGACCTGAGCGACCTCATTGCTACATTAAACTCTGTAAAATGTTATTTTGGTCGCAGTGCCATGCACTTAGTGCCTCATCTGCGGTCGTTCGAGACGCACATTAATACTGAATTAGAAGCGCGTTAATTGCATGACTTCATTGGCACCGGTGCAACTATAGGTTAAAGAGATTCAAATACGGGTAACTTACACAAGTTAACAGGTTAAAGTAAGTTATCAGTTTTGGTGTTAATATTTATTCATCATACTGTTGAACTTGACAATATTTTCTCTCGTTATTTCATAGGGAGCTTCAAAGAAGACAGAGAAAGCCAGAGTCTCAGGTCAGCTGTGAAAATGCATGTGCCCTGTGTTTATCAGTATCCTTATGTTCATTGGGTAAAAAGAAAAACTAAATAAAGTAAAAATTAATTTGGCTGACTCCCCAAGGTTTCTATAGATATCGTGATATATCGATATCGTGAATTATTTTGGCCACAATAACCGTGATATGAAAAATCTAATATCATGACAGCCCTATACTGAACTGACCGGACACTTCAGTGATTAAGAAACACTCCTGATGTGTGATTCAGTTGCAAATTAAAGAAAAAGCATAACTATTCTTAAATCATAAACAAAGTGCAAAATATTGACAAAATTGTATTTCTTCATTATTTTATATTTTATAATAGTGAATTTAAAATTTAAAAATATGAAGCAAAAAGTAAAAGTGAATTACTAATAAGCCAACAAGTGCTCCTCTGCTGCCATCTACTGGTTATAGTGGTTATTTGATGTATTTTTTTTATTTTAAATAATTGTTTGTTTTCCACAAAATGTATTTCGTTATTCCATTAAAAATAACATTTAAATTGGATAATTTTTAGAGCTTTAAAGTGATGTAAATAGCTGTGTTGTCAATGAGGTAATAACATTTGGCTATTTCTGCCACAACTCCATGTTATCCTGTAGTTAGCATCACATACTGTATCAGTGCCGTTTGATCTGTTTATAGACAGTTTCATTGTGCGCTCGCGCCTGGCCCGATGTTAACTTCCGGTCTGGTTAGTAGCACCGGCGACAAACGCAGTTAAAGTTTAAGTGAGAGTAATGAAGTTGGGCTCAGGTTGCTGTGCTGTGGGATGTGTTTCCCATACATTTATTTATTTGTGGCGACCCGCCACGATATCAAAACTGACCGATTTTTCAAAAGGCTTTGTTGAATCATCATGAGCACATAATGCACGTTTAAAAATCAAAACGAGGCACGGGTGTTTTTATATCACTTTATCTCTGAAGGAACACTGTCTTTAGAAAATGTTCGATGTCATTTTCATTTCATCTTGCATGTTATATGCCTGATAAAGCAGTGTTTGTAAGCTTAGCGCTGCTTTGTCTACAGCCGTTACCGGGAAAACCTCTAGACCTCCCGCTTTAAAGCGCCTCCTGCTGGCAGAGAATAAATTTGCATTTTTAATAAGTCCGTCAAAGTAGTTATCGCTGCATGTCAGTCCGTCTAAATTACGCAGCAAGCATATTTAGCTTGTTATCAAAAAATAATCTACTCTAGAGGGACTTAACTGTTGTTATTGATTCTATTTGGATGTCTACCGGAAATTAAGTTAGGGCCACAAAAGCGTGCATGCGCAGTAACGTTTGTTTATGTTGTTGCTGTTGAAACCATCTATAACAGAGAACTCTGTGCAGAATCTGAACGCTTCTCTCTGGATCTCGCAGCAGTAAGTGTCATGAGATCAGCATTGGTTCTGTTCTGATCTCTGATATGTTTGTGCTGCGCTCAATTATCGGTCCGAGCTGATAAGCTGCTCAAACTAGTAGCACTGTTTTGTTACACTTTTGTTACGTTTGCTGTTTGAAGTTTCTCATATACAGTGGAAATGACAGCGCTATATTATTGCAGAGCTATGAAGATTTTTCCTGTTACAGCAAATCTAAATCAGCTTGAAGCGTTATAACCATCAGCACTATTAATAAAGAGAGAAGAATAAACACCAACCTGTTTGTTGTTCAGTATCTTCAGTGTGTTTGATTCTGCAGGGTTCTGGATCTCTCATCTTCTCTCTGTCTTCTTTAATAAACTCAGTCTTTGCAGATTTCAGCTCTTCCTGATGATTTGATGCTCGTCTTCACTTGTGAACTGATGGAAATATTCCAGCATTTATTGGTGAATTACTGTGGGCGGAGCTTCACTGATGACGATGTGTTTTCTGGGGGAGGAGCTTAATTGAAGGTGAACTGCAGCATGTGAGGAGCTGATCTACCAAAATAAATAAAAAAATATCACTTACTGCAGATTGTTTTCACAGCCTATATATATATATATATATATATATATAAATAAATGTGTGTGTATATATATATATATATATATACATATAATGGTAAGAAATAGCCTACAGATTTGTAACAAATACCCTCAGTATTGACACCAGATCTACTGTAAATAGCTCCTTTCATTGAAGACATCAGCATAATAAATGAGGTGAAAACAGGAACTATTGACATGAAATAAAGGGTCTTTTCAGCAGCTGTTAATATTGATGAGCCTCAGACGATCAACACTCATTCAACAAGACATTCAGGATCACCAGCAGATCATCTCACTTTATTCTGAGTGTTTGCTGATAGAAACACATTATTTTAGTCAGGATAAATGATAAAAGCCTATAAGTGTTCAAATGAAAGACAATACTGTTATTATCACAATGTGGCATGGATAAAACATCAATAATAGGCTACAAAAACACTAATAACACTCAGGTAGCCTATATACCTATCCAACAACACCATAGCCCAACGTCCAAACACGTCCATATGAATCTTAATATAGTTAGATTTTTTCATAACTACATTAATTGCAGTAAAGTACTTAGATCATTAACATATTTACAGTTTTTCATGTACAGAAACTGACAACGATCATAAAACTTAAAAAAAATAAAGAAAAAAAAAAAAACATTTACATTTAGCAGACGCTTTTATCCAAAGCGACTTACAGTGCATTCAGACTATACATGTTTTATCACTATGTGTGTTCCCTGGGAATCGAACCCACAACCTTTTGCGCTGCTAACGCAATGCTCTGAGCCACAGGAACACACAGGAACACATTTAACGTTTTCTTGTGTCAGAATTCATCAATATTTATCTATATTCACATTTATGAATAGATTTAAAATGTCCCACGTTCATAGGCTACTCATTACAGGGACAAAGTGTTTAGAAGTTATATATATTTCAATTTTAACAAGTAGGCTAAGAGTAATCTTCCCGAGATTTGGTGCTACGCCCCTGTTTGTGCAAATAATGTAGCTACAATAAAGAAAGGTAAACTAAAAATAGGATTAAAAACTAATAAATGTAAAATCTCAGGTGAATGAAAATCTGCGGAGCGTCCAGCGTTTGGCGCCAGATCTTTATTCAAACACAAACCCCGCCAAAAATAACCACCAACAACAACAACAGAGTCTTCTGAGGAGAGTTCAGCAGTTCACATTTACACTGCTATCAAACACACTTATACAGTTTGTTTAAGCGACGGCTTAACGTACCTAAACAATGATCAGGGAAACCCATTTTTTTGTCAAACCTTACTTGTAATAAACTCTAACTACTGTCAAAAGAACGATCCTTATTCCACAGATAAAATGAATAATATCAAGTTAAGCGTTTTCTCCCGCATAGAAATCCGTTATATAGCAGTCTGTTATATAGAAATCCGTTATATAGCAGTCTGTTATATAGCAGTCTGTTATATAGAAATCCGTTATATAGCAGTCTGTTATATAGAAATCCGTTATATTGAAGTCCGTTATATAGCAGTCCGTTATATAGTAGTTCGTTTTAGGAAACAGCTTCGTGGAGTTCAGTAAAGTTGGCAAGATATTCACAGATTCGACTTTTCCGGATCAATAACTCACGAGCAGAAGATGTTTACTACACAAATGACGCCTCTTTTCTTTCGTAGTGATGTTGAAAACGAGATACAAGCGTGTTTTCCTCAAAACAAGCTTTCCTCCGCTCTGTACAAAATACATTGATCTCAATGCGCTGGCTCTGAGAGACAAGTCTGAAGGGACCGTCTACAAAGTGCGAAACTTCTTCTTCTTCTTCTTGGTTTTTAACGGCGGCTGGCAACCAACGTAAATAGGTGCATTACCGCCACCTTCTGCTCCGGAGTGTGGAACAGAGTTTTATATTCTATTAATCAATCCCGTCTCTCTAATAAAATCATAGAAGGCTTTATTATTTACTTCACTTGACCATTTTATTAAAACCTTAAAATTTAGATCCTGAATTCCATTTTTCATTAATTCTTCTATCATTTTTCCTCTTTCTTTTTCATACTTCCTACATTCAATAAATACATGAGGTATTGTTTCTTCAACATTACAGTATTCACATAAGCCATTTGGATGTTTCCTTATTATTTTAAGTGTGCTATTTAAATTTGAGTGCCCTAATAATATTCTGTTAAAGATGACCTCTTTCCTTGACTTTCCTCTACACTTTATATTTTGATTTACTTTATTTATTAAACTATAAAGGAATCTACCCTTTCCCCATTGTTCCACTTAACTTGCCATTCTTTATTCCAGATTAAAACCTTAATCTCTGATTTGCTTAATGCAATTTGTATCTCTATTGTTTCTCTCTGTAATGCTTGCTTTGCTAATTTATCCACTTCTTCACTTCCCTTTATTCCTATATGTGCTGGGACCCATATAAAACTGACTGATGTATCATTTAGAACTATTCTTGAATGTATTTGTAGGATACTAAAGAGAATATATTGGTGACTTGATTTAAAAGATCTCAAACTCTTTAAGACTGCAACTGAGTCAGAACAAATTAAAACATTCTCAGGTTTGTGTTCATCTACCCACTGCAATGCCAAGAGCATTCCTCTAACAGATGCAAATCTACTTGAGGCGTTACATACACCCATGGTTTATATTCCTGAATAACAACTGTTGGTCTCATCTTGATGTTATTTACTTGTATTTCTTCTGCATATATTTTACTACTCCACCCAAAGCTTGTTCTACACCTTTCATTCTGTTCCCAACAATTCTGTAACACCATTTTTGTAGGATGATCGAAACTTCTTCTTCTTCTTCTTCTTTTTAATTTTATTGGCAGATGGCAAACCAACTTAAAGGTGCATTTACCGCCACCTACTGGACTGGAGTATGGGCAGTAGCTTGATAGAAAAGGAGAGGAAAAAAAAACCTATACTATCTATATATTTATATTAAATCATTTCACTTATCTCAGTACTTTTTAAATAATTCATTAGGAGATTTTGCGTTTTGGACATTGTTTTTCCTAACAGATTTCCCACTGTCATATTTTTGTTCTCCAACTTGTGTTTCTAACTCCCTTCTCTCTTCTTCATATCTCCATTGTTCCCCTTCCCTTACGAAATCCAGATTAATGTGGTGATATAAGACCATTTTTCTCAATATAATAATCTAATCTATTTGTTACCATCCTCTCCATGGTTTTCCCTAATTGTGATGTTAACGCTATGGGTCTATAGCTAGATGGATCTGGCGGGTCTTCGCCAGGTTTAAGTATTGGGATTATAACTGCTTGTTTCCATATTAATGGAGTTTACCTGCATTCCATATCATATTAAACAGTCTTAATATTATTTCAAGTGTGACATCATTCATATGGCCTAACATGCAATAGCATATACCATCTTTCCCTGGTGTGTTTGATATAGCTCTTTCCAACTCAAATAGAGTAAATGGCTGATCCAGATCTCCTCCTGATGTAATGCTTCTCTCTACTATCCCTGGATTTTGAGCAAGTGTCTGGTCTCTATATTGCTTAGCTGTTGAGGATAGATTTGCAGAACTGTGGATCTTCACAAAAGTTTTAACAAAAAGTTCTGCATTTCTAATTGCATCTTTATTGTTACTACAAACCCGATTCCAAAAAAGTTGGGACACTGTACAAATTGTGAATAAAAAGGAATGCAATAATTTACAAATCTCATAAACTTATATTTTATTCACAATAGAATATAGATAACATATCAAATGTTGAAAGTGAGACATTTTGAAACGTCATGCCAAATATTGGCTCATTTTGGATTTCATGAGAGCTACACATTCCAAAAAAGTTGGGACAGGTAGCAATAAGAGGCCGGAAAAGTTAAATGTACATATAAGGAACAGCTGGAGGACCAATTTGTAACTTATTAGGTCAATTGGCAACATGATTGGGTATAAAAAGAGCCTCTCAGAGTGGCAGTGTCTCTCAGAAGTCAAGATGGGAAGAGGATCACCAATTCCCCCAATGCTGCGGCGAAAAATAGTGGAGCAATATCAGAAAGGAGTTTCTCAGAGAAAAATTGCAAAGAGTTTGAAGTTATCATCATCTACAGTGCATAATATCATCCAAAGATTCAGAGAATCTGGAACAATCTCTGTGCGTAAGGGTCAAGGCCGGAAAACCATACTGGATGCCCGTGATCTTCGGGCCCTTAGACGGCACTGCATCACATACAGGAATGCTACTGTAATGGAAATCATGGGCTCAGGAATATTTCCAGAAAACATTGTCGGTGAACACAATCCACCGTGCCATTCGTCGTTGCCGGCTAAAGCTCTATAGGTCAAAAAAGAAGCCATATCTAAACATGATCCAGAAGCGCAGGCGTTTTCTCTGGGCCAAGGCTCATTTAAAATGGACTGTGGCAAAGTGGAAAACTGTTCTGTGGTCAGACGAATCAAAATTTGAAGTTCTATTTGGAAAACTGGGACGCCATGTCATCCGGACTAAAGAGGACAAGGACAACCCAAGTTGTTATCAGCGCTCAGTTCAGAAGCCTGCATCTCTGATGGTATGTGGTTGCATGAGTGCGTGTGGCATGGGCAGCTTACACATCTGGAAAGGCACCATCAATGCTGAAAGGTATATCCAAGTTCTAGAACAACATATGCTCCCATCCAGACGTCGTCTCTTTCAGGGAAGACCTTGCATTTTCCAACATGACAATGCCAGACAACATACTGCATCAATTACAACATCATGGCTGCGTAGAAGAATGATCCGGGTACTGAAATGGCCAGCCTGCAGTCCAGATCTTTCACCCATAGAAAACATTTGGCGCATCATAAAGAGGAAGATGCGACAAAGAAGACCTAAGACAGTTGAGCAACTAGAAGCCTGTATTAGACAAGAATGGGACAACATTCCTATTCCTAAACTTGAGCAACTTGTCTCCTCAGTCCCCAGACGTTTGCAGACTGTTATAAAAAGAAGAGGGGATGCCACACAGTGGTAAACATGGCCTTGTCCCAACTTTTTGAGATGTGTTGATGCCATGAAATTTAAAATCAACTTATTTTTCCCTTAAAATGATACATTTTCTCAGTTTAAACATTTGATATGTCATCTATGTTGTATTCTGAATAAAATATTGAAATTTGAAACTTCCACCTCATTGCATTCTGTTTTTATTCACAATTTGTACAGTGTCCCAACTTTTTTGGAATCGGGTTTGTACATAACACTGGTATTTCCAAATGTTTCCTTATTCCACTCATTTTCCTAATTGTTCTCCATATATCTGACCGCTGAGTTTCTCTTCCAATTGTATTACAGAATTGTCTCCAATATACGCGTTTGGCTGACCTAATTGTTTACTGCTTGCGCCCTTTTACAGTTAATCAAAGTTTCCAGTGTATGGTGGGCTTTAAGCCGTTTAAACATTTTATTCCTCTTTTTAATTACCACACTACATCTCTCATCCCACCACAGGACACACTTTTTCCGTTTACTTCCTGCATTTTTAGGAATAGTTTTTTCCGCTGCTTCTGTGATAGCTGTAACCACATTTTCATTCATTTCTTCCACTTCTGTTATATTTTTATCTATGACTGCCAATCAGCTTTATCCAACTTCCACCTTGGTGTTCTTACTTCATTATCCTGACATATCTCTACTCCAATCGTGGTTATTATTGGATAATGATCACAACCTACTGTTGACTGGTTTAAAACCTCCATTGTGCTGATTCCTGCAATTTCATTTGACATTATTGTCAAGTCAATAACACTTTCTGTATTATGTGTGCTACTATAACTTGTGTCCCTTCCATCATTAATACATGCCAGATACATACCAGATTTTTATCATCTATAAATTCTTCTATTATTAATCCATTTGCATCTGTAATCCTACTCCCCCATAGTGTACTGTGTGCATTAAAATCCCAGTGGCCTAATGGATAGAGAGTTGGACTTGTAACCCGAAGGTTGTGGGTTCAAATCTCAGGTCCGGCAGGGATTGTAGGTGGGGGGAGTGAATAACCAGCACTCTCTCCACCTTCAATACCACGACTGAGGTGAGACCCTTGAGCAAGGCACCAAACCCCCAACTGCTCCAGGTGTATGTTCACTACTGTGTGTGTACACTTGGATGGGTTAAATGCAGAGCACAAATTCCGAGTATGGGTCACACATACTTGGCCACACACCACTTCCCTTTATTGATTAGATTATAGCTTGTCCCATTTCTTATAAAAGTTGCCACCCATCCACCTTTTCCTATTTCCCTATCATCGGATTGCAGTATATCCAGATATCACGAAGTCTAACTGTGGTTTCAACATATTTCCTGGACACATATTACATGAGGTTTATCTGATAAATCAGAAACAAACTTTTTGAATTCTTGTCCATTAGCGATAAGACTCCTCAAAGTGCGAAACGCCAGAAAGTGTTACTAATAAAATACTCAATAACTTCACAGTAACACACTGTAGTGTCACACATCACTGCTCTCCTGCTGGTTATACCACAACACTTATTTAGAAAACTATTGCTTTTACACATTTTTAAGATTGTTTTAAAGAAAAATAGTTAATAATATCACTGTAACACACTGTACTTTCATCAAGTGACGTCGAGAGTGACCGACTGAGAGGGAATGGGCTTCCAAATAAATGGGTCCTTTTGATTCATAAAAACAAATAGTCTTTTGAATCTGTTGATCAGAAAGGTTCG